>CM060971.1:120819829-121419829 GCA_030765045.1 Tenodera sinensis | reverse complement strand
ATCTCATCCATCATATCCATCACAACAATCACAACCATCACAACAATCACATCCATCACATCCATCACAACCATCACCACCATCACATCCATCACATCCATCACAACCATCACATCCATCACAACCATCACATCCATTACAACCATCACAACCATCACATCCATCACAACCATCACGTCCATCACATCCATCACATCCATCACAACAATCACAACCATCACATGCATCACAACCATCACAACCACCACATCCATCACAGCCATCACAACCATCACAACCATCACATCCATCACAACGATCACATCCATCACATCCATCACAACAATCACGACCATCACAACCATCACAACCATCACATCCATCACAACCATCAGAACAATCACAACCATCACAACTATCACATCCATCACGACCATCACATACATCACATCCATCACAACAATCACAACCATCACAACCATCACATCCATCACATCCATCACAACCATCACAACCATCACAACAATCACAAGCATCAAAACAATTCAAAACCATCACATCCATCACAACAATCACAACAAACACATTCATCACAACTATCACATCATCACATCCATCACATCCATCACATTCATCACAAGCATCACATCCATCACATCCATCACAACCATCACATCCATCACATCCATTACAACCATCACATCCATCACATCCATCACAACCATCACAACAATCACATCCATCACATCCATCACAACCATCACAACCATCATAACCATCACATCCATCACATCCATCACAACCATCACATCCATCACAACCATGACAACCATGACATCGATCACAACCATCACAACCATCACATCCATCACAACCATCACATCCGTCACAACCATCACATGCATCAAAACCATCACATCCATCACATCCATTACATCCATCACAACCATCACAACTATCACAACCATCACATCCATCACAACCATCACAACCATCACAACAGTCAAAAGAACCACATCCATCATAACCATCACAACCATCACAACCATCACAACCATCACATCCATCACAATCATCACAACCATCACATCCATCACAATCACAATCATCACAACCATCACAACAATCACATCCATCACATCCCTCACATCCATTACATCCATCACATCCATCACAGCAATCACAACCATCACATCCATCACATCCATCACAACCATCACATCCATCACAACCATAACATCCTTCAAATCCCTCACAACAATCACGACCATCACATCCATCACAACAATCACAACCATCACATCCATCATATCCATCACAACCATCACAACCATCACATCCATCACAACCATCACATCCATCACACCCATCACAACAACCACGACCATCACGTCCATCACATCCATCACAACAAGCACAACCGTTACATCCATCATATCCATCACAAACATCACAACCATCACATCCATCACATCCATCACAGCCATCACAACAATCACATCCATCACAACAATCACAGCAATCACAACCATCCCATCCATCACAACCATGACAACAATCACAATCATACCAACCATCAGATCCATCACAACCATCACAACAATCACAACAATCACAACCGTCACAACCATTACATCCATCACAACAATCACAGCAATCACATCCATTACAACAATCACAACAATCACAACCATCACATCCTTCACAACAATCACAACAATCACAACAATCAAATCCATCACAAGAATCACAGCAATCACATCCATCACAACAATCACAACCATCACAGCCATCACAACCATCACATCCATCACAACCATCACATCCATCACAACAATCACAACCATCACATCCATCATATCCATCACAACCATCACAACCATCACATCCATCACATCCATCACAACAATCACATCCATCACAACAATCACAGCAATCACAACCATCACATCCATCACCACCATCACAACCATAACAACCATCACATCCATCACAACCATCACAACAATCACAACAATCACAACCATCACAACCATCACATCCATCACAACAATCACAGCAATCACATCCATCTTATCCATCACAACCATCACATCCATCACAACAATCACAACCATCACATCCATCACAACAATCACAACCATCACAACCATCACAACCATCACATCCATCACAACAATCACAACCATCATAACCATCACATCCATCACAGCCATCACAACCATCACAACCATCACATGCATCACAACCATCACATCCATCACATCCATCACATCCATGGCATCCATCACAACCATCACAACCATCACAACAATCACAACCTTCACAACCATCACATCCATCTCAACAATCACAGAAATCAAATCCATCACAACAATCACAACCATCCCATCCATCACAACAATCACAACAATCACATCCATCACAACCATCACATCCATCACATCCATCACAACCATCACATCGATCACATCCATCACAACCATCTCAGCAATCGCAACAATCACAACAATCACATCCATCACAACCATCACATCCATCACAACAATCACAACCATCACATCCATCACAACCATCACATCCATCACATCCATCACAACCATCACAACAATCACTTCCATCACAACCATCACATCCATCACATCCATCACAACCATCACATCCATCACATCCATCACAACAAACACAACAATCACATCCATCACAACCATCACATCCGTCACAACCATCACATTCTTCACATCCATCACATGCATCACATCCACCACAACAATCACAACAATCACATCCATCACAACCATCACATCCATGACATCCATCACAACCATCACATCCATCACATCCATCACAACAATCACAACAATCACAACCATCACAACAATCGCATCCATCACATCCATCACATCCATTACATCCATCACAATCATCACATCCGTCACATCCATCACAACAATCACAACAATCACAACCATCACATCCATCTCATCCATCACAGCCATCACATCCATCACAACAATCAAATCCATCACAACCATCACAATTATCACAACCAACACATCCATCACATCCATCACAACCATCACAACAATCACATCCATCACAACCATCACATTCATCACATCCATCACAACCATCACATCCATCACAACCATCACAACAATCACAACCATCACATCCATCACAACCATCACATCCATCACATCCATCACAACCATCACAACAATCACAACAATCACAACAATCACAACCATCACATCCATCACAGCCATCACATCCATCACAACAATCAAATCCATCACAACCATCACAATTATCACAACCAACACATCCATCACATCCATCACAACCATCACAACAATCACATCCATCACAAACATCACAACCATCACATTCATCACATCCATCACAACCATCACATGCATCACAACCATCACATCCATCACAACCATCATAACCATCACAACCATCACATCCATCACAGCCATCACAACAGTCACCACCATCATATCCATCACAACAGTCACAACCATCACATCCATCACAACAATCACAGCAATTACAACCATCACATCCATCACAACCATCACAACAATCACAACCATCACATCCATCACAACAATCACATCCATCACAACAATCACAGCAATCACAACCATCACATCCATCACAACCATCACAACCATCACATCCATCTCAACAATCACAGAAATCAAATCCATCACAACAATCACAACCATCCCATCCATCACAACAATCACATCCATCACAACAATCACAGCAATCACATGCATCACATCCATCTCAACAATCACAACAATCACAGCAATCACAACCATCAGATCCATCACAACAATCACAACCATCACAACAATCACAACAATCACAGCAATCACATCCATCACATCCATCACAACAATCAAAACAATCACAGCAATCACAACCATCACATCCATTACAACCATCACAACCATCACAACAGTCACAACCATCACATCCATCACAACAATCACATCCATCACAACAATCACAGCAATCACAACCATCACATCCATCACCACCATCACAACCATAACAACCATCACATCCATCACAACCATCACAACAATCACAACAATCACAACCATCACAACCATCACAACCATCACATCCATCACAACAATCACAGCAATCACAACAATCACAACCAATACATCCATCACAACAATCGCCACAATCACAACAATCACATCCATCACAAGAATCACAGCAATCACAACCATCACAACCATCTTATCCATCACAACCATCACATCCATCACAACAATCACAACCATCACAACCATCACAACCATCACATCGATCACAACAATCACAACCATCACATCCATCTCAACCATCACAAGCATCACATCCATCACAACAATCACAACCATCACTACCAACACATCCAGCACAATCATCACATCCATCACAGCCATCACAACCATCACAACAATCACAACAATCACAACCATCACATCCATCACTACCATCACATCCATCACAACCATCACATCCATCACAGCCATCACAGCCATCACAACAATCACATCCATCACAACCATCACATCCATCACAACAATCACAACCGTCACATCCATCACATCCATCACAACAATCACAACCATCACAGCAATCACAACCATCACATCCGTCACAACAATCACATCCATCACAACATTCACAATCATCACAACCATCGCAACCATCACATCCATCACAACCATCACACCCATCACAACAATCGCAACCATCACAACCATCACAACAATCACAACAATCACAACAATCACATCCATCACATCCATCACAACAATCACAGCAATCACATCCATCACATCCATCACAACAATCACAACTATCACAACCATCACATCCATCACAGCCATCACAACCATCACAACCATCACATCCATCACAACCATCACAACCATCACATCCATCACAACCATTACAACCATCACAACAATCACAACCACTACAACCATCACATCCACCACAACCATCACATCCATCACAACCATCTCAGCAATCGCAACAATCACAACAATCACAACAATCACATCCATCACAACCATCACATCCATCACATCCATCACAACCATCACATCCATCACATCCATCACAACAATCACAACAATCACAACCATCACAACAATCACAACAATCGCATCCATCACATCCATTACATCCATCACAATCATCACATCCGTCACATCCATCACAACAATCACAACAATCACAACCATCACATCCATCTCATCCATCACAGCCATCACATCCATCACAACAATCAAATCCATCACAACCATCACAATTATCACAACCAACACATCCATCACAACAATCACAGCAATCACAACCATCACAACCATCACAACAATCACAACCATCACAACCATCACAACAATCACAACCATCACAACCATCAAATCCATCTCAACAATCACAGAAATCAAATCCATCACAACAATCACAACCATCCCATCCATCACTACAATCACAACAATCACATCCATCACAACAATCACAGCAATCACATGCATCACATCCATCTCAACAATCACAACAATCACAGCAATCACAAGCATCACATCCATCACAACAATGACAACCATCACAACAATCACAACAATCACAGCAATCACATCCATCACATCCATCACAACAATCACAACAATCACAGCAATCACAACCATCACATCCATCACAACCATCACAACCATCACAACAGTCACAACCATCACATCCATCACAATAATCACATCCATCACAAACATCACATCCATCACAACCATAACAACAATCACAACAATCACATCCATCACATCCATCACAACAATCACAGCAATCACAACCATCACATCCATCACAACCATCACAACAATCACAACCATAACAACCATCACATCCATCACAACCATCACAACAATCACAACCATCACAACAATCACATCCATCACAACCATCACAACAATCAAAAGAATCACATACATCATAACCATCACATCCATCACAACCATCACATCTAGCGCATCCATCACAACCATCACATCCATCACAAACATCACATCCATCACAACCATCACATCCATCACATCCATCACAACCATCACATCCATCACATCCATCACAACCATCACATCCATCACAACCATCACAACCATCACATCCATCACAACCATCACATCTATCACAGCCATCACAACCATCCTATCCATCACATCCATCACAACCATCACAACCATCACATCCATCACATCCATCACAACCATCACATCCATCACAACCATCACAACCATCATGTCCATCACAACCATCACAACCATCACATCCAAGACGTCCATCACAACCATCACAACATTCACAACCGTCACATCCTTCACATCCATCACAACCATCACAACAATTAAACAATCACAACAATCACAGCAATCACATCCATCACATCCAACACAACCATCACATCCATCACAATCATCACAACCATCACATACATCACAACCATCACATCCATCACAATCACAACCATCACAACCATCACAACAATCACATCCATCAAATCCCTCACATCCATTACATCCATCACAACCATCACATCCATCACATCCATCACATCCATCACAGCCATCACAACCATCACATCCATCACTACTATCACATCCATCACATCCATCACATCCATCACAACATTCACGACCATCACATCCATCACATCCATCACAACAATCACAACCATCACATCCATCATATCCATCACAACCATCACAACCATCACATCCATCACATCCATCACATCCATCGCAACAATCACATCCATCACAACAATCACAGCAATCACAACCATCACATCCATCACAACCATCACAACAATCACAACCATAACAACCATCACATCCATCACAACCATCACAACAATCACAACAATGACAACCATCACATCCATTACAACAATCACAGCAATCACAACCATCACAACAATCACAACAATCACAACCATCACATCCATCACAACAATCACAACAATCACATCCATCACAAGAATCACAGCAATCACATCCATCACATCCATCACAACAATCACAACAACCAGAGCAATCACAACCATCATATCCATCACAACAATCACAACCATCACAGCCATCACAACCATCACATCCATCACAACAATCACAGCAATCACATCCATCACAACAATCACAGCAATCACAACCATCACATCCATCACAACCATCACATCCATCACAACCATCACAACCATCACATCCATCACAACCATCACGTCCATCACATCCATGACAACAATCACAACAATCACAACCATCACATCCATCACAACCATCACATGCATCACATCCATCACAGCCATCACAACCATCACAACCATCACATCCATCACAACCATCACATCCTTCACATCCATCACATCCATCACAACAATCACGACCATCACATCCATCACATCCATCACAACAATCACAACCATCACGTCCATCATATCCATCACAACCATCACAACCATCACATCCATCACAACAATCACATCCATCACAACAATCAAAACCATCACATCTATCACATCCATCACAACAATCACAACAAACACATCCATCACAACTATCACATTCATCACATCCATCACAACCATCACATCCGTCACATCCATCACATCCATCAGAAACATCAGATCCATCACATCCATCACAACCATCACAACCATAACATCCATCACATCCATCACATCCATCACAACAATCACAACCATCACATTCATCACTTCCATCACGTCCATCACATCCATCACATCCATCACATCCATCACAACCATCACATCCATCACAACCATGACAACCATGACATCGATCACAACCATCACAACCATCACAAGCATCACATCCGTCACAACCATCACATCCATCACAACCATCACATCCATCACTTCCATTACATCCATCACAACCATCACAACCATCACATCCATCACATCCATCACAACCATCACAACAGTCAAAAGAATCACATCCATCATAACCATCACATCCATCACAACCATCACATCTAGCACATCCATCACAACCATCACATCCATCACAACCATCACATCCATCACAACGATCACATCCATCATAACCATCACAACCATCACATCCAACACATCCATCACAACCATCACAACAACCACAACCATCACAACCATCACATCCATCACATCCATCACAAGCATCACATCCATCACATTCATCACATCCATCACTACCATCCTATCCATCACATCCATCACAACCATAACAACCATCACATCCTTCACATCGATCACAACCATCACATCCATCACAACCATCACAACCATCACATCCAACACATCCATCACAACCATCACAACTATTAAACAATCACAACAATCACAGCAATCACATCCATCACAACCATCACATCCACAACAACCATCACAACCATCACAACAATCACATCCATCACATCCCTCACATCCATTACATCCATCACATCCATCACAGCAATCACAACCATCACATCCATCACATCCATCACAACCATCACATCCATCACAACCATCACAACAATCACAACCATCACAACCATCACAACAATCACACCCATCACAACCATCATAACTATCACATCCATCACAACCATCATAACCGTCACATCCATCACAACCATCACAACCGTCACATCCATCACATCAATCACAACCATCACATCCATCACACCCTTCACATCCATCACATCCATCACAACTATCACAACCATCACATCCATCACAACCATCACATCCACCACAACAATTACATCCATCACAACCATCACATCCTTCACAACCATCACATCCATCACAACCATCACATCCATCAAAACCATCACAACAATCACAACAATCATGACCATCACATCCATCACAACGATCACAACCATCCCAACCATCACAACCATCACATCCATCACTACAATCACAACCATCACAACCATCACATCCATCACAACAATCACAACCATCACATCCATCACAACCATCTTAACCATCACAACAAATCACATCCATCACAACCATCACATCCATCACATCCATCACATCCATCACAACAATCACAACAACCACAGCCATTACATCCATCAGAACCAACTTAACCATCACAACAAATCACATCCATCACAACAATCACAACCATCACATCCATCAGATCCATCACAACTATCACAACCATCACATCCATCACAACAATCAAACCATCACATCCATCACAGCCATCACATCCATCACATCCATCACATCCATCACAACAATCACAACCATCACAACAATCACATCCATCACAACAATCACAACCATCACATCCATCACAACCATCACATCCATCACAACAATCACAACCATCACATCCATCACATCCATCACAAGAATCACATTCTTCACATCCGTCAAAACCATCAAAACAATCACAACAATCACAGCAAACACATCCATCACAACCATCACAACAATCACAACAATCACGACCATCACAACCATAACGACCATCACATCCATCACAACCATCACAACCATCACAACCATCACATCCATCACAAACATCACAACCATCACATCCATCAAAACCATCACTTCCATCACATCCATCACGAGCATCACATCCATCACATCCATCAAAACCATCACATCCATCACATCCTTCACATCCATCACAACTATCACAACTATTACATTAATCACAACCATCACATCCATCACAACCATCACATCCATCACAACCATCACATCCATCACAACTATCACAACAATCACAACAATCATATCCATCACAACGATCACAACCATCCCAACCATCACAACCATCACATCCATCACTACAATCACAACCATCACAACCATCACATCCATCACAACAATCACAACCATCACATCCATCACAACCATCAAAACCATCACAACAAATCACATCCATCACAACCATCACATCCATCAAAACTATCACATCCATCACAACAATCACATCCATCACAACAATCACAACCATCACAGCCATCACATCCATCACAACAATCACAACAATCACAACCGTCACAACAATCACATTCATCACAGCAATCACAACCATCACATCCATCACATCCATCACAACCATCACAACCATCACATCCATCACAACAATAAAACCATCACATCCATCACAACGATCACATCCATGACATCGATCACAACCATCACATCCATCACATCCATCACAACAATCACAACAATCACAACCATCACAACAATCACATCCATCACAACAATCACAACCATCACATCCATCACAACCATCACAACCATCACAACGATAACTTCCATCATATAAATCACAACCATCACATCCATCACAACCATCACATCCATCACAACAATCACAACCATCACATCCATCACAAGAATCACATCCATCACATCCGTCAAAACCATCAAAACAATCACAACATTCACAGCAATCACATCCATCAAAACCATCACAACAATCACGACCATCACAACCATAACGACCATCACAACCATCACAACAATCACATCCATCACAACAATCACAACCATCACAGCCATCACATCCATCACAACTATCACATGCATCAGAACCATCACAACCATCACATCCATCACAGCCATCACAACCATCACAACAATCACAACCATCACCACCATCACAACCATCACAACAATCACATCCATCACATCCATCACGTCCATCACAACCATCACATCCATCACATCCATCACAACCATCACAACCATCACAACAATCACAACCATCACAACCATCACATCAATCACAACCATCACATCCATCACAACCATCACATCCATCACAAAAATCACAACCATCACAACCATCACAGCCATCACAACCATCACAACAATCACAACCATCACATCCATCACAATCATCGCAACCATCACAGCCATCACAACAATCACAACCATCATAACCATCACATCCATCACAACCATCACATCCATCACAGTCATCACAACCATCACACAATCACAACCATGACATCCGTCACAACCATCACATTTATCACAACCATTACAACCATCACAACAATGACAACAATCACAACCATTACAACCATCACAACCATCACATCCATCACAACAATCACAACCATCACATTCATCACAACCATCACAACCATCGCAAGAATCATAACCATCACAACAATCACAATCATCACATACATCACAACAATCACATCCATCACATCCATCACATCAATCACAACCATCACAAGCATCAAAACCATCACATCCATCAAAACCATCACATCCATCACAACCACCACAGCCATCACAACCATCACATCCATCACAACCATCACAACCATCACATCCATCATATCCATCACAAACATCACAACCATCACATCCATCAAAACCATCACTTCCATCACATCCATCACAACCATCACATCCATCACAACAATCACAACCATCACAACAATCATAACAGTCTTATCCATCACAACGATCACAACTATCACATCCATCACAACCATCACAACAATCACAACCATCACAACCATCAAAACTATCACATCCATCACAACCATCATAACCATCACATCCATCATAACCATCACAACAATCACAACCATCACATCCATCACAACAATCACATCCATCACAACAATCACATCCATCACAACCATCACAGCAATCACAACCATCACATCTATCACAACCATCACATGCATCAGAACCATCACAACCATCACATCCATCACAGCCATCACAACCATCACAACCATCACATCCATCACAACCATCACAACCAGCACATCCATCACATCCATCACAACCATCACAACCATCACAACCATCACATCCATCACATCCATCACATCCATCACAACCATCACATCCATCACAAACATCACATCCATCACAACCATGACAACCATCACAACCATCACAACAATCACCACCATCACAATCAGCACATCCATCACAAACATCACAACCATCACAACCATCACATCCATCACAACCAACACATCCATCACATCCATCACAACAATCACAACCATCACAACAATCATAAGAGTCATATCCATCACATCCATCACAACGATCACAACCATCACAACAATCACATCAATCACAACCATCACAACAATCACAACCATCACAACAATCATAAGAGTCTTATCCATCACATCCATCACAACGATCACATCCAACACAACCATCACAGCCATCACAACAATCAAAACAATCACAACCATCACAACAATCACAACCATCACATCCACCACAACCATCACATCCATCAAAACCATCACATCCATCACAACCATCACATCCATCACAACCATCACATCCATCACAATCATCACAACCATCACAACCATCACATCCATCACTAACATCACAACCATCACATCCATCAAAACCATCACTTTCATCACATCCATCACGACCATCACATCCATCACATCCATCAAAACCATCACATCAATCACAACCATCACATCCATCACATCCATCACAACCATCACATCCATCACACCCTTCACATCCATCACATCCATCACAACTATCACAACCATCACATCCATCACAACCATCACATCCATCACAACCATCACATCCATCACAACCATCACATTCATCACAACCATCACATCCACCACAACAATTACATCCATCACAACCATCACATCCATCACAACCATCACATCCATCACAACCATCACATCCATCAAAACCATCACAACAATCACAACAATCATATCCATCACATCCACCACAACGAATCCAACCATCCCAACCATCACAAGCATCACATCCATCACTACAATCACAACCATCACAACCATCACATCCATCACAACAATCACAACCATCACATCCATCACAACCATCTTAACCATCACAACAAATCACATCCATCACAACCATCACATCCATCACATCCATCACAACCATCACAACAATCACATCCATCACAACAATCACAGCCATCACATCCATCACAACCATCTTAACCATCACAACAAATCACATCCATCACAACAATCACAACCATCACATCCATCACAACTTTCACAACCATCACATCCATCACAACAATCAAACCATCACATCCATCAAAACGATCACATCCATCACAACCATCACATCCATCACATCCATCACAACAATCACAACAATCACAACCATCACAAATATCACATCCATCACAACAATCACATCCATCACAACCATCACAACCATCACATGCATCATAACAATCACAACCATCACATCCATCACAACCATGACATCCATCACAACAATCACAACCATCACATCCATCACATCCATCACAAGAATCACATCCATCACATCCGTCAAAACCATCAAAGCAATCACAACAATCACAGCAAACACATCCATCACAACCATCACAACAATCACAACAATCACGACCATCACAACCATAACGACCATCACATCCATCACATGCATCACAACCATCACAACCATCACATCCATCACATCCATCACAAACATCACAACCATCACATCCATCAAAACCATCACTTCCATCACATCCATCACGACCATCACATCCATCACATCCATCAAAACCATCACATCCATCACAACCATCACATCCATCACATCAATCACAACCATCACTTCCATCACATCCTTCACATCCATCACAACTATAACAACTATTACATTAATCACAACCATCACATCCATCACAACCATCACATCCATCACATCCATCACAACCATCACATCCATCACAACCATCACAACCATCACAACAATCACAACAATCATATCCATCACAACGATCACAACCATCACAACCATCACAACCATCACATCCATCACTACTATCACAACCATCACAACCATCACTACCATCACATCCATCACAACAATTACAACCATCACATCCATCACAACCATCAAAACCATCACAACAAATCACATCCATCACAACCATCACATCCATCACAACTATCACATCCATCACATCCATCACAACAATCACATCCATCACAACAATCACAACCATCACAGCAATCACATCCATCACAACAATCACAACAATCACAACCATCACAACAATCACATCCATCACAGCAATCACAACCATCACATCCATCACAACCATCACAACCATCACATCCATCACAACAATCAAACCATCACATCCATCACAACGATCACATCCATCACATCGATCACAACCATCACATCCATCACATCCATCACAACAATCACAACCATCACAACAATCACATCCATCACAACAATCACAACCATCACATCCATCACAACCATCACAACGATCACATCCATCATATAAATCACAACCATCACATCCATCACAACCATCACATCCATCACAACAATCACAACCATCACATCCATCACATCCATCACAAGAATCACATCCATCACATCCGTGATAACCATCAAAGCAATCACAACAATCACAGCAATCACATCCATCACAACCATCACAACAATCACAACAATCACGACCATCACACCCATAACGACCATCACATCCATCACAACAATCACATCCATCACATCCATCACAACAATCACAGCCATCACAACCATCACATCCAACACAACCATCACATGCATCAGAACCATCACAACCATCACATCCATCACAGCCATCACAACCATCACATCCATCACAAAAATCACAACCATCACAACCATCACATCCCTCACAGCCATCACAACCATCACAACAATCACAACCATCACATCCATCACAATCATCGCAACCATCACAGCCATCACAACAATCACAACCATCACATCCATCACAACCTTCACATCCATCACAGCCATCACAGCCATCACACAATCACAAATATCACATCCGTCACAACCATCACATCCATCACAACCATTACAACCATCACAACAATTACAACAATCAGAACCATTACAACCATCACAACCATCACATCCATCACAACCATCACATCCATCACAACCATCACAACCATCACAAGAATCATAACCATCACAACAATCACAATCATCACATACATCACAACAATCACATCCATCACATGCATCACAACCATCACAACCATCACAACCATCTCAACCATCACATCCATCACAAACATCACAACCATCACATCCATCAAAACCATCACATCCATCACATCCATCACAGCCATCACAACGATCACATCCATCACAACCATCACATCCATCACAGCCATCACAACAATCACAACAATCACAACCATCACATCCATCACAACAATCACATCCATCACAACAATCACATCCATCACAACCATCACAGCCATCACAACCATCACATCTATCACAACCATCACATGCATCAGAACCAGCACAACCATCACATCCATCACAGCCATCACAACCATCGCAACCATCACATCCATCACAACCATCACAACAAGCACATCCATCACATCCATCACAACCATGACAACCATCAAAACCATCACATCCATCACATCCATCACAACCATCACATCCATCACAACCATCACAACAATCACCACCATCACAATCAGCACATCCATCACAACCATCACAAACATCACAACCATCACAACCATCACATCCATCACAACCATCACATCCATCACAACAATCACAACCATCACAATAATCATAAGTCATATCCATCACATCCATCACAACGATCACACCCATCACAACCATCACAACAATCACATCCATCACAACCATCACAACCATCACAACAATCACAACCATCACAATCATCAAAACCATCATATCCATCACAACGATCACGGCCATCACAACAATCAAAACAATCACAACCATTACAACAATCACAACAATCACAACCATCACAACCATCACATCCACCACAACCATCACATCCATCAAAACCATCACATCCATCACAACCATCACAACCATCACATCCATCACATTAATCACAAACATCACAACCATCACATCCATCAAAACCATCACTTCCATCACATCCATCACGACCATCACATCCATCACATCCATCAACACCATCACATCAATCACAACCATCACATCCATCACATCCATCAAAACCATCACATCCATCACACCCTTCACATCCATCACATCCATCACAACTATCACAACCATCACATCCATCACAACCATCACATCCATCACAACCATCACATCCATCACAACCATCACATCCATCACAACAATCACAACAATCACATCCATCACAACGATCACAACCATCCCAACCATCACAACCATCACAACCATCACATCAATCACAACAATCACAACCATCACATCCATCAAAACTATCACAACCATCACAACAAATCACATCCATCACAACCATCACATCCATCTCAACTATCACATCCATCACATCCATCAAAACCATCCCATATATCACATCCATCACAACAATCACAACCATCACATCCATCACCACAATCACAACCAGCACAACAATCACATCCATCAGAACAATCACAACCATCACATCCATCACAACCATCACATCCATCACAACAATCAAACCATCACATCCATCACAACGATCACATCCATCACATCCAACACAACCGTCACATCCATCACATCCATCACAACAATCACAACCATCACAACAATCACATCCATCACAACAATCACAACCATCACATCCATCACAACCATCACAACGATCACATCCATCATATAAATCACAACCATCACATCCATCACAACCATCACATCCATCACAACAATCACAACCATCACATCCATCACATCCATCACAAGAATCACATCCATCACATCCGTGATAACCATCAAAGCAATCACAACAATCACAGCAATCACATCCATCACAACCATCACAACAATCACAACAATCACGACCATCACAACCATAACGACCATCACATCCATCACAACAATCACATCCATCACATCCATCACAACAATCACAGCCATCACAACCATCACATCCAACACAACCATCACATGCATCAGAACCATCACAACCATCACATCCATCACAGCCATCACAACCATCACATCCATCACAAAAATCACAACCATCACAACCATCACATCCCTCACAGCCATCACAACCATCACAACAATCACAACCATCACATCCATCACAATCATCGCAACCATCACAGCCATCACAACAATCACAACCATCACATCCATCACAACCTTCACATCCATCACAGCCATCACAGCCATCACACAATCACAAATATCACATCCGTCACAACCATCACATCCATCACAACCATTACAACCATCACAACAATTACAACAATCAGAACCATTACAACCATCACAACCATCACATCCATCACAACCATCACATCCATCACAACCATCACAACCATCACAAGAATCATAACCATCACAACAATCACAATCATCACATACATCACAACAATCACATCCATCACATGCATCACAACCATCACAACCATCACAACCATCTCAACCATCACATCCATCACAAACATCACAACCATCACATCCATCAAAACCATCACATCCATCACATCCATCACAGCCATCACAACGATCACATCCATCACAACCATCACATCCATCACAGCCATCACAACAATCACAACAATCACAACCATCACATCCATCACAACAATCACATCCATCACAACAATCACATCCATCACAACCATCACAGCCATCACAACCATCACATCTATCACAACCATCACATGCATCAGAACCAGCACAACCATCACATCCATCACAGCCATCACAACCATCGCAACCATCACATCCATCACAACCATCACAACAAGCACATCCATCACATCCATCACAACCATGACAACCATCAAAACCATCACATCCATCACATCCATCACAACCATCACATCCATCACAACCATCACAACAATCACCACCATCACAATCAGCACATCCATCACAACCATCACAAACATCACAACCATCACAACCATCACATCCATCACAACCATCACATCCATCACAACAATCACAACCATCACAATAATCATAAGTCATATCCATCACATCCATCACAACGATCACACCCATCACAACCATCACAACAATCACATCCATCACAACCATCACAACCATCACAACAATCACAACCATCACAATCATCAAAACCATCATATCCATCACAACGATCACGGCCATCACAACAATCAAAACAATCACAACCATTACAACAATCACAACAATCACAACCATCACAACCATCACATCCACCACAACCATCACATCCATCAAAACCATCACATCCATCACAACCATCACAACCATCACATCCATCACATTAATCACAAACATCACAACCATCACATCCATCAAAACCATCACTTCCATCACATCCATCACGACCATCACATCCATCACATCCATCAACACCATCACATCAATCACAACCATCACATCCATCACATCCATCAAAACCATCACATCCATCACACCCTTCACATCCATCACATCCATCACAACTATCACAACCATCACATCCATCACAACCATCACATCCATCACAACCATCACATCCATCACAACCATCACATCCATCACAACAATCACAACAATCACATCCATCACAACGATCACAACCATCCCAACCATCACAACCATCACAACCATCACATCAATCACAACAATCACAACCATCACATCCATCAAAACTATCACAACCATCACAACAAATCACATCCATCACAACCATCACATCCATCTCAACTATCACATCCATCACATCCATCAAAACCATCCCATATATCACATCCATCACAACAATCACAACAATCACAACCATCACATCCATCACCACAATCACAACCAGCACAACAATCACATCCATCAGAACAATCACAACCATCACATCCATCACAACCATCACATCCATCACAACAATCAAACCATCACATCCATCACAACGATCACATCCATCACATCCAACACAACCGTCACATCCATCACAAACAATCACAACCATCACAACAATCACATCCATCACAACAATCACAACAATCACATCCATCACATCCATCACAACCATCACATCCATCATCACAATCACAACCATCACATCCATCACAACCATCACATCCATCACATCCATCACAACAATCACAACCATCACATCCATCACATCCATCACAAGAATCACATTCATCACATCCGTCAAAACCATCAAAACAATCACAACAATCACAACAATCACAGCAATCACATCCATCACAACAATCACGACCATCACAACCATAACGACCATCACATCCATCACATCCATCACAACCATCACAACCATCACAACCATCACATCCATCACATCCATCACAAACATCACAACCATCACATCCATCAAAACCATCACTTCCATCACATCCATCACGACCATTACATCCATCACATCCATCAAAACCATCACATCCATCACAACCATCACATCCATCACATCCATCACATCAATCACAACCATCACATCCATCACATCCTTCACATCCATCACATCCATCACAACTATCACATCCATCACAACCATCACATCCATCACATCCATCACAACCATCACATCCATCACAACCATCACATCGATCACAACCATCACAACCATCACAACAATCATATCCATCACATCCATCACAACGATCACAACCATCCCAACCATCACAACCATCACATCCATCACTACAATCACAACCATCACATCCATCACAACCATCACATCCATCACAACCTTCACATCGATCACAACCATCACAACCATCACAACAATCATATCCATCACATCCATCACAACGATCACAACCATCCCAACCATCACAACCATCACATCCATCACTACAATCACAACCATCACATCCATCACAACAACCACAACCATCACATCCATCACAACCATCACAACAAATTACATCCATCACAACTATCACATCCATCACATCCATGACAACCATCACAACAACCACATCCATCACAACCATCACAACAATCACATCCATCACAACATACATAACCATCACATCCATCACATACATCACAACAATCACAACCATCACATCCATCACAACAATCAAACCATCACATCCATCACAACGATCACATCCATCACAACTATCACATCCATCACAACCAAAGCAAACATCACATCCATCATAACAATCACAACCATCACATCCATCACAACAATCACATCCATCACATCCATCACAACAATCACAACCATCACATCCATCACAAGAATCACATCCATCACATTCATCACATCCGTCAAAACCATCAAAACAATCACAACAATCACAACAATCACATCCATCACAACCATCACAACAATCACGACCATCACAACCATAACGACCATCACATCCATCACAACAATCACATCCATCACATCCATCCCAACCATCACAACCATCACAGCCATCACAACCATCACATCCATCACAACCATCACATGCATCAGAACCATCACAACCATCACATCCATCACAGCCATCACAACCATCACAACAATCACAACAATCACCACCATCACAACAATCACATCCATCACATCCATCACGTCCATCACAACCATCACATCCATGACATCCATCACATCCATCACATCCATCACATCCATCACATCCATCACCACAATCACAACATCACAACCATCACATCCATCAGAACCATCACATCCATCACAAAAATCACAACCATCACAACCATCACAACAATCACAACCATCACATCCATCACAATCATCGCAACTATCACAGCCATCACAACAATTACAACCATCATAGCCATCACAACCATCACAACCATCACATCCATCACAGCCATCACAACCATCACACAATCACAACCATCATATCCATCACAACCATCACATCCATCACAACAATCACAACCATCACATCCATCACAATCATCGCAACCATCACAGCCATCACAACAATTACAACCATCATAGCCATCACAACCATCACAACCATCACATCCATCACAGCCATCACAACCATCGCACAATCACAACCATCACATCCATCACAACCATCTCAAGAATCATAACCATCACAACAATTACAATCATCACATACATCACAACAATCACAACCATCACAAGAATCATAACCATCACAACAATCACAATCATCACATACATCACAACAATCACATCCATGACATCCATCACATCAATCACAACCATCACAACAATCACAACCATCAAAACCATCACATCCATCACAACCATCACAACAATCACAACAATCACCACGATCACAACCATCACAACAATCACATCCATCACATCCATCACGTCCATCTCAACCATCACATCCATGACATCCATCACATCCATCACATCCATCACATCCATCACCACCATCACAACAATCACAACCATCACATCCATCAGAACCATCACATCCATCACAACCATCACATCCATCACATCCATCACAAAAATCACAACCATCACAACCATCACAACAATCACAACCATCACATCCATCACAATCATCGCAACCATCACAACCATCACATCCATGACATCCATCACATCCATCACATCCATCACATCCATCACCACCATCACAACAATCACAACCATCACATCCATCAGAACCATCACATCCATCACAACCATCACATCCATCACAACCATCACATCCATCACAGCCATCACAACCATCACAACAATCACAACCATCACATCCATCACAATCATCGCAACCATCACAGCCATCACAACCATCACAACCATCACATCCATCACAACCATCACATCCATCACAGCCATCACAGCCATCACACAATCACAACCATCACATCCATCACAACCATCACCTCCATCACAGCCATCACAACCATCACAACAATCACAACCATCACATCCATCACATTCATCACAGCCATCACAACCATCACACAATCACAACCATCACATCCATCACAACCATCACAAGAATCATAACTTTCACAACAATCACAATCATCACATACATCACAACAATCACAACCATCACAAGAATCATAACCATCACAACAATCACAATCATCACATACATCACAACAATCAGATCCATGACATCCATCACATCAATCACAACCATCACAACAATCACAACCATCAAAACCATCACATCCATCACAACCATCACATCCATCAAAACCATCACATCCATCACAACCATCACATCCATCACATCCATCACATCAATCACAACCATCACATCCATCACATCCTTCACATCCATCACATCCATCATAACTATCACATCCATCACAACCATCACATCCATCACATCCTTCACATCCATCACATCCATCATAACTATCACATCCATCACAACCATCACATCCATCACAACCATCACATCCATCACATCCATCATAACTATCACATCCATCACAACCATCATAACTATCACATCCATCACAACCATCATAACTATCACATCCATCACATCCATCATAACTATCACATCAATCACAACCATCACATCCATCACATCCTTCACATCCATCACATCCATCATAACTATCACATCCATCACAACCATCACATCCATCACAACCATCACATCCATCACATCCATCACATCCTTCACATCCATCACATCCATCATAACTATCACATCCATCACATCCATCACATCAATCACAACCATCACATCCATCACATCCTTCACATCCATCACATCCATCACAACCATCACATCCGTCACAACCATCACATCCATCACAACCATCACATCCATCACAACCATCACATCGATCACAACCATCACAACCATCACAACAATCATATCCATCACAACGATCACAACCATCCCAACCATCACAACCATCACAACCATCACAACAAATCACATCCATCACATCCATCACAACTATCACATCCATCACATCCATGACAACCATCACAACAACCACATCCATCACGACCATCACAACAATCACATCCATCACAACATACACAACCATCACATCCATCACATACATCACAACAATCACAACCATCACATCCATCACAACAATCAAACCATCACATCCATCACAACGATCACATCCATCACATCCATCACAACTATCACATCCATCACAACCAAAGCAAACATCACATCCATCATAACAATCACAACCATCACATCCATCACAACAATCACATCCATCACATCCATCACAACAATCACAACCATCACATCCATCACAAGAATCACATCCATCACATTCATCACATCCGTCAAAACCATCAAAACAATCACAACAATCACAGCAATCACATCCATCACAACCATCACAACAATCACGACCATCACAACCATAACGACCATCACATCCATCACAACAATCACATCCATCACATCCATCCCAACCATCACAACCATCACAGCCATCACAACCATCACATCCATCACAACCATCACATGCATCAGAACCATCACAACCATCACATCCATCACAGCCATCACAACCATCACAACAATCACAACAATCACCACGATCACAACCATCACAACAATCACATCCATCACATCCATCACGTCCATCACAACCATCACATCCATGACATCCATCACATCCATCACATCCATCACATCCATCACAACCATCACACCCATCACAACCATCACAACCATCACAACCATCACATCCATCACATCCATCACAACCATCACATCCATCACAAACATCACATCCATCAAAACCTTCACATCCATCACAACCATCACAACAATCACCACCATCAAAATCATCACATCCATCACAACCATCACAAACATCACAACCATCACAGCCATCACATCCATCACAACCATCACAACCATCACATCCATCATATGCATCACAAACATCACAACCATCACATCCATCAAAACCATCACTTCCATCACATCCATCTCAACCATCACATCCATCACAACAATCACAACCATCACAACAATCATAACAGTCATATCCATCACATCCATCACAACGATCACAACCATCACAACCATCACAACAATCACATCCATCACAACCATCACAACCATCAAAACTATCACATCCATCACAACCATCATAACCATCACATCCATCATAACCATCACAACAATCACAACCATCACAGCCATCACAGCTATCACAACCATCACAACAATCACAACCATCACAACCATCACATCCACCACAACCATCACATCCATCACAACCATCACATCCATCACAACCATCACATCCATCACAACCATCACAACCATGACAACCATCACATCCATCACATCCATCACACACATCACAACCATCACATCCATCAAAACCATCACTTCCATCACATCCATCACGACCATCACATCCATCACATCCATCAAAACCATCACATCAATCACAACCATCACATCCATCACATCAATCACAACCATCACATCCATCACACCCTTCACATCCATCACAACTATCACAACCATCACATTCATCACAACCATCACATCCATCACAACCATCACATCCATCACGACCATCACATCCATCAATACCCATCACATCCATCAAAACCATTACAACAATCACATCCATCACAACCATCACAACAATCAAATCCATCACAACAATCACAACAATCACATCCATCACAACCATCACATCCATCATCACAATCATAACCATCACATCCATCACAACCATCACATCCATCACATCCATCACAACAATCACAACCATCACATCCATCACATCCATCACAAGAATCACATCCATCACATCCGTCAAAACCATCAAAACAACCACAACAATCACAGCAATCACATCCATGACAACCAACACAACAATCACGACCATCACAACCATAACGACCATCACATCCATCACAACGATCACATCCATCACATCGATCACAACCATCACATCCATCACAACAATCACAACAATCACAACCATCACAACAATCACATCCATCACAACAATCACAACCATCACATCCATCACATCCATCACAACCATCACAACGATCACAACCATCACATCCATCACAAGAATCACATCCATCATATCCGTCAAAACCATCAAAAAATCACAACAATCACAGCAATCACATCCATCAAAACCATCACAACAATCACAACAATCACGACCATCACAACCATAACGACCATCACATCCATCACAACAATCACATCCATCACAACAATCGCAACCATCACATCCATCACAACCATCACATGCATCAGAACCATCACAACCATCACATCCATCACAGCCATCACAACCATCACAACAATCACAACAATCACCACCATCACAACAATCACATCCATCACATTCATCACGTCCATTACAACTATCACAACCATCACATGCATCACATCCATCACAACCATCACAACAATCACAACCATCACATCCATCACAACCATCACATCCATCACATCCATCACAAAAATCACAACCATCACAACCATCACATCCATCACAACCATCACAACAATCACAACCATCACATCCATCACAATCATCGCAACCATCACAGCCATCACAACAATCACAACCATCACATCCATCACAGCCATCACAACCATCACACAATCACAACCATCACATCCGTCACAACCATCACATCCATCACAACCATTACAACCATCACAACAATCACAACCATTACGACCATCACAACCATCACATCCATCACAACAATCACAACCATCACATCCATCACAACCATCGCAAGAATCATAACCATCACAACAATCACAATCATCACATACATCACAACAATCACATCCATCACATACATCACATCAATCACAACCATCACAACAATCACAACCATCAAAACCATCACATCCATCAAAACCATCACATCCATCACAACCACCACAGCCATCACAACCATCACATCCATCACAACCATCACATCCATCACAACCATCACATCCATCATATCCATCTCAAACATACATCACAACCATCACATCCATCAAAACCATCACTTCCATCACATCCATCACAACCATCACATCCATCACAACAATCACAACCATCACAACAATCATAACAGTCATATCCATCACATCCATCACAAAAATCACAACCATCACAACCATCACATCCATCACAACCATCACAACAATCACAACCATCACAACCATCAAAACTATCACATCCATCACAACCATCATAACCATCACATCCATCATAACCATCACAACAATCACAACAATCACAACCATCACATCCATCACAACAATCACATCCATCACAACAATCACATCCTACACAACCATCACAGCCATCACAACCATCACATCTATCACAACCATCACATGCATCAGAACCATCACAACCATCACATCCATCACAGCCATCACAACCATCACATCCATCACAACCATCACAACCAGCACATCCATCACATCCATCACATCCATCACAACCATCACAACCATCACATCCATCACATCCATCACATCCATCACAACCATCACATCCATCACAAACATCACATCCATCACAACCATGTCAACCATCACAACCATCACAACAATCACCACCATCACAATCAGCACATCCATCACAACCATCACAAACATCACAAACATCACAACCATCACAACCATCACATCCATCACAACCATCGCATCCATCACATCCATCACAACAATCACAACCATCACAACAATCATAAGAGTCATATCCATCACATCCATCACAACGATCACAACCATCACAACAATCACAACCATCACATCCACCACAACCATCACATCCATCAAAACCATCACATCCATCACAACCATCACATCCATCACAACCATCACAACCATCGCATCCATCACAAACATCACAACCATCACATCCATCCAAACCATCACATCCATCACGACCATCACATCCATCACATCCATCAAAACCATCTCATCAATCACAACCATTACATCCATCACATCCATCACATCCTTCACATCCACACATCCATCACAACTATCACAACCATCACATCCATCACAACCATTACATCCATCACAACCATCACATCCATCACAACCATCACATCCATCACAACCATCACATCCACCACAACAATTACATCCGTCACAACCATCACATCCATCACAACCATCACATCCATCACAACCTTCACATCCATCAAAACCATCACAACAATCACAACAATCATATCCATCACATCCATCACAACGATCACAGCCATCCCAACCATCACAAGCATCACATCCATCACTACAATCACAACCATCACAACCATCACATCCATCACAACAATCACAACCATCAAATCCATCACAATCATCTTAACCATCACAACAAATCACATCCATCACAACCATCACATCCATCACAACCATCACAACAGTCACAGCCATCACATACATCACAACCATCAAAACAATCACATCCATCACATCCATCACGACCATCACAACCATCACAACCATCACATCCATAACATCCATCACATCCATCACATCCATCACAACAATCAAACCATCACATCCATCAAAACGATCACATCCATCAACACCATCACATCCATCACATCCATCACAACAATCACAACAATCACAACCATCACAAAAATCACATCCATCACTACAATCACAACCATCACAACCATCACATCCATCACAACCATCAAATCCATCACAACCATCTTAACCATCACAACAAATCACATCCATCACAACCATCACATCCATCACATCCATCACAACCATCACAACCATCACATCCAACATAACAATGACAACCATCACATCCATCACAACCATCACATCCATCACATCCATCACAACAATCACAACCATCACATCCATCTCATCCATCACAAGAATCACATCCATCACATCCGTCAAAACCATCAAAACAATCACAACAATCACAACAATCACAGCAAACACATCCATCACAACCATCACAACAATCACAACAATCACGACCATCACAACCATAACGACCATCACATCCATCACATGCATCACAACCATCACAACCATCACAACCATCACATCCATCACATCCATCACAAACATCACAACCATCACATCCATCAAAACCATCACTTCCATCACGTCCATCACGACCATTACATCCATCACATCCATCAAAACCATCACATCCATCACAACCATCACATCCATCACATCAATCACAACCATCACATCCATCACATCCTTCACATCCATCACAACTATCACAACTATTACATTAATCACAACCATCACATCCATCACAACCATCACATCCATCACAACAATCACATCCATCACAACCATCACATCCATCACAACCATCACAACCATCACAACAATCACAACAATCATATCCATCACAACCATCGCAACCATCCCAACCATCACAACCATCACATCCATCACTACAATCACAACCATCACAACCATCACATCCATCACAACAATTACAACCATCACATCCATCACAACCATCTAAACCATCACAACAAATCACATCCATCACATCCATCACAACTATCACATCCATCACTTCCATCACAACAATCACATCCATCACAACCATCACAGCCATCACATCCATCACAACAATCACAACAATCACAACCATCACAACAATCACATCCATCACAGCAATCACAACCACCACATCCATCACAACCATCACAACCATCACATCCATCACAACAATCAAACCATCACATCCATCACAACGATCACATCCATTACATCAATCACAACCATCACATCCATCACATCCATCACAACAATCACAACAATCACATCCATCACAACAATCACAACCATCACATCCATCACATCCATCACAACCATCACAACGATCACATCCATCATATAAATCACAACCATCACAACCATCACATCCATCACAACAATCACAACGATCACATCCATCACAAGAATCACATCCATCACATCCATCACAAGAATCACATCCATCACATCCGTCATAACCATCAAAACAATCACAACAATCACAGCAATCACAACCATCACAACCATCACAACAATCACAACAATCACGACCATAATCACCACCATAACGACCATCACATCCATCACAACAATCACAACCATCACAGCCATCACAACCATCACATCCAACACAACCATCACCTGCATCAGAACCATCACAACCATCACATCCATCACAGCCATCACAACCATCACAACAATCACAACAATCACCACCATCACAACCATCAAAACAATCACATCCATCACATCCATCACGACCATCACAACCATCACAACCATCACATCCATAACATCCATCACATCCATCACATCCATCACAACCATCACATCCATCACAACCATCACAACCATCACAACAATCACAACCATCACATCCATCACAACCATCTCATCCATCACAAAAATCACAACCATCACAACCATCACATCCATCACAGCCATCACAACCATCACAACAATCACAACCATCACATCCATCACAATCATCGCAACCATCACAGCCATAACAAAAATCACAACCATCACAACCATCACATCCATCACAACCATCACATCCATCACAGCCATCACAGCCATCACACAATCACAACCATCACATCCGTCACAATCATCACATCCATCACAACCATTACAACCATCACAACAATGACAACAATCACAACCATTACAACCATCACAACCATCACATCCATCACAACCATCACAACCATCACATCCATCACAACCATCACAAGAATCATAACCATCACAACAATCACAATCATCACATACATCACAACAATCACATCCATCACAACCATCACAACCATCACAATCATCACATCCATCACAAACATCACAACCATCACATCCATCACAACCATCACATCCATCACAGCCATCACAACAATCACAACAATCACAACCATCACATCCATCACAACAATCACATCCATCACAACCATCACAGCCATCACATCTATCACAACCATCACATCCATCACAGCCATCACAACAATCACAACAATCACAACCATCACATCCATCACAACAATCACATCCATCACAACCATCACAGCCATCACATCTATCACAACCATCACATGCATCAGAACCATCACAACCATCACATCCATCACAGCCATCACAACCATCGCAACCATCACATCCATCACAACCATCACAGCCAGCACATCCATCACATCCATCACAACCATCACAACCATCACATCCATCACAACCATCACATCCATCACAACCATCACATCCATCACAACCATCACATCCATCACAACCATCACATCCACCACAACAATTACATCCGTCACAACCATCACATCCATCACAACCATCACATCCATCACAACCTTCACATCCATCAAAACCATCACAACAATCACAACAATCATATCCATCACATCCATCACAACGATCACAACCATCCCAACCATCACAAGCATCACATCCATCACTACAATCACAACCATCACATCCATCACAACAATCACAACCATCAAATCCATCACAATCATCTTAACCATCACAACAAATCACATCCATCACAACCATCACATCCATCACAACCATCACAACAGTCACAGCCATCACATACATCACAACCATCTTAACCATCACAACAAATCACATCCACCACAACAATTACAACCATCACATCCATCACAACTATCACAACCATCACATCCATCACAACAATCAAACCATCACATCCATCAAAACGATCACATCCATCAACACCATCACATCCATCACATCCATCACAACAATCACAACAATCACAACCATCACAAAAATCACATCCATCACTACAATCACAACCATCACAACCATCACATCCATCACAACCATCAAATCCATCACAACCATCTTAACCATCACAACAAATCACATCCATCACAACCATCACATCCATCACAACCATCACAACCATCACATCCATCATAACAATCACAACCATCACATCCATCACAACCATCACATCCATCAGATCCATCACAACAATCACAACCATCACATCCATCTCATCCATCACAAGAATCACATCCATCACATCCGTCAAAACCATCAAAACAATCACAACAATCACAACAATCACAGCAAACACATCCATCACAACCATCACAACAATCACAACAATCACGACCATCACAACCATAACGACCATCACATCCATCACATGCATCACAACCATCACAACCATCACATCCATCACATCCATCACAAACATCACAACCATCACATCCATCAAAACCATCACTTCCATCACGTCCATCACGACCATTACATCCATCACATCCATCAAAACCATCACATCCATCACAACCATCACATCCATCACATCAATCACAACCATCACATCCATCACATCCTTCACATCCATCACAACTATCACAACTATTACATTAATCACAACCATCACATCCATCACATCCATCACAACAATCACATCCATCACAACCATCACATCCATCACAACCATCACAACAATCACAACGATCATATCCATCACAACCATCGCAACCATCCCAACCATCACAACCATCACATCCATCACTACAATCACAACCATCACAACCATCACATCCATCACAACAATTACAACCATCACATCCATCACAACCATCTAAACCATCACAACAAATCACATCCATCACATCCATCACAACTATCACATCCATCACTTCCATCACAACAATCACATCCATCACAACCATCACAGCCATCACATCCATCACAACAATCACAACAATCACAACCATCACAACAATCACATCCATCACAGCAATCACAACCACCACATCCATCACAACCATCACAACCATCACATCCATCACAACAATCAAACCATCACATCCATCACAACGATCACATCCATTACATCAATCACAACCATCACATCCATCACATCCATCACAACAATCACAACAATCACAACAATCACATCCATCACAACAATCACAACCATCACATCCATCACATCCATCACAACCATCACAACGATCACATCCATCATATAAATCACAACCATCACAACCATCACATCCATCACAACAATCACAACGATCACATCCATCACATCCATCACAAGAATCACATCCATCACATCCATCACAAGAATCACATCCATCACATCCGTCATAACCATCAAAACAATCACAACAATCACAACCATCACAACCATCACAACAATCACAACAATCACGACCATAATCACCACCATAACGACCATCACATCATCACAACAATCACAACCATCACAGCCATCACAACCATCACATCCAACACAACCATCACCTGCATCAGAACCATCACAACCATCACATCCATCACAGCCATCACAACAATCACAACAATCACCACCATCACAACCATCAAAACAATCACATCCATCACATCCATCACGACCATCACAACCATCACAACCATCACATCCATAACATCCATCACATCCATCACATCCATCACAACCATCACAACCATCACAACAATCACAACCATCACATCAATCACAACCATCACATCCATCACAACCATCACATCCACCACAAAAATCAAAACCATCACAACCATCACATCCATCACAGCCATCACAACCATCACAACAATCACAACCATCACATCCATCACAATCATCGCAACCATCACAGCCATAACAAAAATCACAACCATCACAACCATCACATCCATCACAACCATCACATCCATCACAGCCATCACAGCGATCACACAATCACAACCATCACATCCGTCACAATCATCACATCCATCACAACCATTACAACCATCACAACAATGACAACAATCACAACCATTACAACCATCACAACCATCACATCCATCACAACCATCACAACCATCACAACCATCACAAGAATCATAACCATCACAACAATCACAATCATCACATACATCACAACAATCACATCCATCACAACCATCACAACCATCACAATCATCACATCCATCACAAACATCACAACCATCACATCCATCAAAACCATCACATCCATCACAACCATCACATCCATCACAACCACCACAGCCATCACAACTATCACATCCATCAAAACCATCACATCCATCACAGCCATCACAACAATCACAACAATCACAACCATCACATCCATCACAACAATCACATCCATCACAACAATCACATCCATCACAACCATCACAGCCATCACAACCATCACATCTATCACAACCATCACATGCATCAGAACCATCACAACCATCACATCCATCACAGCCATCACAACCATCGCAACCATCACATCCATCACAACGATCACAACCATCCCAACCATCACAACCATCACATCCATCACTACAATCACAACCATCACAACCATCACATCCATCACAACAATCACAACCATCACATCCATCAAAGCCATCACAACCATCACAACAAATCACATCCATCACATCCATCACAACCATCACATCCATCACAAACATCACATCCATCACAACCATGACAACCATCAAAACCATCACATCCATCACAACCATCACAACAATCATAAGAGTCATATCCATCACATCCATCACAACGATCACAACCATCACAACCATCACAACAATCACATCCATCACAACCATCACAACAATCACAACCATCACAATCATCAAAACCATCACATCCATCACAACCATCACAGCCATCACAACAATCAAAACAATCACAACCATCACAACAATCACAACCATCACATCCACCACAACCATCACATCCATCAAAACCATCACATCCATCACAACCATCACATCCATCACATCAATCACAAACATCACAACCATCACATCCATCAAAACCATCACTTCCATCACATCCATCACGACCATCACATCCATCACATCCATCAAAACCATCACATCTATCACAACCATCACATCCATCACATCCATCACAACCATCACATCCATCACACCCTTCACATCCGTCACATCCATCACAACTATCACAACCACCACATCCATCACAACCATCAGATCCATCACAACCATCACATCCTTCACAACCATCACATCCATCACAACAATCACAACAATCATATCCATCACATCCATCACAACGATCACAACCATCCCAACCATCACAACCATCACATCCATCACAACCATCACATCCATCACAACTATCACATCCATCACATCCATCACAACCATCCCAACAATCACATCCATCACAACAATCACAACAATCACAACCATCACATCCATCACAACAATCACAAGCAGCACAACAATCACATCCATCAGAACAATCACAACCATCACATCCATCACAACCATCACATCCATCACAACAATCAAACCATTACATCCATCACAACGATCACATCCATCACATCCAACAAAACCGTCACATCCATCACATCAATCACAACCATCACAACAATCACATCCATCACAACAATCACAACAATCACATCCATCACGTCCATCACAACCATCACATCCATCATCACAATCACAACCATCACATCCATCACAACCATCACATCCATCTCATCCATCACAACAATCACAACCATCACATCCATCACAAGAATCACATCCATCACATCCGTCAAAACCATCAAAACAATCACAACAATCACAGCAATCACACCCATCACAACCATCACAACAATCACGACCATCACAACCATAACGACCATCACATCCATCACAACCATCACAACCATCACATCCATCACATCCATCACAAACATCACAAACATCACATCCATGAAACCATCACTTCCATCACATCCATCACGACCATTACATCCATCACATCCATCAAAACAATCACATCCATCACAACCATCGCATCCATCACATCAATCACAACCATCACATCCATCACATCCTTCACATCCATCACATCCATCACAACTATCACATCCATCACAACCATCACAACCATCACATCCATCACAACCATCACATCCATCACAACCATCACATCCATCACAACCATCACAACCATCACAACCATCACAACAATCACAACAATCATATTCATCACATCCATCACAACGATCACAACCATCCCAACCATCACAACCATCACATCCATCACTACAATCACAACCATCATAACCATCACATCCATCACAACAACCACAACCATCACATCCATCACAACCATCACAACAAATCACATCCATCACATCCATCACATCCATCACATCCATCACAACTATCACATCCATCACATCCATCACAACAACCACATCCATCACAAAAATCACAACAATCACAACAATCACTACCATCACAACAATCACATCCATCACATCCATCACAACAACCACATCCATCACAAAAATCACAACAATCACAACCATCACAACCATCACAACAAATCACATTCATCACATCCATCACATACATCACAACAATCACAACCATCACATCCATCACAACAATCAAACCATCACATCCATCACAACGATCACATCCATCACATCCATCACAACCATCACATCCATCACAACCAAAGCAACCATCACATCCATCATAACAATCACAACCATCACATCCATCACAACAATCACATCCATCACAACAATCACAACCATCACATCCATCCCAGAATCACATCCGTCAAAACCATCAAAACAATCACAACAATCACAACAATCACAGCAATCACATCCATCACAACCATCACAACAATCACGACCATCTCAACCATAACGACCATCACATCCATCACAACAATCACATCCATCACATCCATCCCAACCATCACAACCATCACAACAATCACAACAATCACCACGATCACAACCATCACAACAATCACATCAATCACATCCATCACATCCATGACATCCATCACATCCATCACATCCATCACCACCATCACAACAATCACAACCATCACATCCATCAGAACCATCACATCCATCACAACCATCACATCCATCACATCCATCACAAAAATCACAACCATCACAACCATCACATCCATCACAACCATCACAGCCATCACAACCATCACAACAATCACATCCATCACAATCATCGCAACCATCACAGCCATCACAACAATTACAACCATCACAGCCATCACAACCATCACAACTATCACATCCATCACAGCCATCACAACCATCACACAATCACAACCATCACATCCATCACAACCATCACAAGAATCATAACCATCACAACGATCACAATCATCACATACATCACAACAATCACAACCAGCACAAGAATCATAACCATCACAACAATCACAATCATCACATACATCACAACAATCACATCCATGACATCCATCACATCAATCACAACCATCACAACCATCAAAACCATCACATCCATCACAACCATCACATCCATCACAACCATCACAGTCATCACAACAATCACAACAATCACAACCATCACAACCATCACATCCATCACAACAATCACATCCATCACATCCATCACAACCATCACAACCATCACATCCATCACAACCATCACATGCATCAGAACCATCACAACCATCACAGCCATCACAACCATCACAACCATCACATCTATCACATCCATCACAACCATCACATCCATCACATCCATCACAATCATCACACCCATCACAACCATCACAACCATCACATCCATCACATCCATCACAACCATCACATCCATCACAACAATCACAACAATCACAACCATCACAAAAATCACATCCATCACTACAATCACAACCATCACAACCATCACAACCATCACATCCATCACAACCATCAAATCCATCACAACCATCACATCCATCATAACAATCACAACCATCACATCCATCACAACCATCACATCCATCACATCCATCACAACAATCACAACCATCACATCCATCTCATCCATCACAAGAATCACATCCATCACATCCGTCAAAACCATCAAAACAATCACAACAATCACAACAATCACAGCAAACACATCCATCACAACCATCACAACAATCACAACAATCACGACCATCACAACCATAACGACCATCACATCCATCACATGCATCACAACCATCACAACCATCACAACCATCACATCCATCACATCCATCACAAACATCACAACCATCACATCCATCAAAACCATCACTTCCATCACGTCCATCACGACCATTACATCCATCACATCCATCAAAACCATCACATCCATCACAACCATCACATCCATCACATCAATCACAACCATCACATCCATCACATCCTTCACATCCATCACAACTATCACAACTATTACATTAATCACAACCATCACATCCATCACAACCATCACATCCATCAAAACAATCACATCCATCACAACCATCACATCCATCACAACCATCACAACAATCACAACAATCATATCCATCACAACCATCGCAACCATCCCAACCATCACAACCATCACATCCATCACTACAATCACAACCATCACAACCATCACATCCATCACAACAATTACAACCATCACATCCATCACAACCATCTAAACCATCACAACAAATCACATCCATCACATCCATCACAACTATCACATCCATCACTTCCATCACAACAATCACATCCATCACAACCATCACAGCCATCACATCCATCACAACAATCACAACCATCACAACAATCACATCCATCACAGCAATCACAACCACCACATCCATCACAACCATCACAACCATCACATCCATCACAACAATCAAACCATCACATCCATCACAACGATCACATCCATTACATCAATCACAACCATCACATCCATCACATCCATCACAACAATCACAACAATCACAACAATCACATCCATCACAACAATCACAACCATCACATCCATCACATCCATCACAACCATCACAACGATCACATCCATCATATAAATCACAACCATCACAACCATCACATCCATCACAACAATCACAACGATCACATCCATCACAAGAATCACATCCATCACATCCATCACAAGAATCACATCCATCACATCCGTCATAACCATCAAAACAATCACAACAATCACAGCAATCACAACCATCACAACCATCACAACAATCACAACAATCACGACCATAATCACCACCATAACGACCATCACATCCATCACAACAATCACAACCATCACAGCCATCACAACCATCACATCCAACACAACCATCACCTGCATCAGAACCATCACAACCATCACATCCATCACAGCCATCACAACCATCACAACAATCACAACAATCACCACCATCACAACCATCAAAACAATCACATCCATCACATCCATCACGACCATCACAACCATCACAACCATCACATCCATAACATCCATCACATCCATCACATCCATCACAACCATCACAACCATCACAACAATCACAACCATCACATCAATCACAACCATCACATCCATCACAACCATCTCATCCATCACAAAAATCACAACAATCACAACCATCACATCCATCACAGCCATCACAACCATCACAATCATCGCAACCATCACAGCCATAACAAAAATCACAACCATCACAACCATCACATCCATCACAACCATCACATCCATCACAGCCATCACAGCCATCACACAATCACAACCATCACATCCGTCACAATCATCACATCCATCACAACCATTACAACCATCACAACAATGACAACAATCACAACCATTACAACCATCACAACCATCACATCCATCACAACCATCACAACCATCACATCCATCACAACCATCACAAGAATCATAACCATCACAACAATCACAATCATCACATACATCACAACAATCACATCCATCACAACCATCACAACCATCACAATCATCACATCCATCACAAACATCACAACCATCACATCCATCAAAACCATCACATCCATCACAACCATCACATCCATCACAACCACCACAGCCATCACAACTATCACATCCATCACAACCATCACATCCATCACAGCCATCACAACAATCACAACAATCACAACCATCACATCCATCACAACAATCACATCTATCACAACAATCACATCCATCACAACCATCACAGCCATCACAACCATCACATCTATCACAACCATCACATGCATCAGAACCATCACAACCATCACATCCATCACAGCCATCACAACCATCGCAACCATCACAACCAGCACATCCATCACATCCATCACAACCATCACAACCATCACATCCATCACAACCATCACATCCTTCACAACCATCACATCCATCACAACCATCACATCCATCACAACCATCACATCCACCACAACAATTACATCCGTCACAACCATCACATCCATCACAACCATCACATCCATCACAACCTTCACATCCATCAAAACCATCACAACAATCACAACAATCATATCCATCACATCCATCACAACGATCACAACCATCCCAACCATCACAAGCATCACATCCATCACTGCAATCACAACCATCACATCCATCACAACAATCACAACCATCAAATCCATCACAATCATCTTAACCATCACAACAAATCACATCCATCACAACCATCACATCCATCACAACCATCACAACAGTCACAGCCATCACATACATCACAACCATCTTAACCATCACAACAAATCACATCCACCACAACAATTACAACCATCACATCCATCACAACAATCAAACCATCACATCCATCAAAACGATCACATCCATCATCACCATCACATCCATCACATCCATCACAACAATCACAACAATCACAACCATCACAAAAATCACATCCATCACTACAATCACAACCATCACAACCATCACATCCATCACAACCATCAAATCCATCACAACCATCTTAACCATCACAACAAATCACATCCATCACAACCATCACATCCATCACATCCATCACAACCATCACAACCATCACATCCATCACAACCATCTAAACCATCACAACAAATCACATCCATCACATCCATCACAACTATCACATCCATCACTTCCATCACAACAATCACATCCATCACAACAATCACAACAATCACAACCATCACAACAATCACATCCATCACAGCAATCACAACCACCACATCCATCACAACCATCACAACCATCACATCCATCACAACAATCAAACCATCACATCCATCACAACGATCACATCCATTACATCAATCACAACCATCACATCCATCACATCCATCACAACAATCACAACAATCACAACAATCACATCCATCACAACAATCACAACCATCACATCCATCACATCCATCACAACCATCACAACGATCACATCCATCATATAAATCACAACCATCACAACCATCACATCCATCACAACAATCACAACGATCACATCCATCACAAGAATCACATCCATCACATCCATCACAAGAATCACATCCATCACATCCGTCATAACCATCAAAACAATCACATCAATCACAGCAATCACAACCATCACAACCATCACAACAATCACAACAATCACGACCATAATCACCACCATAACGACCATCACATCCATCACAACAATCACAACCATCACAGCCATCACAACCATCACATCCAACACAACCATCACCTGCCTCAGAACCATCACAACCATCACATCCATCACAGCCATCACAACCATCACAACAATCACAACAATCACCACCATCACAACCATCAAAACAATCACATCCATCACATCCATCACGACCATCACAACCATCACAACCATCACATCCATAACATCCATCACATCCATCACATCTATCACAACCATCACAACCATCACAACAATCACAACCATCACATCAATCACAACCATCACATCCATCACAACCATCTCATCCATCACAAAAATCACAACAATCACAACCATCACATCCATCACAGCCATCACAACCATCACAATCATCGCAACCATCACAGCCATAACAAAAATCACAACCATCACAACCATCACATCCATCACAACCATCACATCCATCACAGCCATCACAGCCATCACACAATCACAACCATCACATCCGTCACAATCATCACATCCATCACAACCATTACAACCATCACAACAATGACAACAATCACAACCATTACAACCATCACAACCATCACATCCATCACAACCATCACAACCATCACATCCATCACAACCATCACAAGAATCATAACCATCACAACAATCACAATCATCACATACATCACAACAATCACATCCATCACAACCATCACAACCATCACAATCATCACATCCATCACAAACATCACAACCATCACATCCATCAAAACCATCACATCCATCACAACCATCACATCCATCACAACCACCACAGCCATCACAACTATCACATCCATCACAACCATCACATCCATCACAGCCATCACAACAATCACAACAATCACAACCATCACATCCATCACAACAATCACATCTATCACAACAATCACATCCATCACAACCATCACAGCCATCACAACCATCACATCTATCACAACCATCACATGCATCAGAACCATCAGAACCATCACATCCATCACAGCCATCACAACCATCGCAACCATCACAACCAGCACATCCATCACATCCATCACAACCATCACAACCATCACATCCATCACAACCATCACATCCATCACAACCATCACATCCATCACAACCATCACATCCATCACAACCATCACATCCACCACAACAATTACATCCGTCACAACCATCACATCCATCACAACCATCACATCCATCACAACCTTCACATCCATCAAAACCATCACAACAATCACAACAATCATAACCATCACATCCATCACAACGATCACAACCATCCCAACCATCACAAGCATCACATCCATCACTACAATCACAACCATCACATCCATCACAACCATCAAATCCATCACAATCATCTTAACCATCACAACAAATCACATCCATCACAACCATCACATCCATCACAACCATCACAACAGTCACAGCCATCACATACATCACAACCATCTTAACCATCACAACAAATCACATCCACCACAACAATTACAACCATCACATCCATCACAACCATCACATCCATCACAACAATCAAACCATCACATCCATCAAAACGATCACATCCATCATCACCATCACATCCATCACATCCATCACAACAATCACAACAATCACAACCATCACTAAAATCACATCCATCACTACAATCACAACCATCACAACCATCACATCCATCACAACCATCAAATCCATCACAACCATCTTAACCATCACAACAAATCACATCCATCACAACCATCACATCCATCACAACCATCACAACCATCACATCCATCATAACAATCACAACCATCACATCCATCACAACCATCACATCCATCACAACAATCACAACCATCACATCCATCTCATCCATCACAAGAATCACATCCATCACATCCGTCAAAACCATCAAAACAATCACAACAATCACAACAATCACAGCAAACACATCCATCACAACCATCACAACAATCACAACAATCACGACCATCACAACCATAACGACCATCACATCCATCACATGCATCACAACCATCACAACCATCACAACCATCACATCCATCACATCCATCACAAACATCACAACCATCACATCCATCAAAACCATCACTTCCATCACGTCCATCACGACCATTACATCCATCACATCCATCAAAACCATCACATCCATCACAACCATCACATCCATCACATCAATCACAACCATCACATCCATCACATCCTTCACATCCATCACAACTATCACAACTATTACATTAATCACAACCATCACATCCATCACAACCATCACATCCATCACAACAATCACATCCATCACAACCATCACATCCATCACAACCATCACAACCATCACAACAATCACAACGATCATATCCATCACAACCATCGCAACCATCCCAACCATCACAACCATCACATCCATCATATAAATCACAACCATCACAACCATCACATCCATCACAACAATCACAACGATCACATCCATCACATCCATCACATCCATCACAAGAATCACATCCATCACAACAATCACAACAATCACAACCATCACATCCATCACAACAATCACAACCATCAAATCCATCACAATCATCTTAACCATCACAACAAATCACATCCATCACAACCATCACATCCATCACAACCATCACAACAGTCACAGCCATCACATACATCACAACCATCTTAACCATCACAACAAATCACATCCACCACAACAATTACAACCATCACATCCATCACAACAATCAAACCATCACATCCATCAAAACGATCACATCCATCATCACCATCACATCCATCACATCCATCACAACAATCACAACAATCACAACCATCACAAAAATCACATCCATCACTACAATCACAACCATCACAACCATCACATCCATCACAACCATCAAATCCATCACAACCATCTTAACCATCACAACAAATCACATCCATCACAACCATCACATCCATCACATCCATCACAACCATCACAACCATCACATCCATCACAACCATCTAAACCATCACAACAAATCACATCCATCACATCCATCACAACTATCACATCCATCACTTCCATCACAACAATCACATCCATCACAACAATCACAACAATCACAACCATCACAACAATCACATCCATCACAGCAATCACAACCACCACATCCATCACAACCATCACAACCATCACATCCATCACAACAATCAAACCATCACATCCATCACAACGATCACATCCATTACATCAATCACAACCATCACATCCATCACATCCATCACAACAATCACAACAATCACAACAATCACATCCATCACAACAATCACAACCATCACATCCATCACATCCATCACAACCATCACAACGATCACATCCATCATATAAATCACAACCATCACAACCATCACATCCATCACAACAATCACAACGATCACATCCATCACAAGAATCACATCCATCACATCCATCACAAGAATCACATCCATCACATCCGTCATAACCATCAAAACAATCACATCAATCACAGCAATCACAACCATCACAACCATCACAACAATCACAACAATCACGACCATAATCACCACCATAACGACCATCACATCCATCACAACAATCACAACCATCACAGCCATCACAACCATCACATCCAACACAACCATCACCTGCCTCAGAACCATCACAACCATCACATCCATCACAGCCATCACAACCATCACAACAATCACAACAATCACCACCATCACAACCATCAAAACAATCACATCCATCACATCCATCACGACCATCACAACCATCACAACCATCACATCCATAACATCCATCACATCCATCACATCTATCACAACCATCACAACCATCACAACAATCACAACCATCACATCAATCACAACCATCACATCCATCACAACCATCTCATCCATCACAAAAATCACAACAATCACAACCATCACATCCATCACAGCCATCACAACCATCACAATCATCGCAACCATCACAGCCATAACAAAAATCACAACCATCACAACCATCACATCCATCACAACCATCACATCCATCACAGCCATCACAGCCATCACACAATCACAACCATCACATCCGTCACAATCATCACATCCATCACAACCATTACAACCATCACAACAATGACAACAATCACAACCATTACAACCATCACAACCATCACATCCATCACAACCATCACAACCATCACATCCATCACAACCATCACAAGAATCATAACCATCACAACAATCACAATCATCACATACATCACAACAATCACATCCATCACAACCATCACAACCATCACAATCATCACATCCATCACAAACATCACAACCATCACATCCATCAAAACCATCACATCCATCACAACCATCACATCCATCACAACCACCACAGCCATCACAACTATCACATCCATCACAACCATCACATCCATCACAGCCATCACAACAATCACAACAATCACAACCATCACATCCATCACAACAATCACATCTATCACAACAATCACATCCATCACAACCATCACAGCCATCACAACCATCACATCTATCACAACCATCACATGCATCAGAACCATCAGAACCATCACATCCATCACAGCCATCACAACCATCGCAACCATCACAACCAGCACATCCATCACATCCATCACAACCATCACAACCATCACATCCATCACAACCATCACATCCATCACAACCATCACATCCATCACAACCATCACATCCATCACAACCATCACATCCACCACAACAATTACATCCGTCACAACCATCACATCCATCACAACCATCACATCCATCACAACCTTCACATCCATCAAAACCATCACAACAATCACAACAATCATAACCATCACATCCATCACAACGATCACAACCATCCCAACCATCACAAGCATCACATCCATCACTACAATCACAACCATCACATCCATCACAACCATCAAATCCATCACAATCATCTTAACCATCACAACAAATCACATCCATCACAACCATCACATCCATCACAACCATCACAACAGTCACAGCCATCACATACATCACAACCATCTTAACCATCACAACAAATCACATCCACCACAACAATTACAACCATCACATCCATCACAACCATCACATCCATCACAACAATCAAACCATCACATCCATCAAAACGATCACATCCATCATCACCATCACATCCATCACATCCATCACAACAATCACAACAATCACAACCATCACTAAAATCACATCCATCACTACAATCACAACCATCACAACCATCACATCCATCACAACCATCAAATCCATCACAACCATCTTAACCATCACAACAAATCACATCCATCACAACCATCACATCCATCACAACCATCACAACCATCACATCCATCATAACAATCACAACCATCACATCCATCACAACCATCACATCCATCACAACAATCACAACCATCACATCCATCTCATCCATCACAAGAATCACATCCATCACATCCGTCAAAACCATCAAAACAATCACAACAATCACAACAATCACAGCAAACACATCCATCACAACCATCACAACAATCACAACAATCACGACCATCACAACCATAACGACCATCACATCCATCACATGCATCACAACCATCACAACCATCACAACCATCACATCCATCACATCCATCACAAACATCACAACCATCACATCCATCAAAACCATCACTTCCATCACGTCCATCACGACCATTACATCCATCACATCCATCAAAACCATCACATCCATCACAACCATCACATCCATCACATCAATCACAACCATCACATCCATCACATCCTTCACATCCATCACAACTATCACAACTATTACATTAATCACAACCATCACATCCATCACAACCATCACATCCATCACAACAATCACATCCATCACAACCATCACATCCATCACAACCATCACAACCATCACAACAATCACAACGATCATATCCATCACAACCATCGCAACCATCCCAACCATCACAACCATCACATCCATCATATAAATCACAACCATCACAACCATCACATCCATCACAACAATCACAACGATCACATCCATCACATCCATCACATCCATCACAAGAATCACATCCATCACAACAATCACAACAATCACAACAATCACATCCATCACAACAATCACAACCATCACATCCATCACATCCATCACAACCATCACAACGATCACATCCATCATATAAATCACAACCATCACAACCATCACATCCATCACAACAATCACAACGATCACATCCATCACATCCATCACATCCATCACAAGAATCACATCCATCACAAGAATCACATCCATCACATCCGTCATAACCATCAAAACAATGACAACAATCACAGCAATCACAACCATCACAACAATCACAACAATCAGGACCATAATCACCACCATAACGACCATCACATCCATCACAACAATCACAACCATCACAGCCATCACAACCATCACATCCAACACAACCATCACCTGCATCAGAACCATCACAACCATCACATCCATCACAGCCATCACAACCATCACAACAATCACCACCATCACAACCATCAAAACAATCACATCCATCACATCCATCACGACCATCACAACCATCACAACCATCACATCCATCACATCCATCACATCCATCACATCCATCACAACCATCACAACCATCACAACAATCACAACCATCACATCAATCACAACCATCACATCCATCACAACCATCACATCCATCACAAAAATCAAAACCATCACAACCATCACATCCATCACAGCCATCACAACCATCACAACAATCACAACCATCACATCCATCACAATCATCGCAACCATCACAGCCATAACAAAAATCACAACCATCACAACCATCACATCCATCACAACCATCACATCCATCACAGCCATCACAGCCATCACACAATCACAACCATCACATCCGTCACAATCATCACATACATCACAACCATTACAACCATCACAACAATGACAACAATCACAACCATTACAACCATCACAACCATCACATCCATCACAACCATCACAACCATCACATCCATCACAACCATCACAAGAATCATAACCATCACAACAATCACAATCATCACATACATCACAACAATCACATCCATCACAACCATCACAACCATCACAATCATCACATCCATCACAAACATCACAACCATCACATCCATCAAAACCATCACATCCATCACAACCATCACATCCATCACAACCACCACAGCCATCACAACTATCACATCCATCACAACCATCACAGCCATCACAACAATCACAACAATCTCAACCATCACATCCATCACAACAATCACATCCATCACAAAAATCACATCCATCACAACCATCACAGCCATCACAACCATCACATCTATCACAACCATCACATGCATCAGAACCATCACAACCATCACATCCATCACAGCCATCACAACCATCGCAACCATCACATCCATCACAACGATCACAACCATCCCAACCATCACAACCATCATATCCATCACTACAATCACAACCATCACAACCATCACATCCATCACAACAATCACAACCATCACATCCATCAAAACCATCACAACCATCACAACAAATCACATCCATCACATCCATCACAACCATCACATCCATCACAAACATCACATCCATCACAACCATGACAACCATCAAAACCATCACATCCATCACAACCATCACAACAATCACCACCATCACAATCAGCACATCCAACACAACCATCACAAACATCACAACCATCACAACCATCACATCCATCACAACCATCACATCCATCACAACAATCACAACCATCACAACAATCATAAGAGTCATATCCATCACATCCATCACAACGATCACAACCATCACAACAATCACATCCATCACAACCATCACAACAATCACAACCATCACAATCATCAAAACCATCACATCCATCACAACCATCACAGCCATCACAACAATCAAAACAATCACAACCATCACAACAATCACAACCATCACATCCACCACAACCATCACATCCATCAAAACCATCACATCCATCACAACCATCACAACCATCACGTCCATCACATCCATCACAAACATCACAACCATCACATCCATCAAAACCATCACTTCCATCACATCCATCACGACCATCACATCCATCACATCCATCAAAACCATCACATCAATCACAACCATCACATCCATCACATCCATCACAACCATCACATCCATCACACCCTTCACATCCGTCACATCCATCACAACTATCACAACCATCACAACCATCACAACCATCAGATCCATCACAACCATCACATCCTTCACAACCATCACATCCATCACAACAATCACAACAATCATATCCATCACATCCATCACAACGATCACAACCATCCCAACCATCACAACCATCACATCCATCACTACAATCACAACCATCACAACCATCACATCCATCACAACAATCACAACCATCACATCCATCAAAACCATCACAACCATCACAACAAATCACATCCATCACAACCATCACATCCATCACAACTATCACATCCATCACATCCATCACAACCATCCCAACAATCACATCCATCACAACAATCACAACAATCACAACCATCACATCCATCACAACAATCACAAGCAGCACAACAATCACATCCATCAGAACAATCACAACCATCACATCCATCACAACCATCACATCCATCACAACAATCAAACCATTACATCCATCACAACGATCACATCCATCACAACAATCACATCCATCACAACAATCACAACAATCACATCCATCACGTCCATCACAACCATCACATCCATCATCACAATCACAACCATCACATCCATCACAACCATCACATCCATCTCATCCATCACAACAATCACAACCATCACATCCATCACAAGAATCACATCCATCACATCCGTCAAAACCATCAAAACAATCACAACAATCACAGCAATCACACCCATCACAACCATCACAACAATCACGACCATCACAACCATAACGACCATCACATCCATCACAACCATCACAACCATCACATCCATCACATCCATCACAAACATCACATCCATGAAACCATCACTTCCATCACATCCATCACGACCATTACATCCATCACATCCATCAAAACAATCACATCCATCACAACCATCGCATCCATCACATCCATCACAACCATCACATCCATCACATCCTTCACATCCATCACATCCATCACAACTATCACATCCATCACAACCATCACAACCATCACATCCATCACAACCATCACATCCATCACAACCATCACATCCATCACAACCATCACAACCATCACAACCATCACAACAATCACAACAATCATATTCATCACATCCATCACAACGATCACAACCATCCCAACCATCACATCCATCACTACAATCACAACCATCATAACCATCACATCCATCACAACAACCACAACCATCACATCCATCACAACCATCACAACAAATCACATCCATCACATCCATCACATCCATCACAACTATCACATCCATCACATCCATCACAACAACCACATCCATCACAAAAATCACAACAATCACTACCATCACAACAATCACATCCATCACATCCATCACAACAACCACATCCATCACAAAAATCACAACAATCACAACCATCACAACAAATCACATTCATCACATCCATCACATACATCACAACAATCACAACCATCACATCCATCACAACAATCAAACCATCACATCCATCACAACGATCACATCCATCACATCCATCACAACCATCACATCCATCACAACCAAAGCAACCATCACATCCATCATAACAATCACAACCATCACATCCATCACAACAATCACATCCATCACAACAATCACAACCATCACATCCATCCCAGAATCACATCCGTCAAAACCATCAAAACAATCACAACAATCACAACAATCACAGCAATCACATCCATCACAACCATCACAACAATCACGACCATCTCAACCATAACGACCATCACATCCATCACAACAATCACATCCATCACATCCATCCCAACCATCACAACCATCACATCCATCACAACCATCACATGCATCAGAACCATCACAACCATCACATTCATCACACCCATCACAACCATCACAACAATCACAACAATCACCACGATCACAACCATCACAACAATCACATCAATCACATCCATCACGTCCATCACAACCATCACATCCATGACATCCATCACATCCATCACATCCATCACATCCATCACCACCATCACAACAATCACAACCATCACATCCATCAGAACCATCACATCCATCACAACCATCACATCCATCACATCCATCACAAAAATCACAACCATCACATCCATCACATCCATCACAACCATCACAGCCATCACAACCATCACAACAATCACATCCATCACAATCATCGCAACCATCACAGCCATCACAACAATTACAACCATCACAGCCATCACAACCATCACAACTATCACATCCATCACAGCCATCACAACCATCACACAATCACAACCATCACATCCATCACAACCATCACAACCATCACAAGAATCATAACCATCACAACGATCACAATCATCACATACATCACAACAATCACAACCAGCACAAGAATCATAACCATCACAACAATCACAATCATCACATACATCACAACAATCACATCCATGACATCCATCACATCAATCACAACCATCACAACCATCAAAACCATCACATCCATCACAACCATCACATCCATCACAACCATCACAGCCATCACAACAATCACAACAATCACAACCATCACAACCATCACATCCATCACAACAATCACATCCATTACAACCATCACAACCATCACATCCATTAAACCATCACAACCATCACATGCATCAGAACCATCACAACCATCACATCCATCACAGCCATCACAACCATCACAACCATCACATCCATCACATCCATCACAACCATCACATCCATCACATCCATCACAATCATCACACCCATCACAACCATCACAACCATCACATCCATCACATCCATCACAACCATCACATCCATCACAAACATCACATCCATCACAGCCATCACAACCATCAAAACCATCACATCCATCACAACCATCACAACAATCACCACCATCAAAATCATCACATCCATCACAACCATCACAAACATCACAACCATCACAACCATCACATCCATCACAACCATCACATGCATCAGAACCATCACAACCATCACATTCATCACACCCATCACAACCATCACAACAATCACAACAATCACCACGATCACAACCATCACAACAATCACATCAATCACATCCATCACGTCCATCACAACCATCACATCCATGACATCCATCACATCCATCACATCCATCACATCCATCACCACCATCACAACAATCACAACCATCACATCCATCAGAACCATCACATCCATCACAACCATCACATCCATCACAAAAATCACAACCATCACAACCATCACATCCATCACAACCATCACAGCCATCACAACCATCACAACAATCACATCCATCACAATCATCGCAACCATCACAGCCATCACAACAATTACAACCATCACAGCCATCACAACCATCACAACTATCACATCCATCACAGCCATCACAACCATCACACAATCACAACCATCACATCCATCACAACCATCACAACCATCACAAGAATCATAACCATCACAACGATCACAATCATCACATACATCACAACAATCACAACCAGCACAAGAATCATAACCATCACAACAATCACAATCATCACATACATCACAACAATCACATCCATGACATCCATCACATCAATCACAACCATCACAACCATCAAAACCATCACATCCATCACAACCATCACATCCATCACAACCATCACAGCCATCACAACAATCACAACAATCACAACCATCACAACCATCACATCCATCACAACAATCACATCCATCACATCCATCACAACCATCACAACCATCACATCCATCACAACCATCACAACCATCACATGCATCAGAACCATCACAACCATCACATCCATCACAGCCATCACAACCATCACAACCATCACATCCATCACATCCATCACAACCATCACATCCATCACATCCATCACAATCATCACACCCATCACAACCATCACAACCATCACATCCATCACATCCATCACAACCATCACATCCATCACAAACATCACATCGATCACAGCCATCACAACCATCAAAACCATCACATCCATCACAACCATCACAACAATCACCACCATCAAAATCATCACATCCATCACATCCATCACAACCATCACAAACATCACAACCATCACAACCATCACATCCATCACATCCATCACAACCATCACAAACATCACAACCATCACAACCATCACATCCATCACAACCATCACATCCATCAGATCCATCACAAACAACACAACCATCACATCCATCACAACCATCACATCCATCACATCCATCACAACCATCACATCCATCACAACCATCACAACAATCATAACAGTCATATCCATCACATCCATCACAACGATCACAACCATCACAACCATCACAACGATCACATCTATCACAACAATCACAACCATCAAAACTATCACATCCATCACAACCATCATAACCATCACATCCGTCATAACCATCAGAACAATCACAACCAACACAACCATCACAGCCATCACAAAAATCACAACCATCACAACCATCACATCCATCACAACCATCACAGCCATCACAACCATCACAACAATCACATCCATCACAATCATCGCAACCATCACAGCCATCACAACAATTACAACCATCACAGCCATCACAACCATCACAACTATCACATCCATCACAGCCATCACAACCATCACACAATCACAACCATCACATCCATCACAACCATCACAACCATCACAAGAATCATAACCATCACAACGATCACAATCATCACATACATCACAACAATCACAACCAGCACAAGAATCATAACCATCACAACAATCACAATCATCACATACATCACAACAATCACATCCATGACATCCATCACATCAATCACAACCATCACAACCATCAAAACCATCACATCCATCACAACCATCACATCCATCACAACCATCACAGCCATCACAACAATCACAACAATCACAACCATCACAACCATCACATCCATCACAACAATCACATCCATCACATCCATCACAACCATCACAACCATCACATCCATCACAACCATCACAACCATCACATGCATCAGAACCATCACAACCATCACATCCATCACAGCCATCACAACCATCACAACCATCACATCCATCACATCCATCACAACCATCACATCCATCACATCCATCACAATCATCACACCCATCACAACCATCACAACCATCACATCCATCACATCCATCACAACCATCACATCCATCACAAACATCACATCCATCACAGCCATCACAACCATCAAAACCATCACATCCATCACAACCATCACAACAATCACCACCATCAAAATCATCACATCCATCACATCCATCACAACCATCACAAACATCACAACCATCACAACCATCACATCCATCACAACCATCACATCCATCAGATCCATCACAAACAACACAACCATCACATCCATCACAACCATCACATCCATCACATCCATCACAACCATCACATCCATCACAACCATCACAACAATCATAACAGTCATATCCATCACATCCATCACAACGATCACAACCATCACAACCATCACAACGATCACATCTATCACAACAATCACAACCATCAAAACTATCACATCCATCACAACCATCATAACCATCACATCCGTCATAACCATCAGAACAATCACAACCATCACAACCATCACAGCCATCACAACAATCACAACCATCACAACCATCACATCCACCACAACCATCACATCCATCACAACCATCACAACCATGACAACCATCACATCCATCACATCCATCACAAACATCACAACCATCACATCCATCAAAACCATCACTTCCATCACATCCATCACGACCATCACATCCATCACATCCATCAAAACCATCACATCAATCACAACCATCACATCCATCACATCAATCACAACCATCACATCCATCACACCCTTCACATCCATCACATCCATCACAACAATCACAACCATCACAATCATCAAAACCATCACATCCATCACAACCATCACAACAATCACAACCATCACAACCATCACATCCACCACAACCATCACATCCATCAAAACCATCACATCCATCACAACCATCACATCCATCACAACCATCACAACCATCACATCCATCACATCCATCACAAACATCACAACCATCACATCCATCAAAACCATCACTTCCATCACATCCATCACGACCATCACATCCATCACATCCATCAAAACCATCACATCAATCACAACCATCACATCCACCACATCCATCACATCCATCACAACCATCACATCCATCACACCCTTCACATCCATCACATCCATCACATCTATCACAACCATCACATCCATCACAACCATCACATCCATCACAACCATCACATCCATCACAACAATCACAACAATCATATCCATCACAACGATCACAACCATCCCAACCATCACAACCATCACAACCATCACATCAATCACTACAATCACAACCATCACAACCATCACTTCCATCACAACCATCACTTCCATCACAACAATCACAACCATCACATCCATCAAAACCATCACAACCATCACAACAATCACAACCATCACAACCATCACAACAAATCACATCCATCACATACATCACAACAATCACAACCATCACATCCATCACAACAATGAAACCATCACATCCATCACAACGATCACATCCATCACATCCATCACAACCATCACATCCATCACAACCATAGCAACCATCACATCCATCATAACAATCACAACCATCACAACAATCACATCCATCACATCCATCACAACAACCACAACCATAACATCCATCACAAGTATCACATCCATCACATCCGTCAAAACCATCAAAACAATCACAACAATCACAACAATCACAGCAATCACATCCATCACAAACATCACAACAATCACGACCATCACAACCATAACGACCATCACATCCATCACAACAATCACATCCATCACATCCATCCCAAACTTCACAACCATCACCACCATCACATCCATCACAACCATCACATGCATCAGAACCATCACAACCATCACATCCATCACAACCATCACAACAATCACAACAATCACCACGATCACAACCATCACAACAATCACATCAATCACATCCATCACGTCCATCACAACCATCACATCCATGACATCCATGACATCCATCACATCCATCACATCATTCACATCCATCACCACCATCACAACAATCACAACCATCACATCCATCAGAACCATCACATCCATCACAATCATCACATCCATCACATCCATCACAAAAATCACAACCATCACATCCATCACAACAATCATAACCATCACATCCATCACAACAATCACATCCATCACAACCATCACATCCATCACAATCGTCACAACAATCTCAACCATCACACCCATCACAACAATCACAACCATCACAACCATCACAACCATCACATCCATCACAACAATCACATCCATCACATCCATCACAACCATCACAACCATCACATCCATCACAACCATCACATGCATCAGAACCATCACAACCATCACAGCCATCACAACCATCACAACCATCACATCCATCACATCCATCACAACCATCACATCCATCACAATCATCACACCCATCACAACCATCACAACCATCACAACCATCACATCCATCACATCCATCACATCCATCACAACCATCACATCCATCACTAACATCACATCCATCACAACCATCACAACAATCACCACCATCAAAATCATCACATCCATCACATCCATCACAACCATCACAAACATCACAACCATCACAGCCATCACATCCATCACAACCATCACATCTATCATATCCATCACAAACATCACAACCATCACATCCATCAAAACCATCACTTCGATCACATCCATCACAACCATCACATCCATCACAACAATCACAACCATCACAACAATCATAACAGTCATATTCATCACATCCATCACAACGATCACAACCATCACAACCATCACAACAATCACATCCATCACAACCATCACAACCATCAAAACTATCACATCCATCACAACCATCATAACCATCACATCCATCATAACCATCACAACAATCACAACCATCACACCCATCACAGCTATCACAACCATCACAACAATCACAACCATCACAACCATCACATCCACCACAACCATCACATCCATCACAACCATCACATCCATCACAACCATCACATCCATCACAACCATCACAACCATGACAACCATCACATCCATCACATCCATCACACACATCACAACCATCACATCCATCAAAACCATCACTTCCATCACATCCATCACGACCATCACATCCATCACATCCATCAAAACCATCACATCAATCACAACCATCACATCCATCACATCAATCACAACCATCACATCCATGACACCCTTCACATCCATCACAATTATCACAACCATCACATTCATCACATTCATCACATCCATCACAACCATCACATCCATCACGACCATCACATCCATCACAACCATCACATCCATCACAACCATTACAACAATCACATCCATCACAACCATCACAACAATCAAATCCATCATAACAATCACAACAATCACATCCATCACAACCATCACATCCATCATCACAATCATAACCATCACATCCATCACAACCATCACATCCATCACATCCATCACAACAATCACAACCATCACATCCATCACATCCATCACAAGAATCACATCCATCACATCCGTCAAAACCATCAAAACAACCACAACAATCACAGCAATCACATCCATCACAACCATCACAACAATCACGACCATCACAACCATAACGACCATCACATCGATCACAACGATCACATCCATCACATCGATCACAACCATCACATCCATCACAACAATCACAACCATCACAACAATCACATCCATCACAACAATCACAACCATCACATCCATCACATCCATCACAACCATCACAACGATCACATCCATCACATCCATCACAAGAATCACATCCATCACATCCGTCAAAACCATCAAAACAATCACAACAATCACAGCAATCACATCCATCAAAACCATCACAACAATCACGACCATCACAACCATAACGACCATCACATCCATCACAACAATCACATCCATCACAACAATCACAACCATCACATCCATCACAACCATCACATGCATCAGAACCATCACAACCATCACATCCATCACAGCCATCACAACCATCACAACAATCACAACAATCACCACCATCACAACCATCACAACAATCACATCCATCACGTCCATTACAACCATCACAACCATCACATGCATCACATCCATCACATCCATCACAACCATCACAACCATCACAACAATCACAACCATCACATCAATCACAACCATCACATCCATCACAACCAATCACATCCATCACATCCATCACAAAAATCACAACCATCACAACCATCACATCCATCACAACCATCACAACCATCACATCCATCACAATCATCGCAACCATCACAGCCATCACAACCATCACAACCATCACATCCATCACAGCCATCACAACCATCACACAATCACAACCATCACATCCGTCACAACCATCACATCCATCACAACCATTACAACCATCACAACAATCACAACCATTACGACCATCACAACCATCACATCCATCACAACAATCACAACCATCACATCCATCACAACCATCGCAAGAATCATAACCATCACAACAATCACAATCATCACATACATAACAACAATCACATCCATCACATACATCACATCAATCACAACCATCACAACAATCACAACTATCAAAACCATCACATCCATCAAAACCATCACATCCATCACAACCACCACAGCCATCACAACCATCACATCCATCACAACCATCACATCCATCACAACCATCACATCCATCATATCCATCTCAAACATACATCACAACCATCACATCCATCAAAACCATCACTTCCATCACATCCATCAAAACCATCACATCCATCACAACAATCACAACCATCACAACAATCATAACAGTCATATCCATCACATCCATCACAACAATCACATCCATCACAACAATCACATCCTACACAACCATCACAGCCATCACAACCATCACATCTATCACAACCATCACATGCATCAGAACCATCACAACCATCACATCCATCACAGCCATCACAACCATCACAACCATCACATCCATCACAACCATCACAACCAGCACATCCATCACATCCATCACATCCATCACAACCATCACAACCATCACATCCATCACATCCATCACATCCATCACAACCATCACATCCATCACAAACATCACATCCATCACAACCATGACAACCATCCCAACAATCACCACCATCACAATCAGCACATCCATCACAACCATCACAAACATCACAACCATCACAACCATCACATCCATCACAACCATCACATCCATCACATCCATCACAACAATCACAACCATCACAACAATCATAAGAGTCATATCCATCACATCCATCACAACGATCACAACAATCACAACCATCACAACCATCACAACCATCACATCCACCACAACCATCACATCCATCAAAACCATCACATCCATCACAACCATCACATCCATCACAACCATCACAACCATCACATCCATCACAACCATCTCATCCATCAAAACCATCACTTCCATCACATCCATCACGACCATCACATCCATCACATCCATCAAAACCATCACATCAATCACAACCATCACATCCATCACATCCATCACAACCATCACATCCATCACACCCTACACATCCATCACATCCATCACAACTATCACAACCATCACATCCATCACAACCATCACATCCATCACAACCATCACATCCATCACAACCATCACATCCACCACAACAATTACATCCGTCACAACCATCACATCCATCACAACCATCACATCCATCACAACCATCACATCCATCAAAACCATCACAACAATCACAACAATCATATCCATCACATCCATCACAACGATCACAACCATCCCAACCATCACAAGCATCACATCCATCACTACAATCACAACCATCACAACCATCACATCCATCACAACAATCACAACCATCAAATCCATCACAACCATCTTAACCATCACAAGAAATCACATCCATCAAAACCATCACATCCATCACAACCATCACAACAATCACAGCCATCACATACATCACAACCATCTTAACCATCACAACAAATCACATCCACCACAACAATCACAAATATCACATCCATCACAACTATCACAACCATCACATCCATCACAACAATCAAACCATCACATCCATCAAAACGATCACATCCATCAACACCATCACATCCATCACATCCATCACAACAATCGCAACAATCACAACCATCACAAAAATCACATCCATCACAACAATCACAACAATCACATCCATCACATCCATCACAACCATCACAACCATCACATCCATCATAAGAATAACAACCATCACATCCATCACAACCATCACGTCCATCACATCCATCACAACAATCACAACCATCACATCCATCTCATCCATCACAAGAATCACATCCATCACATCCGTCAAAACCATCAAAACAATCACAACAATCACAACAATCACAGCAAACACATCCATCACAACCATCACAACAATCACACCAATCACGACCATCACAACCATAACGACCATCACATACATCACATGCATCACAACCATCACAACCATCACAACCATCACATCCATCACATCCATCACAAACATCACAACCATCACATCCATCAAAACCATCACTTCCATCACGTCCATCACGACCATTACATCCATCACCTCCATCAAAACCATCACATCCATCACAACCATCACATCCATCACATCAATCACAACCATCACATCCATCACATCCTTCACATCCATCACAACTATCACAACTATTACATTAATCACAACGATCACATCCATCACAACCATCACATCCATCACAACCCTCACATCCATCACAACCATCACATCCATCACAACCATCACAACAATCACAACAATCATATCCATCACAACCATCACAACCATCCCGACCATCACAACCATCACATCCATCACTACAATCACAACCATCACAACCATCACAACCATCACATCCATCACAACAATTACAACCATCACATCCATCACAACCATCAAAACCATCACAACAAATCACATCCATCACATCCATCATATCCATCACAACTATCACATCCATCACATCCATCACAACAATCACATCCATCACACCCATCACAGCCATCACATCCATCACAACAATCACAACAATCACAACCATCACAACAATCACATCCATCACAGCAATCACAACCATCACATCCATCACAACCATCACAACCATCACATCCATCACAACAATCAAACCATCACATCCATCACAACGATCACATCCATCACATCGATCACAACCATCACATCCATCACATCCATCACAACAATCACAACCATCACAACAATCACATCCATCACAACAATCACAACCATCACATTCATCACATCCATCACAACCATCACAACGATCACATCCATCATATAAATCACAACCATCACAACCATCACATCCATCACAACAATCACAACGATCACATCCATCACAAAAATCACATCCATCACATCCATCACAAGAATCACATCCATCACATCCGTCATAACCATCAAAACAATCACAACAATCACAGCAATCACAACCATCACAACAATCACAACAATCACGACCATCACAACCATAACGACCATCACATCCATCACAACAATCACAACCATCACAGCCATCACAACCATCACATCCAACACAACCATCACATGCATCAGAACCATCACAACCATCACATCCATCACAGCCATCATAACCATCACAACAATCACAACAATCGACACCATCACAACCATCAAAACAATCACATCCATCACGTCCATCACAACGATCACAACCATCACATCCATAACATCCATCACATCCATCACATCCATCACAACCATCACAACCATCACAACAATCACAACCATCACATCAATCACAACCATCACATCCATCACAACCATCACATCCATCACAAAAATCACAACCATCACAACCATCACATCCATCACAGCCATCACAACCATCACAACAATCACAACCATCACATCCATCACAATCATCGCAACCATCACAGCCATCACAAAAATCACAACCATCACATCCATCACAGCCATCACAGCCATCACACAATCACAACCATCACATCCGTCACAACCATCACATCCATCACAACCATTACAACCATCACAACAATGACAACAATCACAACCATTACAACCATCACAACCATCACATCCATCACAACCATCACAACCATCACAACCATCACAAGAATCATAACCATCACAACAATCACAATCATCACATACATCACAACAATCACATCCATCACAACCATCACAACCATCACAATCATCACATCCATCACAAACATGACAACCATCACATCCATCAAAACCATCACATCCATCACAACCATCACATCCATCACAACCACCACAGCCATCACAACTATCACATCCATCACAACCATCACATCCATCACAGCCATCACAACAATCACAACAATCACAACCATCACATCCATCACAAAAATCACATCCATCACAACAATCACATCCATCACAACCATCACAGCCATCAAAACCATCACATCTATCACAACCATCACATGCATCAGAACCATCACAACCATCACATCCATCACAGCCATCACAACCATCGCAACCATCACAACCATCACAACCAGCACATCCATCACATCCATCACAACCATCACAACCATCACATCCATCACATCCATCACATCCATCACAACCATCACATCCATCACAAACATCACATCCATCACAACCATGACAACCATCAAAACCATCACATCCATCACAACCATCACAACAATCACCACCATCACAATCAGCACAACCATCACAAACATCACAACCATCACAACCATCACATCCATCACAACCATCACATCCATCACAACAATCACAACCATCACAACAATCATAAGAGTCATATCCATCACATCCATCACAACGATCACAACCATCACAACCATCACAACAATCACATCCATCACAACCATCACAACAATCACAACCATCACAATCATCAAAACCATCACATCCATCACAACCATCACAGCCATCACAACAATCAAAACAATCACAACCATCACAACAATCACAACCATCATAACCATCACATCCACCACAACCATCACATCCATCAAAACCATCACATCCATCACAACCATCACAACCATCACATCCATCACATCCATCACAAACATCACAACCATCACATCCATCAAAACCATCACTTCCATCACATCCATCACGACCATCACATCCATCACATCCATCAAAACCATCACATCAATCACAACCATCACATCCATCACATCCATCACAACCATCACATCCATCACACCCTTCACATCCATCACATCCATCACAACTATCACAACCATCACATCCATCACAACCATCACATCCATCACAACCATCACATCCATCACAACCATCACATCCATCACAACAATCACAACAATCATATCCATCACATCCATCACAACGATCACAACCATCCCAACCATCACAACCATCACATCCATCACTACAATCACAACCATCACAACCATACATCCATCACAACAATCACAACCATCACATCCATCAAAACCATCACAACCATCACAACAAATCACATCCATCACAACCATCACATCCATCACAACTATCACATCCATCACATCCATCACAACCATCCCAACAATCACATCCATCACAACAATCACAACCATCACATCCATCACAACAATCACAACCAGCTCAACAATCACATCCATCAGAACAATCACAACCATCACATCCATCACAACCATCACATCCATCACAACAATCAAACCATCACATCCATCACAACGATCACATCCATCACATCCAACACAACCGTCACATCCATCACATCAATCACAACCATCACAACAATCACATCCATCACAACAATCACAACAATCACATCCATCACATCCATCACAACCATCACATCCATCATCACAATCACAACCATCACATCCATCACAACCATCACATCCATCACATCCATCACAACAATCACAACCATCACATCCATCACAAGAATCACATCCATCACATCCGTCAAAACCATCAAAACAATCACAACAATCACAGCAATCACATCCATCACAACCATCACAACAATCACGACCATCACAACCATAACGACCATCACATCCATCACATCCATCACAACCATCACATCCATCACATCCATCACAAACATCACAAACATCACATCCATGAAACCATCACTTCCATCACATCCATCACGACCATTACATCCATCACATCCATCAAAACCATCACATCCATCACAACCATCGCATCCATCACATCCATCACATCAATCACAACCATCACATCCATCACATCCTTCACATCCATCACATCCATCAGAACTATCACATCCATCACAACCATCACAACCATCACATCCATCACAACCATCACATCCATCACAACCATCACATCCATCACAACCATCACAACAATCACAACAATCATATTCATCACATCCATCACAACGATCACAACCATCCCAACCATCACAACAATCACATCTATCACAGCAATCACAACCATCACATCCATCACAACCATCACATCCATCACAACAATCAAACCATCACATCCATCACAACGATCACATCCATCACATCGATCACAACCATCACAACCATCACATCCATCACAACAATCACAACAATCACAACCATCACAACAATCACATCCATCACAACAATCACAACCATCACATCCATCACATCCATCACAACCATCACAACGATCACATCCATCACAAAAATCACAACAATCACAACCATCACAACCATCACAACAAATCACATCCATCACATCCATCACATACATCACAACAATCACAACCATCACATCCATCACAACAATCAAACCATCACATCCATCATAACAATCACAACCATCACATCCATCACAACAATCACATCCATCACAACAACCACAACCATCACATCCATCACAGAATCACATCCGTCAAAACCATCAAAACAATCACAACAATCACAGCAATCACATCCATCACAACCATCACAACAATCACGACCATCTCAACCATAACGACCATCACATCCATCACAACAATCACATCCATCACATCCATCCCAACCATCACAACCATCACAACCATCACATCCATCACAACCATCACATGCATCAGAACCATCACAACCATCACATTCATCACAACCATCACAACAATCACATCAATCACATCCATCACGTCCATCACAACCATCACATCCATGACATCCATCACATCCATCACATCCATCACCACCATCACAACAATCACAACCATCACATCCATCAGAACCATCACATACATCACAACCATCACATCCATCACATCCATCACAAAAATCACAACCATCACAACCATCACATCCATCACAACCATCACAGCCATCACAACCATCACAACAATCACAACCATCACATCCATCACAATCATCGCAACCATCACAGCCATCACAACAATTACAACCATCACAGCCATCACAACCATCACAACTATCACAGCCATCACAACCATCACACAATCACAACCATCACATCCATCACAACCATCACAACCATCACAAGAATCATAACCATCACAACGATCACAATCATCACATACATCACAACAATCACAACCAGCACAAGAATCATAACCATCACAACAATCACAATCATCACATACATCACAACAATCACATCCATGACATCCATCACATCAATCACAACCATCACAACAATCACAACCATCAAAACCATCACATCCATCACAACCATCACATCCATCACAACCATCACATCCATCACAACCATCACATCCATCACAACAATCACATCCATCACATCCATCACAACCATCACAACCATCACATGCATCACAACCATCACAACCATCACATGCATCAGAACCATCACAACCATCACATCCATCACAGCCATCACAACCATCACATCCGTCACATCCATCACAACCATCACATCCATCACATCCATCACAATCATCACACCCATCACAACCATCACAACCATCACATGCATCACAACCATCACATCCATCACAAACATCACATCCATCACAACCATCACAACCATCAAAACATCACATCCATCACATCCATCACAACCATCACAACAATCACCACCATCAAAATCATCACATCCATCACATCCATCACAACCATCACAACCATCACATCCATCACAACCATCACATCCATCAGATCCATCACAAACATCACAACCATCACATCCATCAGAACCATCACTTCCATCACATCCATCACAACCATCACATCCATCACAACCATCACAACAATCATAACAGTCATATCCATCACATCCATCACAACGATCACAACCATCACAACCATCACAACGATCACATCCATCACAACCATCACAACAATCACAACCACCACAACCATCAAAACTATCACATCCATCACAACCATCATAACCATCACATCCATCATAACCATCACATCCATCACAACCATCACATCCATCACATCCATCACATCCATCAAAACCATCACATCCATCACAAACATCACATCCATCACAACCATGACAACCATCAAAACCATCACATCCATCACAACCATCACAACCATCACAACAATTACCACCATCACAATCAGCACATCCATCACAACCATCACAAACATCACAACCATCACAACCATCACATCCATCACAACCATCACATCCATCACAACAATCACAACCATCACAACAATCATAAGAGTCATATCCATCACATCCATCACAACGATCACAACCATCACAACCATCACAACAATCACATCCATCACAACCATCACAACAATCACAACCATCACAATCATCAAAACCATCACATCCATCACAACAACCACATCCATCACAAAAATCACAACAATCACAACCATCACAACCATCACAACAAATCACATCCATCACATCCATCACATACATCACAACAATCACAACCATCACATCCATCACAACAATCAAACCATCACATCCATCACAACGATCACATCCATCACATCCATCACAACCATCACATCCATCACAACCAAAGCAACCATCACATCCATCATAACAATCACAACCATCACATCCATCACAACAATCACATCCATCACAACAAACACAACCATCACATCCATCACAGAATCACATCCGTCAAAACCATCAAAACAATCACAACAATCACAACAATTACAGCAATCACATCCATCACAACAATCACGACCATCTCAACCATAACGACCATCACATCCATCACAACAATCACATCCATCCCAACCATCACAACCATCACAACCATCACATCCATCACAACCATCACATGCATCAGAACCATCACAACCATCACAACAATCACATCAATCACATCCATCACGTCCATCACAACCATCACATCCATGACATCCATCACATCCATCACATCCATCACATCCATCACATCCATCACCACCATCACAACAATCACAACCATCACATCCATCAGAACCATCACATACATCACAACCATCACATCCATCACATCCATCACAAAAATCACAACCATCACAACCATCACATCCATCTCAACCATCACAGCCATCACAACCATCACAACAATCACAACCATCACATCCATCACTATCATCGCAACCATCACAGCCATCACAACAATTACAACCATCACAGCCATCACAACTATCATATCCATCACAGCCATCACAACCATCACATCCATCACAACCATCACAACCATCACAAGAATCATAACCATCACAACGATCACAATCATCACATACATCACAACAATCACAACCATCACAAGAATCATAACCATCACAACAATCACAATCATCACATACATCACAACAATCACATCCATGACATCCATCACATCAATCACAACCATCACAACAATCACAACCATCAAAACCATCACATCCATCACAACCATCACATCCATCACAACCATCACATCCATCACATCCATCACAGCCATCACAACAATCACAACCATCACATCCATCACAACAATCACATCCATCACATCCATCACAACCACCACAACCATCACATCCATCACAACCATCACAACCATCACATGCATCAGAACCATCACAACCATCACATCCATCACAGCCATCGTAACCATCACAACCATCACATCCATCACATCCATCACAACCATCACATCCATCACATCCATCACAATCATCACACCCATCACAACCATCACAACCATCACATCCATCACATCCATCACAACCATCACATCCATCACAAACATCACATCCATCACAACCATCAAAACCATCACATCCATCACAACCATCACAACAATCACCACCATCAAAATCATCACATCCATCACATCCATCACAACCATCACAAACATGACAACCATCACAACCATCACATCCATCACAACCATCACATCCATCAGATCCATCACAAACATCACAACCATCACATCCATCAGAACCATCACTTCCATCACATCCATCACAACCATCACATCCATCACAACCATCACAACAATCATAACAGTCATATCCATCACATCCATCACAACGATCACAACCATCACAACCATCACAACCATCACAACCATCACAACGATCACATCCATCACAACCATCACAACAATCACAACCATCACAACCATCAAAACTATCACATCCATCACAACCATCATAACCATCACATCCATCATAACCATCACAACAATCACAACCATCACAACCATCGCAACCATCACATCCATCACAACCATCACAACCAGCACATCCATCACATCCATCACAACCATCACATCCATCACATCCATCACATCCATCACATCCATCACAACCATCACATCCATCACAAACATCACATCCATCACAACCATGACAACCATCAAAACCATCACATCCATCACAACCATCACAACAATCACCACCATCACAATCAGCACATCCATCACAACCATCACAAACATCACAACCATCACAACCATCACATCCATCACAACCATCACATCCATCACAACAATCACAACCATCACAACAATCATAAGAGTCATATCCATCACATCCATCACAACGATCACAACCATCACAACCATCACAACAATCACATCCATCACAACCATCACAACAATCTCAACCATCACAATCATCAAAACCATCACATCCATCACAACCATCACAGCCATCACAACAATCAAAACAATCACAACCATCACAACCATCACAACCATCACATCCACCACAACCATCACATCCATCAAAACCATCACATCCATCACAACCATCACATCCATCACATCCATCACCAACATCACAACCATCACATCAATCAAAACCATCACTTCCATCACATCCATCACGACCATCACATCCATCACATCCATCAAAACCATCACATCACAACCATCACATCCATCACATCCATCACAACCATCACATCCATCACACCCTTCACATCCATCACATCCATCACAACTATCACAACCATCACATCCATCACAACCATCACATCCATCACAACCATCACATCCATCACAACCATCACATCCATCACAACAATCACAACAATCATATCCATCACATCCATCACAACGATCACAACCATCCCAACCATCACAACCATCACATCCATCACTACAATCACAACCATCACAACCATCACATCCATCACAACAATCACAACCATCACATCCATCAAAACCATCACAACCATCACAACAAATCACATCCATCACAACCATCACATCCATCACAACTATCACATCCATCACATCCATCACAACCATCCCAACAATCACATCCATCACAACAATCACAACAATCACAACCATCACATCCATCACAACAATCACAACCAGCACAACAATCACATCCATCAGAACAATCACAACCATCACATCCATCCCAACCATCACATCCATCACAACAATCAAACCATCACATCCATCACAACGATCACATCCATCACATCCAACACAACCGTCACATCCATCACATCAATCACAACCATCACAACAATCACATCCATCACAACAATCACAACAATCACATCCATCACATCCATCACAACCATCACATCCATCATCACAATCACAACCATCACATCCATCACAACCATCATATCCATCACATGCATCACAACAATCACAACCATCACATCCATCACAAGAATCACATCCATCACATCCGTCAAAACCATCAATACAATCACAACAATCACAACAATCACAGCAATCACATCCATCACAACCATCACAACTATCACGACCATCACAACCATAACGACCATCACATCCATCACAACCATCACAACCATCACAACCATCACATCCATCACAAACATCACAAACATCACATCCATGAAACCATCACTTCCATCACATCCATCACGACCATTACATCCATCACATCCATCAAAACCATCACATCCATCACAACCATCGCATCCATCACATCCATCACATCAATCACATCCATCACATCCATCACATCCATCACAACTATCACATCCATCACAACCATGACATCCATCACAACCATCACATCCATCACAACCATCACATCCATCACAATCATCACAACCATCACAACAATCACAACAATCATATACATCACATCCATCACAACGATCACAACCATCCCAACCATCACAACCATCACATCCATCACTACAATCACAACCATCACAACCATCACATCCATCACAACAATCACAACCATCACATCCATCAAAACCATCACAACCATCACAACAAATCACATCCATCACAACCATCACATCCATCACAACTATCACATCCATCACATCCATCACAACCATCCCAACAATCACATCCATCACAACAATCACAACAATCACAACCATCACATCCATCACAACAATCACAACCAGCACAACAATCACATCCATCAGAACAATCACAACCATCACATCCATCACAACCATCACATCCATCACAACAATCAAACCATCACATCCATCACAACGATCACATCCATCACATCCAACACAACCGTCACATCCATCACATCAATCACAACCATCACAACAATCACAACAATCACATCCATCACATCCATCACAACCATCACATCCATCATCACAATCACAACCATCACATCCATCACAACCATCACATCCATCACATCCATCACAACAATCACAACCATCACATCCATCACAAGAATCACATCCATCACATCCGTCAAAACCATCAAAACAATCACAACAATCACAGCAATCACATCCATCACAACCATCACAACAATCACGACCATCACAACCATAACGACCATCACATCCATCACATCCATCACAAACATCACAAACATCACATCCATGAAACCATCACTTCCATCACATCCATCACGACCATTACATCCATCACATCCATCAAAACCATCACATCCATCACAACCATCGCATCCATCACATCCATCACATCAATCACAACCATCACATCCATCACATCCTTCACATCCATCACATCCATCAGAACTATCACATCCATCACAACCATCACAACCATCACATCCATCACAACCACCACATCCATCACAACCATCACATCCATCACAACCATCACAACCATCACAACAATCACAACAATCATATTCATCACATCCATCACAACGATCACAACCATCCCAACCATCACAACAATCACATCCATCACAGCAATCACAACCATCACATCCATCACAACCATCACAACCATCACATCCATCACAACAATCAAACCATCACATCCATCACAACGATCACATCCATCACATCGATCACAACCATCACAACCATCACATCCATCACAACAATCACAACAATCACAACCATCACAACAATCACATCCATCACAACAATCACAACCATCACATCCATCACATCCATCACAACCATCACAACGATCACATCCATCACAAAAATCACAACAATCACAACCATCACAACCATCACAACAAATCACATCCATCACATACATCACAACAATCACAACCATCACATCCATCACAACAATCAAACCATCACATCCATCACAACGATCACATCCATCACATCCATCACAACCATCACATCCATCACAACCAAAGCAACCATCACATCCATCATAACAATCACAACCATCACATCCATCACAACAATCACATCCATCACAACAACCACAACCATCACATCCATCACAGAATCACATCCGTCAAAACCATCAAAACAATCACAACAATCACAACAATCACAGCAATCACATCCATCACAACCATCACAACAATCACGACCATCTCAACCATAACGACCATCACATCCATCACAACAATCACATCCATCACATCCATCCCAACCATCACAACCATCACAACCATCACATCCATCACAACCATCACATGCATCAGAACCATCACAACCATCACATTCATCACAACCATCACAACAATCACATCAATCACATCCATCACGTCCATCACAACCATCACATCCATGACATCCATCACATCCATCACATCCATCACCACCATCACAACAATCACAACCATCACATCCATCAGAACCATCACATACATCACAACCATCACATCCATCACATCCATCACAAAAATCACAACCATCACAACCATCACATCCATCACAACCATCACAGCCATCACAACCATCACAACAATCACAACCATCACATCCATCACAATCATCGCAACCATCACAGCCATCACAACAATTACAACCATCACAGCCATCACAACCATCACAACTATCACAGCCATCACAACCATCACACAATCACAACCATCACATCCATCACAACCATCACAAGAATCATAACCATCACAACGATCACAATCATCACATACATCACAACAATCACAACCAGCACAAGAATCATAACCATCACAACAATCACAATCATCACATACATCACAACAATCACATCCATGACATCCATCACATCAATCACAACCATCACAACAATCACAACCATCAAAACCATCACATCCATCACAACCATCACATCCATCACAACCATCACATCCATCACAACCATCACAGCCATCACAACAATCACAACAATCACAACCATCACAACCATCACATCCATCACAACAATCACATCCATCACATCCATCACAACCATCACAACCATCACATCCATCACAACCATCACAACCATCACATGCATCAGAACCATCACAACCATCACATCCATCACAGCCATCACAACCATCACAACCATCACATCCGTCACATCCATCACAACCATCACATCCATCACATCCATCACAATCATCACACCCATCACAACCATCACATGCATCACAACCATCACATCCATCACAAACATCACATCCATCACAACCATCACAACCATCAAAACATCACATCCATCACATCCATCACAACCATCACAACAATCACCACCATCAAAATCATCACATCCATCACATCCATCACAAACATCACAACCATCACAACCATCACATCCATCACAACCATCACATCCATCAGATCCATCACAAACATCACAACCATCACATCCATCAGAACCATCACTTCCATCACATCCATCACAACCATCACATCCATCACAACCATCACAACAATCATAACAGTCATATCCATCACATCCATCACAACGATCACAACCATCACAACCATCACAACGATCACATCCATCACAACCATCACAACAATCACAACCACCACAACCATCAAAACTATCACATCCATCACAACCATCATAACCATCACATCCATCATAACCATCACAACAATCACAACCATCACAACCATCGCAACCATCACATCCATCACAACCATCACAACCAGCACATCCATCACATCCATCACAACCATCACAACCATCACATCCATCACATCCATCACATCCATCACAACCATCACATCCATCACAAACATCACATCCATCAAAACCATCACATCCATCACAACCATCACAACCATCACAACAATCACCACCATCACAATCAGCACATCCATCACAACCATCACAAACATCACAACCATCACAACCATCACATCCATCACAACCATCACATCCATCACAACAATCACAACCATCACAACAATCATAAGAGTCATATCCATCACATCCATCACAACGATCACAACCATCACAACCATCACAACAATCACATCCATCACAACCATCACAACAATCACAACCATCACAATCATCAAAACCATCACATCCATCACAACAACCACATCCATCACAAAAATCACAACAATCACAACCATCAGAACCATCACAACAAATCACATCCATCACATCCATCACATACATCACAACAATCACAACCATCACATCCATCACAACAATCAAACCATCACATCCATCACAACGATCACATCCATCACATCCATCTCAACCATCACATCCATCACAACCAAAGCAACCATCACATCCATCATAACAATCACAACCATCACATCCATCACAACAATCACATCCATCACAACAATCACAACCATCACGTCCATCACAGAATCACATCCGTCAAAACCATCAAAACAATCACAACAATCACAACCATCACAACAATCACATCAATCACATCCATCACGTCCATCACAACCATCACATCCATGACATCCATCACATCCATCACATCCATCACATCCATCACCACCATCACAACAATCACAACCATCACATCCATCAGAACCATCACATACATCACAACCATCACATCCATCACAAAAATCACAACCATCACAACCATCACATCCATCACAACCATCACAGCCATCACAACCATCACAACAATCACAACCATCACATCCATCACAATCATCGCAACCATCACAGCCATCACAACAATTACAACCATCACAGCCATCACAACCATCACAACTATCACATCCATCACAGCCATCACAACCATCACAACCATCACAACCATCACAAGAATCATAACCATCACAACGATCACAATCATCACATACATCACAACAATCACAACCAGCACAAGAATCATAACCATCACAACAATCACAATCATCACATACATCACAACAATCACATCCATGACATCCATCACATCAATCACAACCATCACAACAATCACAACCATCAAAACCATCACATCCATCACAACCATCACATCCATCACAACCATCACATCCATCACAGCCATCACAACAATCACAACAATCACAACCATCACATCCATCACAACAATCACATCCATCACATCCATCACAACCATCACAACCATCACATCCATCACAACCATCACAACCATCACATGCATCAGAACCATCACAACCATCACATCCATCACAGCCATCACAACCATCACAACCATCACATCCATCACATCCATCACAACCATCACATCCATCACATCCATCACAATCATCACACCCATCACAACCATCACAACCATCACATCCATCACATCCATCACAACCATCACATCCATCACAAACATCACATCCATCACAACCATCACAACCATCAAAACCATCACATCCATCACAACCATCACAACAATCACCACCATCAAAATCATCACATCCATCACATCCATCACAACCATCACAAACATCACAACCATCACAACCATCACATCCATCACAACCATCACATCCATCAGATCCATCACAAACATCACAACCATCACATCCATCAGAACCATCACTTCCATCACATCCATCACAACCATCACAACAATCATAACAGTCATATCCATCACATCCATCACAACGATCACAACCATCACAACCATCACAACCATCACAACGATCACATCCATCACAACCATCACAACAATCACAACCATCACAACCATCAAAACTATCACATCCATCACAACCATCATAACCATCACATCCATCATAACCATCACAACAATCACAACCATCACAACCATCGCAACCATCACATCCATCACAACCATCACAACCAGCACATCCATCACATCCATCACAACCATCACAACCATCACATCCATCACATCCATCACATCCATCACAACCATCACATCCATCACAAACATCACATCCATCACAACCATGACAACCATCAAAACCATCACATCCATCACAACCATCACAACCATCACAACAATCACCACCATCACAATCAGCACATCCATCACAACCATCACATCCATCACAACCATCACATCCATCACAACAATCACAACCATCACAACAATCATAAGAGTCATATCCATCACATCCATCACAACGATCACAACCATCACAACCATCACAACAATCACATCCATCACAACCATCACAACAATCTCAACCATCACAATCATCAAAACCATCACATCCATCACAACCATCACAGCCATCACAACAACCAAAACAATCACAACCATCACAACAATCACAACCATCACAACCATCACATCCACCACAACCATCACATCCATCAAAACCATCACATCCATCACAACCATCACATCCATCACATCCATCACCAACATCACAACCATCACATCAATCAAAACCATCACTTCCATCACATCCATCACGACCATCACATCCATCACATCCATCAAAACCATCACATCACAACCATCACATCCATCACATCCATCACAACCATCACATCCATCACACCCTTCACATCCATCACATCCATCACAACTATCACAACCATCACATCCATCACAACCATCACATCCATCACAACCATCACATCCATCACAACCATCACATCCATCACAACAATCACAACAATCATATCCATCACATCCATCACAACGATCACAACCATCCCAACCATCACAACCATCACATCCATCACTACAATCACAACCATCACAACCATCACATCCATCACAACAATCACAACCATCACATCCATCAAAACCATCACAACCATCACAACAAATCACATCCATCACAACCATCACATCCATCACAACTATCACATCCATCACATCCATCACAACCATCCCAACAATCACATCCATCACAACAATCACAACAATCACAACCATCACAACAATCACAACCAGCACAACAATCACATCCATCAGAACAATCACAACCATCACATCCATCACAACCATCACATCCATCACAACAATCAAACCATCACATCCATCACAACGATCACATCCATCACATCCAACACAACCGTCACATCCATCACATCAATCACAACCATCACAACAATCACATCCATCACAACAATCACAACAATCACATCCATCACATCCATCACAACCATCCCATCCATCATCACAATCACAACCATCACATCCATCACAACCATCATATCCATCACATGCATCACAACAATCACAACCATCACATCCATCACAAGAATCACATCCATCACAGCCGTCAAAACCATCAAAACAATCACAACAATCACAACAATCACAGCAATCACATACATCACAACCATCACAACTATCACGACCATCACAACCATAACGACCATCACATCCATCACAACCATCACAACCATCACAACCATCACATCCATCACATCCATCACAAACATCACAAACATCACATCCATGAAACCATCACTTCCATCACATCCATCACGACCATTACATCCATCACATCCATCAAAACCATCACATCCATCACAACCATCGCATCCATCACATCCATCACATCAATCACATCCATCACATCCATCACATCCATCACATCCATCACAACTATCACATCCATCACAACCATGACATCCATCACAACCATCACATCCATCACAACCATCACATCCATCACAACCATCACATCCATCACAATCATCACAACCATCACAACAATCACAACAATCATATCCATCACATCCATCACAACGATCACAACCATCCCAACCATCACATCCATCACTACAATCACAACCATCATAACCATCACATCCATCACAACAACCACAACCATCACATCCATCACAACCATCACAACAAATCACATCCATCACATCCATCACATCCATCAAAACCATCACATCCATCACAACCATCACATCCATCACAACCATCACAACCATCACATCCATCACAAACATCACAACCATCACATCCATCAAAACCATCACTTCCATCACATCCATCACGACCATCACATCCATCACATCCATCAAAACCATCACATCAATCACAACCATCACATCCATTACATCCATCACATCCATCACAACCATCACATCCATCACACCCTTCACATCCATCACATCCATCACAACTATCACAACCATCACATCCATCACAACCATCACATCCATCACAACCATCACATCCATCACAACCATCACATCCATCACAACAATCACAAAAATCATATCCATCACAACGATCAGAACCATCCCAACCATCACAACCATCACAACCATCACATCCATCACTACAATCACAACCATCACAACCATCACATCCATCACACCCTTCACATCCATCACATCCATCACAACTATCACATCCATCACATCCATCACAACAACCACATCCATCACAAAAATCACAACAATCACAACAATCACTACCATCACAACAATCACATCCATCACATCCATCACAACAACCACATCCATCACAAAAATCACAACAATCACAACCATCACAACCATCACAACAAATCACATCCATCACATCCATCACATACATCACAACAATCACAACCATCACATCCATCACAACGATCACATCCATCACAACCATCACAACAATCACAACCATCACAACCATCAAAACTATCACATCCATCACAACCATCATTACCATCACATCCATCATAACCATCACAACAATCACAACCATCACAACCAGCACAGCCATCACAACAATCACAACCATCACAACCATCACATCCATCACAACCATCACATCCATCACAACCATCACATGCATCACAACCATCACAACCATGACAACCATCACATCCATCACATCCATCACAAACATCACAACCATCACATCCATCAAAACCATCACTTCCATCACATCCATCACGACCATCACATCCATCAAAACCATCACATCAATCACAACCATCACATCCATCACATCAATCACAACCATCACATCCATCACACCCTTCACATCCATCACATCCATCACAACAATCACAACCATCACAATCATCAAAACCATCACATCCATCACAACCATCACAGCCATCACAACCATCAAAACAATCACAACCATCACAACAATCACAACCATCACAACCATCACATCCACCACAACCATCACATCCATCAAAACCATCACATCCATCACAACCATCACATCCATCACAACCATCACAACCATCACATCCATCACATCCATCACAAACATCACAACCATCACATCCATCAAAACCATCACTTCCATCACATCCATCACGACCATCACATCCATCACATCCATCAAAACCATCACATCAATCACAACCATCACATCCATCACATCCATCACATCCATCACAACCATCACATCCATCACACCCTTCACATCCATCACATCCATCACAACTATCACAACCATCACATCCATCACAACCATCACATCCATCACAACCATCACATCCATCACAACCATCACATCCATCACAACAATCACAACAATCATATCCATCACAACGATCACAACCATCCCAACCATCACAACCATCACAACCATCACAGCCATCACAACCATCACATCCATCACAACCATCACATCCATCACAACCATTACAACCATGACAACCATCACATCCATCACAAACATCACAACCATCACAACCATCACATCCATCAAAACCATCACTTCCATCACATCCATCACGACCATCACATCCATCACATCCATCAAAACCATCACATCAATCACAACCATCACATCCATCACATCAATCACAACCATCACATCCATCACACCCTTCACATCCATCACATCCATCACAACAATCACAACCATCACAATCATCAAAACCATCACATCCATCACAACCATCACAGCCATCACAACCATCAAAACAATCACAACCATCACAACAATCACAACCATCACAACCATCACATCCACCACAACCATCACATCCATCAAAACCATCACATCCATCACAACCATCACATCCATCACAACCATCACAACCATCACATCCATCACAAACATCACAACCATCACATCCATGAAAACCATCACTTCCAACACATCCATCACGACCATCACATCCATCACATCCATCAAAACCATCACATCAATCACAACCATCACATCCATTACATCCATCACATCCATCACAACCATCACATCCATCACACCCTTCACATCCATCACATCCATCACAACTATCACAACCATCACATCCATCACAACCATCACATCCATCACAACCATCACATCCATCACAACCATCACATCCATCACAACCATCACATCCATCACAACAATCACAAAAATCATATCCATCACAACGATCAGAACCATCCCAACCATCACAACCATCACATCCATCACTACAATCACAACCATCACAACCATCACATCCATCACAACAATCACAACCATCACATCCATCAAAACCATCACAACCATCACAACAAATCACATCCATCACAACCATCACATCCATCACAACTATCACATCCATCACAACCATCCCAACAATCACATCCATCACAACAATCCCAACCATCACATCCATCACAACAATCACAACCAGCACAACAATCACATCCATCAGAACAATCACAACCATCACATCCATCACAACCATCACATCCATCACAACAATCAAACCATCACATCCATCACAACGATCACATCCATCACATCCAACACAACCGTCACATCCATCACATCAATCACAACAATCACAACCATCACAACAATCACATCCATCACAACAATCACAACAATCACATCCATCACATCCATCATCACAATCACAACCATCACATCCATCACATCCATCACATCCATCACAACAATCACAACCATCACATCCATCACATCCATCACAAGAATCACATCCATCACATCCGTCAAAACCATCAAAACAATCACAACAATCACAGCAATCACATCCATCACAACCATCACAACCATAACGACCATCACATCCATCACATCCATCACAACCATCACAACCATCACAACCATCACATCCATCACATACATCACAACCATCACATCCATCAAAACCATCACTTCCATCACATCCATCACCACCATTACATCCATCACATCCATCAAAACCATCACAACCATCACATCCATCACATCCATCACATCAATCACAACCATCACATCCATCACATCCATCACATCCATCACAACTATCACATCCATCACAACCATCACATCCATCACAACCATCACATCCATCACAACCATCACAACCATCACAACCATCACAACAATCACAACAATCATATCCATCACATCCATCACAACGATCACAACCATCCCAACCATCACATCTATCACTACAATCACAACCATCACAACCATCACAACCATCACATCCATCACAACAACCACAACCATCACATCCATCACAACCATCACAACCATCACAACAAATCACATCCATCACATCCATCACATCCATCACAACTATCACATCCATCACATCCATCACAACCATCACAACAACCACATCCATCACAAAAATCACAACCATCACAACAATCACAACAATCACAACCATCACAACAATCACATCCATCACAACATACACAACCATCACATCCATCACATACATCACAACAATCACAACCATGACATCCATCACAATAATCAAACCATCACATTCATCACAACGATCACATCCATCACATCCATCACAACCATCACATCCATCACAACCAAAGCAACCATCACATCCATCATAACAATCACAACCATCACATCCATCACAACAATCACATCCATCACATCCATCACAACAATCACAACCATCACATCCATCACAAGAATCACATCCATCACATTCATCACATCCGTCAAAACCATCAAAACAATCACAACAATCACAGCAATCACATCCATCACAACCATCACAACAATCACGACCATCACAACCATAACGACCATCACATCCATCACAACAATCACATCCATCACATCCATCCCAACCATCACAACCATCACAGCCATCACAACCATCACATCCATCACAACCATCACATGCATCAGAACCAATACAACCATCACATCCATCACAGCCATCACAACCATCACAACAATCACAACAATCACCACCATCACAACCATCACAACAATCACATCCATCACATCCATCACGTCCATCACAACCATCACATCCATGACATCCATCACATCCATCACATCCATCACATCCATCAGAACCATCACATCCATCACAACCATCACATCCATCACAGCCATCACAACCATCACAACAATCACAACCATCACATCCATCACAATCATCGCAACCATCACAGCCATCACAACAATTACAACCATCACAGCCATCACATCCATCACAACCATCACATCCATCACAGCCATCACAACCATCACACAATCACAACCATCACATCCATCACAACCATCACAACCATCACAAGAATCATAACCATCACAACAATCACAATCATCACATACATCACAACAATCACAACCATCACAAGAATCATAACCATCACAACAATCACAATCATCACATACATCACAACAATCACATCCATGACATCCATCACATCAATCACAACCATCACAACAATCACAACCATCAAAACCATCACATCCATCACAACCATCACATCCATCACAACCATCACATCCATCACAACCATCACATCCATCACAACCATCACATCCATCACAACCATCACAGCCATCACAACAATCACAACCATCACAGCCATCACAACCACCACATCCATCACAACAATCGCATCCATCACATCCATCACAGCCATCACAACCATCACATCCATCACAACCATCACATGCATCAGAACCATCACAACCATCACATCCATCACAGCCATCACAACCATCACAACCATCACATCCATCACAACCATCACATCCATCACATCCATCACAATCATCACACCCATCACAACCATCACAACCATCACATCCATCACATCCATCACAACCATCACATCCATCACAACCATCAAAACCATCACATCCATCACATCCATCACAACCATCACATCCATCACAACCATCACAACAATCACCACCATCAAAATCATCACATCCATCACATCCATCACAACCATCACAAACATCACAACCATCACAACCATCACATCCATCACAACCATCACAACCATCACATCCATCATATCCATCACAAACATCACAACCATCACATCCATCAAAACCATCACTTCCATCACATCCATCACAACCATCACATCCATCACAACAATCACAACCATCACAACCATCACAACAATCATAACAGTCATATCCATCACATCCATCACAACGATCACAACCATCACAACCATCACAAGAATCACATCCATCACAACCATCACAACCATCAAAACTATCACATCCATCACAACCATCATAACCATCACATCCATCATAACCATCACAACAATCACAACCATCACAACCATCACAGTCATCACAACAATCACAACAATCACAACCATCACAACCATCACATCCATCACAACCATCACAACCATCACATCCATCACAGCCATCACAAACATCACAACCATCACATCCATCAAAACCATCACTTCCATCACATCCATCACGACCATCACATCCATCAAAACCATCACATCAATCACAACCATCACATCCATCACATCAATCACAACTATCACATCCATCACATCCATCACAACTATCACAACCATCACATTCATCACAACCATCACATCCATCACAACCATCACATCCATCACGACCATCACATCCATCACAACCATCACATCCATCACAACCATTACAACAATCACAACAATCATATCCATGACATCCATCACAACGATCAGAACCATCCCAACCATCACAACCATCACATCCATCACTACAATCACAACCATCACAACCATCACAACCGTCACATCCATCACAATAATCACAACCATCACATCCATCACAACCATCACAACAAATCACATCCATCACAACCATCACATCCATCACAACCATCACAGCCATCACAACAATCACAACAATCACAACCAGCACAGCCATCACATCCATCACAACCATCACATCCATCACAAACATCACAACCATCACATGCATCAGAACCATCACAACCATCACATCCATCACAACCATCACATCCATCACATCCATCACAACCATCACAACCATCACATCCATCACAACCATCACATCCATCACAAACATCACATCCATCACAACCATCACAACCATCAAAACCATCACATCCATCACATCCATCACAACCATCACATCCATCACAACCATCACATTATAAGCGTGTGTAGCTTAGTCCTATTCAATAAGTTTAGAAGCGTGTGTAGTTTAGTGTTGCTGATGAAGTTTAAAAGCGTATTCAATAAGTTTAAAAGCGTATGTAGTTTAGTCTTATAGTTAGTTTTAAAAGCGTGTGTATTTTAGTGCTCAAGTATGACCCCTGAATCATGCCTTTACACCGCTGAGTGTTATTTTGACAAGAGTACAATATGTTTATTAATGAACCTTCTTGCGAGATAGTGTATATCGGACGGTGAATGAATGAAATGATGTTCAAAAGATTCCAAGGTACATGGAGCCTTAGCTTACCTGAGATTCGTCTTCTAAGGATAAGGGAAAATATCGGGGAAAATGTTATTCAGATAATTCATCCTAACTGAGATTCAAGCTCGCCAGCTCTTGAACGTGAGGCAGACATGCTACTACCTCTCGACAGAGATGGGCGACAACAGTACAAGGGTAGAGAAAGTCATGGGAGTGCAACACATAGCATTTTTTGCTATAAAGTCCATAAAATTAACTCAGCATAGAAAAGCTGCAACAGATCAAAGAACATGCTGCCCTAGATCAGACAACCAGGTATTTAACAACACAATTGCTCACAATGTAACCAAAGTGTATAGGAAAAACGAAAAGTAATTTACACACCAGATTAAAAGAATTTATGAAATGCATCAAATATAAACAGATGAATAAATCTGCAGGTTTGTGGGTAACATCACATAACACCCAAAACTGACAAAATTCACAAGATATTGGGACATCGGGTAATAATTGTAATTTCAAAAAACAAGCACCACCTAGTGAATTTTGAATTGCTCCCACTAAATTCACTATGAAGGTTGGCTGCTTCACAGCTAGATGTGTTAGGGACAACAGCTCCTAGAACTGGTTAACGGGAGACTATTGTGACTTTGGGTGGGGTGTAAAGTAAAGAAGACAGATGTAGTCGGGATAAAGATACACTTTTATTTCCGTAAACAGTAACTTTTTACACTCGTTGCAACAGCAAGAAAGTCTCTTTCGATTCACTCACAGCACGGCTCCAAATTCGTCACAAAACAAAAACGGTCCCTTCTCCGTCGGCACGACTCCTCAACGCTTCGCATACGTCTCTTCTTTCCTTCGGCACGACTACTCAACGCTTCACATACGTCTGTCTCACTGGTCCCTTCTTCTCACACTTTACCGCTATTTATATCTCCCAGGCACTATTCTGGAAAGTTCAGTTATTGCGGTGAAATACAAAGCAGACAATTCCAGAAGCCTCTACCCCTTTCTCTCTTTCGGCAAGCGCCCAACAATGCGGCCATTCTCTGTCTCTTTCCTTCGGCTCCTTTGCGGTAGTGCCGACAATAATGCGATGGGTGACACTGCTGTTGTCGGCAATTAGATGTGGCGGGCGCGGTGACACTGCTCCCTCGTCCCGACCAGCACTATCACTGCGGCTTCTCCCTTGCGCCCCGGTGGCCTAACCCTTCGAACCTCTTCTCCAGGAGGCACGATCCTAGGTATCGCTGTTGGATAGTGTCCCTTGGTCCGGGTAGGAGGATGTATGCCATCCTGCTTCGAAATTCTGCAACAGTACCGCCGGTCTTGACGGTCCCTCGTCCAGTTTCCCTTCTTCCTGGTGTGTTGACGGGCCATCCTGCGCACTTGGAAACGGCTCACTGGGTACCATGTCCGCCGACCTCTCTGGCGCACCTTCGCAGCCACCTTGCTTCCGATGGGTCCAACAACAAACCCCGCCACATCCGCGCGAGTCGCGTCTACCGCTGCACTCGTGTTCACTCGTGCTTGGCACGGCCTCTCCTGTATCCTGCCGTCCAAGATGATGTCCATCATTCTTCCGTTCACGGCACTATGCGTCAGGTGATTGGATGGTTCCGACGGTCCCCCCATGCCCCACGCCAAGTCGGTTCTCGCGTGTTGCTCGTTTGCTTGTGCGCTTCCCTGCTGATCGTCCTCCACGTCATATCCTGGTTGGTTACGTACCCGACACACTCCTCCAGGGGATCCCCGACGACGTCCCTGAACTGCCCCTTTGTCTTCCCCGAGACGTACACTTTCGTTATCTGAAACGGGCGCAACTGTCGCCTCGGCCACTAGGTGCTCCCTCCCCGGGTCCGCGCTATTCCGTCTGCTCCTGGCATCCAGTACTTTGACGCTCTCGTCAACTCTTACTACCAGGGCGCCAAGACGTTCCCCGTCGTCCTCCACGACGTCCACATGCTGGCAGAGGTCTTCCACCTTTTCGCCGAGTTCTTCCACGTCTTCCGTCACGCCAGTCAGTTCGCCGAGTTGTTCCACGTCTTCCGTCACGCCAATCAGTTCGCCGAGTTGTTCCACGTCTTCTGTCACGCCAATCAGTTCGCCAAGTTGTTCCACGTCTTTCCTCACGCCAATCAGTTCGCCGAGTTGTTCCACGTCTTCCCTCATATCATCTGAAACGGGCGCAACTGTCGCCTCGGCCACTAGGTGCTCCCTCCCCGGCTCCGCGCTATTCCGCCTGCCCCTGGCATCCAGTACTTTGACGCTCTCGTCAACTCTTACTACCAGGGCGCCAAGACGTTCCCCGTCGTCCTCCACGACGTCCACGTGCTGGCAGAGGTTTTCCACCTTTTCGCCGAGTTCTTCCACGTCTTCCGTCACGTCAATCAGTTCGCCGTCAATTATTTTCGCCGATAGCTCCGTCTTCATCTCTTTCAGCTCGGCAACGAGGTTGTCGTTTCTCGTCTTTATTTTGGCAGCAGGTTGTCGTTTGCCGTCTTCATTTCGGCAGCGAGGTTGTCGGTTGCCGTCTTCATCTTGGACATTTCGGCGAATAATTCTTTCGTCATTGCCATCATCCTGGTTTCCGAATCTCCCTCCATCTTGGTTCTAACGTTGCAACTTCTAACGACGATGTAACGAAACTAGAAGCAATTCGACGGATCCCACTTCTGACACCAGTGTGACTTTGGGTGGGGTGTAAACTAAAGAAGACAGATGTAGTCGGGATAAAGATACACTTTTATTTCCGTAAACAGTAACTTTTTACACTCGTTGCAACAGCAAGAAAGTCTTTTCCGATTCACTCACAGCACGGCTCCAAATTCGTCACAAAACAAAAACTGTCCCTTCTCCGTCGGCACGACTCCTCAACGCTTCGCATACGTCTCTTCTTTCCTTCGGCACGACTACTCAACGCTTCACATACGTCTGTCTCACTGGTCCCTTCTTCTCGCACTTTACCGCTATTTATATCTCCCAGGCACTATTCTGGAAAGTTCAGTTATTGCGATGAAGTACAAAGCAGACAATTCCAGAAGCCTCTACCCCTTTCTCTCTTTCGGCAAGCGCCCAACAATGCGGCCATTCTCTGTCTCTTTCCTTCGGCTCCTTTGCGGTAGTGCTGACAATAATGCGATGGGTGACACTGCTGTTGTCGGCAATTAGATGCGGCGGGCGCGGTGACACTATGTTAAATTTACTAACTTCAAGACCCATTTCATGGTGAACATGTTATTTGATATAGATACTACGTAGCTTATAAGTTTACTGAGCTAGAATTATATTCCAATGTTCTTTGTTAAGTGTGATATAATTTTTTCCATGATGGGCTTTTATTTGAAAATGTATTTGTAATCTTTTTTAAAAAAATAATCTATCATTCTCTTTCCATGAAACCATCAAGGTGTTATGTTTTGTCATGTGAAAATCGCTATTTTTGATTGTGTGACATTAGGATGTTGAACAATATACAGACAAGAGGGGGCCAGGTGACCTTGGATATGGCGATTGGCTGTGTAATGTATGTGACCATAATAACAGTGGTAAAACACAAAGGAAAGGTCCGAGACTACGGGGCAACTGATGACTGTGTCAAATGGAACATTGTTATTCATTTTTTGTTACCCGTGCAATGAGAATGGAATTTGAAAGCTTTAAAACATTTGACTATCGCTCAAAGTCTACTGTATTCCATTATTCCCCTTGTACCTAGACGGAAATATGTTGTTGTTAGCTAATGCTGGATTTCTTACAATGAAGTCATTAATCCTCTTGCTCTCCAATATTTTTCACTGATGGATGGGGCACTAGAAGTGGCCGGGCATATTTGAAGGTGGTCTCGATCCATTTCCTCTTGCAGATCACATAGAGGGCAGAGTGGTGAAGAATATATCCCAATTCTGTTTAAATGTTTTGCCAGACAATCGTGTCCTGTAATCAACCTGAAGGTTGCAACTGCTGTTTTTCGAGGATACTCAGGAATTACTGTTTGAATGTTTGGTAGTTTCCCAATTTTATTTTTTGATTTTTCATAGTAATATTCTGCAATCATTTTTTGAATTCAGAGTTGACTAATCTTTTAGCTGCATAAAATGGTAGATTAACTATAGATTTTTGTACACCGCTGGTACCCTTTTTGGCAAGAAAATCAGCTTTCTCATTACCACTCAGTCCACAGTGAGATGGTATCCATTGGAAGACTAGGTGTTTTTGAAGTGCTGTTAGATGGCTAAGCATTTTCCAACATTCTATAATTGTTTGGTTTTTTGGTGACAACTTAGAAGTAATTGCTATAATTGCCGCCCTGGAATCTGAGAGAATAACTGCTTGATTAAAATGTGAAATTCTATACAAGAGAATTTGTAGGGCCATTCGAATTGCTTCAATTTCTCCATCAGAGTTTGTAGTTTCATAACTTAGATTTATAATAGGAAAATAGGTGACATATGACTCCAGCACCTGCTCCATCTTGGTTTGATATCAATGATCCATCAGTATAAATATGGAGCCATTTGTGTTCTGGAAATCTAGTATGGATTGTCTCTAATGCCAATAATTTTAGAACACTAGTTGGAGTATCACTTTTCTTAACTTCTTCTGTCAGGTGTAAATAATATGTGATGTCTGATGTTTGTGTCGGATTGACTATAGATATGAAGTTTTCCTTTGAGTTAGGAAGGTATACAGTCTTCTTGATGTCTTGAATTTTGGAAAAGAAGTTCTCCTGAGTCTTTAGTGTATGTGTAAAATTTCTCTTGTGCCATGTATTGAATGGGAGTCTGATCAACTTTTCGTGTTGAATAACAGCCGCTTTTTCTATTTCATATTCAATGGGGTATTGGTTGGTTAGTATTTCCATAGCTGGTATTGGTGTGGTTTTGATAGCACGTGTAAGTAGTCTCAGACTTTGGTTTTGAAAGATTTGAATTTTTTTTTGTGTTTGCTGTTACAAGAACTTCGCTGCAGTAAGTAAATAATACATTGTATGTTGTGTTAAGAGTTGCTCTGGAACATCCCCACTTCATTCCTGTTAGACGTTTTAACAGTGAAAGGCGCCTCTCTGCCCTTTGTATTACATTTTCTATTTGTTTGGTCCATTTAAGTTTGGTATCAAATGTAACTTCTAAATACTTTGTTTCCTTTGTGTCTGGTAATTGTTGACCCTCAAAATTTAGTTTATTTTTAGTAGTTTTTTTCTTAGTGAAAAGATTTGGTAGTTTGATTTTGTTGTATTAACAGTCATTAAATTTTCTTTGGACCACTTTTGTATGTTGTTTAAGGATTGTTGCATGGCTTTTTCTAGTTCTGTACTTTTGTTTTTTGTTTTTGGTTCACATTACTAAGTCAACACGGAAATATGCAATAAGATAATTTCTGCTAATGTTTATCTCAACTAACACGAAGAGGATATCGAGTAAAGAAAGTCATGTGAGTGCACCACATCAGATTTTTTATTAATGACATCTACACATTAATCTCCATATGTATGTTCATTTAACAATAAAAATGTAAAAATAATCAAAACTTGAAACATACATGCCCAATCATAGCATAAAGGATGAAAAGGGAAAAACCTTTTTTTGTACATAGCCATGGGGAACAATAAGTAGTCATGGTTGCTGGTAGTTTAAGCAGATTGTATGTACGTATATATAAAGAAAATTTTCAGGAGAAAAAACTCTCTTAGCATTCGTCACACACAAGTGATTAATCTACAGTGAATCTTCAACAAATGTATCATTACAGCTTTAACACATTACACAAATTGGTCAGCTTGTTTTAAATATACTGTAAAATAAATTTGTTCTCAATAGAAAAAAGTTATATAATTTTGAAATAAAAACAATAAGAAGTGAGATAAATTTATTCAGTTACCTTACTTGTACCAGATAAACAGTTAAAACATTCAGTCACCTGGTAAAAGTGATGAGGCACAAAAGAAGCAACATTTGTCGATGCCAATGCTTCATTAAAAACTGCAGCAGTACAACCAAGAACTATTGCTTTCTAGTTTCTAGATGTTTGCTAGCGGTCCATGTACAAATAGTAATTGTCATAAGCATTACTCTCCTGTAGATTTTGTCATCATAAAGCATTTTTTCTTAAATGTTATTTTTATTTAGTCGAATAAATACATGATATTGGATATATCAAAATATACAAAATATTAACATAATTTCTTAAGCATTTTAACAAGTATAATAAATTACACACCCAGAAGCGGTTCACGGAAAAGTATTTACAAACTCTTCAACTGAGTAAAAACAATGTTGCAATAGCAGATGTTTCACCTTGCACTTAAATGCAGTTTCTGAGGTGGTAAGTTTAATATTATCGGGTAACTTGTTATATAAGGTAATTCCAGAGTGTCTTACACTTTTGCTGAATAGTGAAGTATTATGTGTAACCGTGTTCACAACTGAGTGAACTCAACGTACAAACATAACACTACTTTAGATTTTTGGCCTCATGAGATAATTTGTGTCTTTTCAACTTTGATAAATCAGGAAAAGTCTTGTTGCAAATATCACACTTATATGGCTTTATGTCTGCATGTATCAGTTTATGTCTTTTCAATTTTGATGAAACTGTGAAAGTCTTGTCACAAATGTCACACTTGTTTGGCTTTATGCCCTTGTGAATCAATGTGTGTATTTTCAAATACTGCAACTGAGTAAAAGCCTTTTCACAAATTTTACATTTATGTGGTTTTATGTCCTCGTGAATCAATTTGTGTGTCTTCAAATATTGCAACCGAGTAAAAGCTTTATTGCAAATGTTACACTTATGTGGTCTTATGTCCTCATGAATCAATTTGTGAGTTTTTAAACTTGACATCCTAGTAAAAGCCTTGTTACAAGTGTTACACTTGTGTGGCTTTATGCCATCATGAGTCAATGAATGTGTTCTCAAACTTGATAAATCAGTAAAAGGCTTGTTGCAAAAGTTACACTTGTGAGGATTAGTGTCCTGATGAATTAATTTATGTCTTCTCAGACTTGATAAATGAGTAAAAGCCTTGCAACAAATGTAACACTTATGTGGCTTTATGCCCTTATGAATCAATTTGTGTTTTTTCAAACTCGATGAATCAGTAAAAGCCTTTTTACAAATGCTACACTTATGTGGTTTTATGCCTTCATGAATCAATTTGTGTCTTTTCAAACTTGATAAATCAGTAAAAGCCTTGTTACAAATGTTACACTTGTGTGGCTTTATGTCTTCATGAATTAATTTGTGTCTTTTTAAAGTCGACGAATCAGTAAAAGCCTTACTACAAATGTCACATTTGTGTGGCTTTATGCCTTCATGAATCAATATGTGTCTTTTCAAACTTGACATATCAGTGAAAGCTTCCATGCAAATTTCACACTCATGTGGCTTTATACCCTCATGAATCAACTTGTGTGTCTTCAAAGTTGACAAGCGAGTAAAAGCCTTCTTGCAAAGGTTACACTGGTGTAGCTTTATGCCTTCATGAATAAATTTGTGTCTTCTCAAATGATGTGAGCGAGTAAATGCCTTGTCACAAATATCACATTCATGTGGCTTTATTCCTTGATGAATTAATTTGTGCCTTTTCAAATCATACAAGTTAGAGAAAGTCTTGTCACAAATATTACACTTGTGTGGCCTTATGCCCTCATGAATTAATTTATGTCTTTTCAAATGTTGCAATTGTGTAAAAGTCTTGTTACAAATATTACATTCGTGTGACTTTACATGGTCGTGCATTAATTTGTGTCTTATCATGCTTGTCAACTGGATAAAAGCTTTTCCACAAATGCTACACTTGTGGAGCTTTAAGCCCTTGTGAGTCACTTTTTGGGCTTTTAACTTGGATGAACACTTAAAATTCTTCTCACATTTGTACACCTTTCTGTACTGCTTACTCAACATGTTGCTCCTCTTGAGCAAATTAATTTGTTTCAAACAGGAAGCCATGCTCACTATTTTCCCATTGTCAGATGTTTCTGAGGAAACACTTGGTTCTATTAAAAATGCATCTGTAACATCACCTTCTTGACTTTGACATTCAGTTCTATACTTTCTCATCTTGAAACCTGTGTCATTTTCTGAGTCGTCATTGGACAATAAACCTGATGTATCACTGCAAACACTCACTTTGCGAAACCTGAAATTTAAGAATAGTATCAATAGTATTTAGTAGAACACAGGAATAAGAAAATAACCTCAATGTAAATTAAAGTAAATGTTCACATTTTGTATGTAAATGATCAGACATGGGTCTACTTCATAAAATACACTTATAAGAATCTGAATGCACCATTATAATATGCTCAATTACAAGTGAAATGGTTTCACCAATTTGAATCATTATAGCAAATGTAAGTGAGCATTGCATCTGTTTGTGCTAATATAAACCAGCATGGGAAGTAACCAAGTACAACAGAATTACTTGTGATTATTTTGGTTCTATTTTTTTAGTGTAATTGTAATTTTCTTTCACAAAATATGTTTACTCATTATTTATCTCATAAAATAAAATTTCAGAAATAAATAATGGCATCAGGATTGTTAATTCACAAGATAGAACCATAATAATTAAAAGTATTTTCTTACAAATACACAACTGTCAATTCGGAATAAAATCATAGATAAATGAAATGACTTAGGTAGAATGTAATCTTCAGGAAACAGTCTTAATAATATAATGCTGTGGTACATCACACACACTAGGGGTAAGAATAACAAGCCTCTCTGCATATAATCACAAACACACTATATCACCTTATCCTCAAAAAAATAAAGGATAGTGTATAATACAGTGTATTATGTTATTATCTACTGTGATGTCGACAGCGAGTGCATGCCTCAAAGACAAGTTACCTCACACTGCTGCTTGTAAATATGTAGCCCGATGACAATGAGTGGTCAGAACAAAGCATTTCCACACTGTTTAGGGACTTCTGACTGCCAGCCTCTCTACATTAAGTTCCAGTAAAGCCTAACTTGCAGAAAAATGTGTGCTATGTCATTGTCATCAATATAAGAGAAGGCGGCAGTCAGAGAAGGGTGTTGTTTTTCTGATGAAATTACAGGTGTTGAATGACACAACTGTTAGCAGTGTGTGTGTATGCAATTGTCATTGAGTGTATGTTGACAGATAACTGTAGACATGAATTGTGCTGTAGGAGTTGTTTGGGTGAGGTAGTTTTAATGAGAGTGATCGTTGAAGTGCATTGTTATTAAACAGAGACAGTTGTGAAACTAAAAGATAGAAGGCAGAAAGCCGTGTGTCAATGTTATAACAGGACACAACAGCTGTGAATTATAAGATCATGAAGAAGAAAATGAAAACTGTGTTAATGATAAAAACAGAACTGTACCTTTGCAATTTAATTTCAAGGAAAATAAAGTAATACAAAAATGAAAGTATCGTTTGTCACATGTTCACGTGAAAAGTAAATGATACAATAGAGGAACAATAATTCACTGGAAGAATTAAACATTTTTAGATTAATTCAATTCATTAATCCTTATATCAAATACATGATATTGGATATATCGGATGTGTAAAACAAAATATTAACATCATTTCTTAAGAGATACAAAATAGTACATTTTACATAATAATTTACAACTCTTCTAAGCTGTATATACATTTACTCAACAAGTATTCTTTTAATTTACTTTTAAATTTTGATTTTGAGAGATCAGTCAAAATTGTAATCTCATTAGGTAGTTTGTTGTATAATTTGATCCCTCGCACCCTAATATCCTTTTTGCTGACAATTTGCTAATATTATACATGTGATAGTCAGCATTGTTTCTTGTGCTATAGCTGTGAATTTAGTTGTTTCTTATCAGTGCAAGCCTATTAGTTACAAATAGTATAGTTCTATACACATAAAGAGAATAGATTGTGAACATCTTTTGTTTTTTGAATGTCTCCCTGCATCATTCCCTTACTTTTAGGTTGTAAATCAATCTAACTCACTTCTTCTGTAGTATTAACAATCTGTCCATGTGACATTTTGTAGTTGCCCCCCCCCTCCCCAATATTTCAATTCCATAACTAAATTGTGGATATATGCATCCAAAACAGATCATCCATAGAAGTATAGTGTCTTTATAACTTTGAAAATATCTGAGTAAGTATATGGATTTACTGCTAGTATTACATATATGATCCACATAATATATGGTTTGCTCACGATAACCACTTATCTACTATTATTCCAAGAAACCTGTAAGATTTTAGTTCTTCAATGGTGCTATTATTTATTTTTAAGTCTATATTAGAAGGGATTTTATTTGATGTACTGGACCACATTACTTTAGTTTTTAACATGTTACATATTAGATTGATGGATTCAAAGTATATAACTGGTATATTAGCGTGTAATTTAGGCTTCTATTGTCTTACCCCAGCAAATGGCAGTTGTGTCATCCGTGTAAGTTACGACAGCTGTATCTTGTGGATAGATAATATCATTCACATATATAATGAAAAACAGAGGTCCTAATACTGTACCTTGTGGAACGCCATATTTTACTAAAGGGGCATAAAGATAATAGCAAGTGCAAATGAGAAACTTGTTTTTAGGCACCTACTGAAGAACTGAACAATACTTACTGTTCCATAAATATACATATGTGCTTTATTGGTGTCAAATATTTGGGGATAACCTCCCAAAATGAAAACAGTAAAATATGTTCATATAACTGCTCTGAAAATAATTTGTTAGAGTTATTAAAGGATTCATCCCTTAATTAACACCAATATAATTTATTAAAATAAATTGTTTTCCATTGATTGGCTTCTGGATTATACAATAAACCAAAATTAATGTCAGCAGAAAACAATTTAAATCGTTGAATTTGGGTGTAGTGATACCAGTACAATACTCACTGCAGAGCTTTGGTATAGTAATGTATAACAAGTTACCAGAAGAGATAAAGCGTGACAGTGGCATCAATGTAGACATTTTAGCAATATGAAATATTTAGCAAAACAGCTTTTATAGTACAGAAGAATACAAACTTAAGAAATTGTAAACTTGGAATGAGAAAAAAAGTTGAGGGAAGATTTCTTTTTCTGAATGCTCAAGGGTAATTACTGGCAATAATAGGATAGTTGGTACACCTGAGGAACTGCATGCTCAGAGCTGATATAGGGAGGATAGAGTGTAACACAGAGAGGTAGTCGGCGAGTGTAAGCCATAATGTCGTGACTCAAAGTCTGCATGCAGCAGAGTAGGTATATATGAGTGTAATGGAACTGCATTGTGACAGAATCTTGTCACCAAGCAAAGTTAATTGCTTGAAAGGGAGCGCAGTCTAGGCATGTCAGATTCCTGTAATTGTGAATTTCATTGCAAATTCACTGGGCTGTTGATGCAGGAAGGGATCCAATGAAGTGATGAGGTCTACTGTCATAGGAATGGTATGGTAAGGTGTTGTGGGTTCAAGTTGTGGCTAAGGGAAAAAGCTTGGGGAACTTCTCAGCTCACCTAAGCAGCAGTTTGGAGATATGAACAGGCAGAAAATCTGAGTGAGTTGTGAGTGTTATGCTTTGACATCTGCAATTTCTTGGTATTCCCAGGCCAGTCTACGTTTAATGTACAAATACTTTTGAGTACTTTTTATGGGAAGGAATGCTGAAGTATGTATTAGTTATAGGAGTGGTAAACAAATATTTAATGCAATATTTTACTTGTACAAGCAAGAAGAAATTATTGAAGTGATTTGCTCTTTTATCTTAGAAACTGTTAGAAATTGAAATTAAATTATTTTGTTGTTTAAAGACGCTATCAATTGCTAGGATCACATCAGCATCGCCAGTGTGCTGGAATTTTGTCCCACAGGAGTTCTTTTACATGTCAGTAAATCTACTGACATGGAGCTGTCATTTTTAAGCATACTTAAAAACCATCGATCTGGGCCAGATTTGAACCCACGGCCTTGGGATCAGTAGGCTAGCATCTAAACAACTGAGTCATCCAGACCAGTGAGACTGTTAAAAGTAGAAGTCAGTAGAGCATTTGGAACATTTATAGCTAGAAGCTCAACTTAATATGTATAAAATACTTCTATATTTTAGAGTATTTTTGTTATAAGTAAAGATAAAACTGTTTTGATGAGGAATTTACACTCCACTGATTAAGTATAGAAAATAGTTCCATATGCAACACAAAGAAGGAATGTGGAAAATATTTAAAAGAAATTGGAAGTCAGTGGACAAATAATAAACAAGAGAACTTACCTTGGTGATTTTATGGAATTAAAATGCTCACTTGTTCCAACCTGTAACAGAATAATTCAAATATAAATCACATGATCTGCTTCTGCTTTGACAGTGTTATCCTCAGAAAAAGGAGCAGAAATAAATATGGAGACAGTATTAGAACAACCTACAAATAATGAATCAGGACATGATTGTCTGAATAAACATTTTTTCAGAATTGGAATAGTGGCACCTCCAAATTCTTTATTGTGCTTCAAATAAGAAGAAATGCACATGGAACATTTAAACAATTGTGGATTCCTTGTGGCTTTTGAAACTCTTAACATCAAAATATTGGGAATCAAGAAGAATGATTTCATTATTAACTCCCGAGTAACATGCATGCACCCACCACTCACCCCCACACTCATGCATCCACCCACCCACACACACACATAATGAATTACCTCACATGAAAATAATCAAATAAAGGTAAACAACATTCTTCAACAAAAGCAGATAAAGCCTTGTGTAACATCGCAAGAAGTGTAAAGCTGTGGATCAGTTTTATGAATGGTTGTTAGTGGTTCAGAAACTGCAGATGTTTGATGCCATGAAAGGGTAGCTAATTATTCTTATGCTGTCAGTTTTCAAACCAAGCTTTCATATGCATTAGATAAAATTAACATTAACCTGTGGATCTAAAAAAACAAAAAGTCTCCTGGATCAGATCACATACATCCAGAGTTCATAAAAAACCTTGGAAAAACAGCAAAACAACAACCACTGAAACTCTATAATCTATCCTGGAAAACCACTGTACCTGCTGAATGGCGAAAAGCAATAATTGTCCCACTCTTGAAGAAAGATAAAACAGCATCAGAAAAAAAAATTATAGACCAATAGCTCTTACTAGCATAATAGCAAAAGTGATGGAAAGAATGGTGGCAAACAGGTTAAACTGGTTTCTAGAATCACAAAATTTAATATCCCCATGTCAAGTTCCACTCTACAAATGAACAAGTCTTACTTCTCAGTCAAGAAATCAAGGACTCCTTCAATAGAAAAGAAGACAATTGATCAGTTTTTATTGATTTCCAAAGTGCATATGATTCTATATGCAGAACAAAACTACTAAAGAAAGCAAAAAAATAGGGATACAAGGTCCAATGTTTTCATGGCTATGTCATTTCCTGACACAACGCTTTATTGCAACCAGATATGAAAGAAATATATCTAAATACAAACAAGTACACCATGGCTTACCACAAGGTGCACTGCTCAGCACTACACTTTTTAATATATTTATTAACGATCTGCCACAACATATACAAGAATCAGGTGTGACGTGTGCACTATTTGCTGATGACTTAGTAATGTGGACTTCAAAACCAAAAAGCAAAAGTACAGAACTAGAAAAAACCATGCAACAATCCTTAACCAACCTACAGAAGTGGACCAAAGAAAATTTAATTACTGTTAATACAACAAAATGAAACTACCAAATCTTTTCACTAAGACAAAACCACTGAAAATAAAACTAAATTTTGAGGTCAACAATTCCCAGAAACAAAGGAAGCAAAGTATTTAGGAGTTACATTTGATACCAAACTTACATGGACCAAACAAATAGAAAATGTAATACAAACAGCAGAAAGGCGCCTTTCACTGTGAAAACGTCTAATAAGAATGAAGTGGGGATGTTCCAGAGCAACTCTTAACACAACATACAATGTATATATAAAGCCATTATTTACTTACTGCAGCGAAGTTCTTGTAACAGCAAACACAAAAAAAATCAAATCTTTCAAAACCAAAGTCTGACATTAATTAGAGGTGCTATGAAAACCACACCAATACCAGTTACGGAAATACTAACCAACCAATACCCCATTGAATATGAAATAGAAAAAGCGGCTCTTATTCAACACGAAAAGTTGATCAGACTCCCATTCAATACAAGAGAAATTTTACACATACACTAAAGACTCAGGAGAGCTTTCTTTCCAAAATCCAAGACATCAAGAAAAATGTACACCTTCCTAATTCAAAGGAAAGCTTCATATCTAAAGTCAATGCAACACATACATTAGACGTCACATATTATTTACACCTGACAGAAGAAGTTAAAAAAAAGTGATACTCCAACTAGTGTTCTAAAATTATTGGCATTAGAGACAATCCATACTAGATTTCCAGAACATGAATGGCTCCATATTTATACTGATGGATCATTGATATAAAACCGAGATGGAGCAGGTGCTGGAGTCACATGTCATCTCTTTTCCTATTACAAATCTTTAAGTTATGGAACTACTAACTTTGATGGAGAAATTGAAGCAATTCGATGGCCCTACAAAATCTTTTGTACAGAATTTGACATTTTCAGCAAGTAGTTATTCTCTCACATTCCAGGGCAGCAATTATAGCAATTACTTCCAAGTTGTCACCAAAAACCCAAACAATTATAGAATGTTGGAAAATCCTTACCCATCTAACGGCACTTCAAAAACACCTAGTCTTCCAATGGATACCAGCTCACTGTGGACTGAGTGGTAATGAGAAAGCTGATTTTCTTGCAAAAAAGGGTACCAGCAGTGTACAAAAATCTATAGTTAATCTACCATTTTATGCAGCTAAAAGATTAGTAAACTCTGAATTCAAATAAATTATTGCAAAATATTACTATGAAAAGTCAAAGAATAAAAGATGGGAACTACCAAACATTCAAACAGTAATTCCTGAGTACCCTCGAAAAACAGCAGTTGCAACCTTCAGGTTGATTACAGGACATGATTGTCTGGCAAAACATTTAAACAGAATTGGGATATATTCTTCACCACTCTGTCCTGTATGTGAACTGCAAGAGGAAATGGATCGAGACCACCTTCAAATATGCCCGGCCACTTCTAGTGCCCATCCATCAGTGAAAAATATTGGAGAGCAAGAGGATTAATGACTTCATTGTCAGAAATCCAGCATTAGCTAACAACAGATAAAATTAAATAAGTGTGTGAAATGAAGCCTTTAAGGGGTGGAGCCAAACACATACAGATAAATTAACTATACATATAACTTATAACCCGACCAAGGTGAGTCAGTCCTGCATGGGAAGCGGCAGCAGGCAAACTAACGCGATGATGACACAAATATGTCACAAAATGTTGTACAGTCTGATTTACTAGTTTGTAGCATACTGTTCACAGAGATTGTGCTAGTGATGGAGCGTAAAGGAAATAAAGTTATTCACGAGCAAGCTCGGCGTGTTATTTATAATGTTGTTAAGTTTTGTGATGAAGAGAAGAAAGTAGGTCAAAAAATACCTTTTACAAATGCTACTGAACGTGCTGTCACTTCTACTGGCTGCAGTAAGACAACAGTATGCAAGATTAGGAAAGAGGGCCGGCTTGAAGAAAGTGGGGTGAGCAAAATAAAATCACGTCGTAAGATTGGTAAACCTCCTGGAAATAAAATACTTTTGGATGAAATGGACAAGTGCATCATTAGAAGAAAATATCAGGAGTGTTGCGAGGTTAAAAAAGAAATTCCTACACTGCAAAAATTATTGAACTTTTGCAAGAAAGAGATTAACTTCACGGGGGGTAAAGAAACACTTAGAAAAATAGGGAAATCTATTGGAATTCGGTTTAAAAAATGTAAAAATAAAAGGAGTGTACTGAGGGAACGTCCTGATATAGTGGTTCAAAGAGCATCATTTCTTAGAACACTTAGAGGAAATGAACGAGGGCAAAATAAGCCAGTAATATACATAGATGAAACCTGGATTCACACCCATTACACAGTTTCTAAGTGTTGGCAGAGTGACGATGTTCCAGGAGTGTATGCAAATGACAGTGCTGGACAGCGTCTTATTATCGTGCATGCTGGTTGGGAAATGGGATTTATTCCAGGTGCTTGCCTCATTTACGATTCCAAATCCAAGACATCAGATTACCATAACGAAATGAACTATGAAAACTACTCCAAGTGGGTGCAAAACCAACTGATACCTGGATTACCGCAAAACCACATTGCTGTAATTGACAATGCTCCTTATCACAATAAAGAAGACAATAAAATGCCCTCAAGCAACAATTTAAAGTCAGAAATACAACAATGGTTACGGAACAATAATATACCATTTGACCCTGAAATGACTAAAGTGGAACTTGTCATTCACGCAAAACAGCACAGACCAAAGAAAACATACTCCATTGACAAATTATTCACAGATGCAGGCTTTATAGAGTACTTAGATTACCACTTTACCACCCGGACTTGAACCCTATCGAACTAGTCTGGAATTTAATAAAAGCAAAAGTTGCCGACAATAATGTGGACCATGTTTCTTTGTCAACACTAAAGTCTTTAACACGAGATGCTATTGCAGCAATAACAGTAAATGACTGGAAAAACTCTGTTCAGAAGATGAAAGATATTCAAGAAATGTATTGGAAAAGAGATGCGCTTATGGAAGCAGAAATGGAAAGGATAATTATCAATCGAGGACTGGACAGCAGTGATGAGTCTGGAGAAGAAATGGTCACCGGATTGGAGACCGACACAGCAAGTGAGGGAGACATCGCAGAATAATGTAAGTTTCAGAGAAATGCTCAAATGTACTGTATTTTAAAGTATTTGTGAATATATTTCATTTTCATGGTATGAATATACAGTAAAACCCCGCTTAACCGAACCCTGCTTAAACGAAACAAAATCATAATTAAATTTTGAAAAATTAAACTACAGAAGGAAAAAAAAAGTGGCAATATTTTGTTCATCCCTGAAACAGTTTGCCTACTCCTTTCACAGGTGTTCAAATTTAAGTGTCAATGTCCTCAAAGGAATGCTGCAACTCTACCCTCGTCCCTCAAACACTATTGTTTCGTGACCGTGCAGTCAGTTCCGTTAGCCCCTTCCCCCTACTTGGGAACACAATTCAATGCAGGCAATTTTTCAATTTCTTCATTCATTTTAGTTTTGGCAGTAATTCGTCTGTAAGTCACCCTCTTGCACGCTGCACTTATTAAACAATAAAACAATATATTGTTGCGATTGGCAAAGCACACGTAAGGCAGAAGTCGGGAATGCACGCACATATTGCAATATGGGTGAGTACACACCTCTGTTCATGTGATATTTGTAGTGCGACTGGATGTGATAAGGCAAGCTCCATTACCCACCCCTTATGAGCTCCATGAGCGACTCTTGGATGCAGAAATAATGTATAATCATGATTTATTTGCCTAATTAAAGTTATGTTTAAAATTTACATGCTTAAGGACCTCTTATTTCCTCCCAGTTTCACGAAAAATATTTTTAATCGATTATCAGAAAAATTGCGATATTCGAAATGACTTCGCCTCCTTTATTTCGGATAAATGGGGTTCTACTGTACATACAATATATATGTACATATAATACAGTTATACACATAGAGAAAATGCCAAGATGAGACCTGTTATTGTTCACCTTTTGCCAACCAGACTGTGCAGAAGGGCGGGCAAGCCATAATGCGTACAAGTGGCACCCTCCGAAGCAGGACTGCACTGGCCTTGGTCAGGTTATACTGTACTGTATGAACAAAATATTTAACCAAAGTGCACCATGAAAATTATCAACTTTATTTTTTAAACATTTCAAAGCATGAACAGTGAGGTAATATGTTGAGCATTGTTTTGCACTCATATTGGTTTGTTATGGCTTGCTGCTTGTCCCCTCTGCACTGCTGACCCTGACAACATGAGGTATAGACATCTGAACTATTTTATCTGTGTTCAAATTTTGCTGCCTGATTATTATAAAGCTTTTACTTCTAGTTACTAACGAAAACATCTGTAAGCAATTTAGTACATTTTTGTTTGTTCATGTTGGTACAACAGTAAGCTTGGAGTGCATTAAAGACGGTTGATGTGTAATAAGAAATGTGTGTTATTTCATCAGTTATTTCCGGTATTACACTTGAAATAGATTAAATAATTGCAACAAAGTAAAGATACAGCCCATACCAGACCTCACAAGTTAGCAACTCTAAACTTGATCGTAGACAGCCGGATTACGAACAGCAAATTTTGATCATTAAGTTGGGTTATAAGATCACAAAATGGTGATATATGAATGCAAACGGAAGTCCAACCTGTTTGAATCACATATCAACCAATCACATGCAGCATAGCAAGCTGAGTAAGAAGTAGCCAATCAGTGCCAAGGTTTCATAAGATGAGGCAGTGCCACACATTACCAACCCAACGAGCAAGAAAGTAGTGGAAAAACTGGTTTTCGCTAAATATGCAAAACTTTATGCCACTCGTGTATTTCTTCTGAGCAGATTTCACAAGGAAATTCAAGAATATGGCGGACGAACAAATAAAGCAACTTAATGCCCGTGCTCGCATAAAAGCAGGATTAACATGCTTACAAACATTTGTACAATATCAAAATACTGAAGGCATCTTAAAAGTGAAGTTACCAGTTCCTAGACTACAAGAATTGTGGTAAAAATACGAATCTATTCAAGATCAAATAGAAACATTGGAAGAGAATGCAGAAACACGTGATACGGAAAGAGAAGAATTTGAGGCTCGGTATTATGCAGTGCATGTGGGTATGACCATGAAGCAAGAGTCAGTGTATCATCATAAGGATCGGTGCAAAAAGTGATTTAGCTGCCCGAGTTCACAGGGAAATACGACTGGTGGCTCAGTTTTAGTGATACATTTAAAGCCCTAGTACATGAGAATGAAGAATTGTCTGACATTCGAAACTTTCATTATTTGAAATCAGCACTGATGGGAGATGTTGAACAAACAATAAGTAGTATTCCTGTGACTGCAGCTAATTATCATGTAGCCTGGGAAGTATTAACAAAAAGATTTGAAAACAAAAGACTCATTGCATCTTGTCATGTTAAAAGTCTTTGAAGGCAGTACAAAAAGAATCTGTATAAGAGCTCACCGAGTTAGTGAACAGCATGTCAAATAATGTAAATGCTTTGAAAGCACTAAACATACCAATTAAGCTCAGTGATGTCATTATTGACCACTTGATAACACAAAAACTAAACAATGCAACCAAGAAATCTTGGGAACTTCATTTAACTGATACACCATTTCCTCAGCTGCAAGAATTAATTTCTTTTTTGGACAAAAGACGACAAGCACTGGAAAATGTGGCAGCTAGTAAACAGGTGACGTCATTTGATGAAAGAAATCATCATGCAAAATCAGATAAGCACCACAAGTGTCAAAGCATGAACACTTTCACTTCTGTGGCTAGTTCCATTTGTCCAAAATGTAAGGCAGCACATGCATTGTACAAATGCGATGCATCTTTTCAATCTCCAGTCAGTGAAAGAAGAACATTTGTTTCAAAATCAAGGTTGTGTTTCAACGGTTTATAAGAAAAGCATATGGCACAAAAATGTTCAAAGACAGGATGTTGTAAACAATGTAATAAGCAACTACTCTCAATAGCTTATTCAGAGACGAGAATCTTGCCCATATATCCTCATTAGATTTTCTTGTTTCTGTCATACAGGAACTCACCTTATGTGTTCAAGTGCTCTTTCGATCCATAAGTTATTTTCCATGGATTTCCATGAACCATCCTCCTGTCCTAAAAATGCTGGACCATTCCACCAGAGATGATGTTGGTTCAAACGTTTGCTTTCAATTCCTCTAGATAATACCTCACCTGGATTGTCCGCTGAGGATACATGATGCCATATACATTTCTCAGTCAACCTTTGAATTTCTCCTACTCGATTGGCCATGAATGTCTGCCATCTAGTAGGTTCACTGGAGATCCAACTTGGGACTATTATTGAATCTGTCCAAAGATGAATTTGATTTATACTTAAATTTAAAACAGGAATCATCTTTTATATTAACTTGGGCAACAAGAGTGCCCCACACAATTCTAATCTTGGTAGGGAAATCTGTTTGACCGGTGCCACTCTTGATTTTGCTGTGAAAAGTTTAACTATAACTATAACTGATTGAACATATAAACTTACTCCATATACCTTTTCAGAGGCATCTGCAAAACCATGTACCTGAATGTTTGATATTCCACCAGAACATAAAAATATCTGTCTACTTGTATGTTCATCAGTGCTTGCAGATCATCATGCAAAGAACTCCATTGAATCTGGAGATCTTCTGCTAACTCTTCATCCCAGGTAATCTTAGTTTTCCATGGTTGTTGGATAAACATTTTGGCTTTAATTATCACTGGACCGAGAAGTCCCAACGGATCAAAAATAGATGCGATAACTGACATAACAGTGTGTTTTGTTAGTTCACAGGACTAGATTTCACATGCACATCAAATAGGAATTTATCATGAGTTGGATTCCAAATCAAACCAAGCGTCTTGACCTTGTTCCCTTTGTCAAACGTTAACAACTGTTTAGTCTCTAAAGTAAGAACAAATTAGAAACTAAAAACTTCACTCATCTTAGTAATGTTGTTATTCTTTTGCTAACCCTGGGGTTTCAAGCTATGTCCAGCTCATTCTCAAAGCCATATAAACAAACTCGTTGCCAAGCTACAATCTTTTATTTTTTCTGAAAAACAATTACTCTTATTCAATTTTTATTTACCAATCTCTGAAAACAAAAATTTATAAATACAATCTATAGATGGTAATTCGAAGTTCATGACACGGTTCCTGTTTTTCAAAATAAAAATTTTTTCCCAAACCATTAAATCTATCGGATTACTTAATTGTTTTAGTAATTTAACCTCTGGATTAATTTCATGATTAAATGACCAACATTACTAAGATAAGTGAAGTTTTTAGTTTCTAATTTGTTCTTACTTTAGAATCTAGCTGCTTCACTGTTAATAGCTTCAATTTTCCTTATTTAACTGTTTAGTCATCCAATTTTCACCTGGAATTGCTTGAAGGATGACATTACTGTTTGAACACCATTTGTGTATCTCAAAACCACCACTTGCTAACAGTTTCTGAAGTTCTTCTTGAAGCTCAGTAGTCTCTTGAATAGTTGAACATCCCGTCAAAACACTGTCGACAAAGAAGTCTCTCTTGAACACTTGGGATGCCGTGGGGTAGGTTTCTTCCTCATACCAACCCATTTGTGCTAAGCACCGTGTAGTTAAGAAACTTGCTGAACTTGTTCCATAAGCGTCTGTTACTAATTGATATTATTTTAAGTCTTCAGGTGGTGAACTTCTCCAAGCATGTAGAGTATGCTTATATGTTCGATCAGTAAATGTGTCTGGTGAAGTTACAGTTAAACTTCTCACAGCAAATTCAAGAGTGACATTGATCAAACAGATTTTCCTTCCAAGATTAGAATTGTGTGGGGCACTCTTGTTGGCCAAGTTAATATAAAAGGTGATTCCTTCATGTTTGGACTGATTGAATAATAGTCCTAAGTTGGATCTCTAGTGAACCTATAATGCACTTTTTCCCAGAACTTACCTTAATGTCATCATAAATACTGGTAGTTTCTGTCAAAGTTTCTTCCAACCACCAGTGTTCCTCTGCAATTTCTATTTTGGTTTCAATTTCACTGTTTTTGCTGCTTTTATTTAGTCTAGTTACAGGATGTTCAGTAAAAGGTTCACTCTGTGAACAAAAATTGAAACGCACATTGTCTTCTTCAGTTTCTGTTTTGATATTAAAGTCATTGCTACTTGTAACAGTTGACATTCTTTCAAGGTCTTTGGAAAAGAACTCTCTGTCATCTTCTGAGCAGGGAGGCTCCTCTTTAATTTCTAATTTGATAACCATGTTGTTGTTCTGTTTGACTTCAGTAGCAAGTCTGTGGAAAAGAAACACATTATTAGTAACACAAAATATTTCCACGAGTTTTGCTTCTATATGGTGTGGTAGTGGGATACGACAGTTTTTAAAATTTGCTCATTTCTAACACAGTAAAATGTCTCAAGATTGGCTGCAGCTTCCCAAAATGAAAAATCACAAATTCTGACTAACTTGGTGCTCATAGAGCAAAAACTTATGAGGGAGAGGATCTATACTAAATCCTGCCTAAGAAAGCCACATTACATCAATATAATGTAAAAAAAATAGGAGTAACATGAAAATATGAATATATTTAGTTTTTTCTTCAGAGAGGCTCGGTCAGGAACCAATCAGAGCATTCTCTGCAGTCACATGCTTACAGCCAATACAAGTGTTTGTGTACTTCAAGTGGCTTTATTATTTCAGCAGCACTATTATGTCGCAGATGCAGGTTTCTCCAAATCTATCAATCAATGAGGCATCTTATTCACTTCAAATAAACTGTCTCACCCTGTGTGTCACCCATTCACATCATTTGACAACCAGGGCTTGCATGTGTCTTCTTGGCATATGAATCGTATAAAAAGCACAGCTTGCTACGCTGCACTGCTCCATATAATTCCACATAGTTTAGGTTCCTTCTCATAGATGCCATTTGTATACATCTGGAATGAAATGCTAACATTCTGATCAGTATGACATAACCTCCTGTGTTTCAATCAAGGAAAACAGTTTTATCTTAGCATTATTTCACTAATCTCAGTAACCATCATGGTGATGAAACAAACTTTGTGCGAATGAGAAGGTTTTGAGAAAATTTATACAAAGTGTATTAGAGAGTGAAAGTGGTGATTTTTCTGAATATGAAACAGTCTGAAGAAGATTCTGGTGAGAGTGATAATGAATCTAGTACAGAAAGCAGCAAAGAAAGTAATTATGAAGCCAATGGTGACGTGCCGGGCCCTTCAAATTGCATTCACATTATGATGCAGAAAAACCAGTGTAACTGTTATCAAACTAAAACTGACAATCACCACATTCTGTACCCTTTTACAGCAAATAGTGGTATTGGAAATACTTACGGAATAAGCATGCATCACAGATGCTGTCTACACTTTCAATTTCTTTCAGAATGCATGGAACCTTTGACAAAATATGTGACGACACAAATGCTTACGCGAGGCAGTTAATTCCGAAAGAAAGCATTGAAAGACAATGAAAAATGAAATCAGATTCTCATTTGCTTTAGTTATTTTGATGTCTTAAGTGCGAAAACTGCTATTCAATTGTACTAGAGCAAAACCTGAGGCCTTAACACTGTGAAACAATTAGTAGGGAGAGATTCACACACAACAGCAGTATTAGGGCAATAGTATTGGTGAGTTTATGCTTTTAATATTGTGCACCCAAATTTTCAACAAAATATAGTTGATGGCTGATTTTAAATGATTTTTTCTAACACTGTTTTGCACAGTAGGAGGCTGATCATTTCTTTCTGCTGACAATCTTTGGAGTTTTGAAAAAACATCTTCAAAAGTACTCCTAGATCCTCACTACCACAGCATTTATAAATCTGTAGCTTCAGTTCAAGTTTTAGATTAACATTCAAGTGTGATGGACTACAAAGCTGTCAGTGAAGATTTTAAAAAGATGACATGAAATCAACTATGTTGCACAAGTCAATCAAAGATGAAAATGTCACAGTTAAAATAAAAATCTGACGTGTTGCACTCACATGACTTTCTCTACTCTTGTACTAACCATTCTTACAAACTCTTATTCCTATATCTTCTTCGTGTCTTCGTGTTAGTTGAGATAAACATTTGTACAAATTATCTTATTGCTTATTTCCTTGTAGGTACAAGGGGAATATGGGAATACAGTAGGCTTTGAGCGATAGTCAAGTCTTTTAAAGCTTTGAGATACCGTTCTCTTTGTATGCTTAACATATAAAAAATTAAGGATGTTCCACTTCACGAAGTTTTAAGTTTTCCACAACTGATACAAGTAACAAGGAATATCTCTCACATGGTTCATTCTACAAAAAAATTTATTTCAACATAAATTGTGTGTTTTAGCGAGATCTACATTTTTTGTACAGTAAGATTTTGTCTATCTCTTATGGCTTATGAATTATTCAAAACTCATCAAGAGTAAACAGGACTACATAGGCTATAGCCAGAAAATTCAAAATATACATTTTATTTGTCATAAAAATATCTGAAACACATGATATTTTAATCAAAATTGTTAGAGCCATTTTCGAGAAAATCAAAATTTTCCAAGTAAAGGGTGGTTTAGAATGGTATTTTCTTCAACATCTTTGTGCCACATCCTTGAAAGACATTAAACTTAAATACTAACTTTGGTTTTTAAGCAACATTTCATTTTTGACTTATGCAGTCCACAGACTGACAGACACACACACACACAGAGTTTTTCTAAAACTCCTTCTTTTTTTGGATTCAGGGGGCCTTAAGACATATTTCTGGTGAAATCTTGACATCGAATTTTTGGGTGGAATTCAATACTTTCTTCTACTTACCAATAAAGTAAAAATGGAGCCAATATATCGCTGTGATGAACATCAAAGATTTTCAGCCCTATTGTGCCTTGTTTCTGAACCATGTGAGTGAGTGAAGCAAAGAACACTGATGTGTATAATTTAGTATGTACACATATTGTGCATGATTATAGCAGCACAGGGGATTTAGGTTTCTATGCTAACATCTTCAATGTAGTGGTAGTGATGAAGTTAGTAGCTCAACTTCTGGTTGCTTAGAAGAGACAGGATTAAATCAAATTTGAAAAGAGGGTAATAGAAAGGGCATTTTGAACATTCTACACAGCAAAATGTTGGTTTAAGATGTGTATGAGTACAGGTACCAGAATCAACAAGTAAGGGCCTTAAACCACAAACTGTAGTTGAGATATTAAGGGCTTTAGGCCACAAAGTGTAGCTGACATCTCAAGGATCATAAGCTGCAAAGTATAGCTGAGATATTGTGGGCCCTAAGCTATAATGTGTAGTCAATATTGAGGGCACTAAGCCACAAACTGTAGCAGACATACTGAGGGCCCTAAGCTACAAAGTGTAGCCAAGATATTGAGAAACCTAAGCTGTAAAGTGTACACAGGGATATTTTCTATAAGAAGAAAACTGGAGCAGTTGTGGCCGAGAATGAAGCGACCAGAAAACGTAACCAAGCATCATTATAATTGAAATCAAATGACTGTTAAGTACTTATTTGTTGGTTATTCTGTAATCGTTTATACAACTTTTGTGTCTTTTTTTTGTAGCTTAGCAACTCTGTTTGTTCTTCTGATAGCTTGCCCATGTAACGGCGAAAGTGTTAAATTAAATATCCAGTTATCTTAATTGTGTCATATCTTTTATACATATTAAAGCTTCCAGTCCGAGAGAATACAAACAACAGGTTATGGGCCCAGGCATATAAGTATAAAGTGCGATACGCGAAGCGGTTTATTTCCAGTTTCATTACATAAGGTTTAAGTAACAAAATGGCTGACTTTCGAAGTGACATCGTAAAGTTGAATAATCATAATTATTCAAACTGGAAATATAAAGTACAACTGCTTTTAATGAAAGATAACTTGTTTAAGAAGGTAATTGAATCTGAAAGACCGATAGATACAGGTTCAAACAAAAGGTTAATCGCCGATTGGGATACAGCTGATAGCAAAGCACAAGCCTACATCGGACTTACGGTGGAAGATGATCAACTTATCCACATCAGGGGTAAGTCCACAGCAAAGAAAATGTGGAATGCTCTTAAGGAATATCATGAGAAAAGTACGTTAACGAATAAAGTTCATTTAATGAGAACAATTTGTTCTTTGAAACTCGAATAAGGCGGTAATATTCCACAACATATTACTCGCATGCAAGAATTGTTTTTAAAGCTTCGAGACATAGGTGAAGAATCTTTATCGGATAAATGGAGTGTTGCAATGTTGTTGAGCAGTTTGCCTAGAAATTATGATCCATTAATTACAGCACTGGAAACACGTCCAGAGGATGAACTAACGTTTGCCATAGTACAGCAAAAGGTGATTGCTGAATATGAACGTAAACAATATGCAGAAGGGGCTTCCTGTAATTCTTCAGATAAAATGATGAGGACAGTATCCAGAAAAGATTTTAAAAACACTTCAGTGAAATGTTATTTTTGCAAAAGGTATGGACACATGAAAAAGGATTGCAAGAAATACTCAAGTTGGAAAGAAAGACCAAATAAAGTGAATGCAGTTGAACATAAAGAGCATATATTTACATTTGACATTCTGTCAAATAGTTGGATTTTAGATTCAGGTGCCACTCGGCATGTAACCAATGACAGAGAGTTTTTCACATCCTTGGATAGATCCTATGTTGATAAACTTGAAGTTGCAAATGGTGAACTAGTTGATGTTATTGGCATCGGGACAGGAAAATTGATGTTTAAGAATAAAAAGGGAGAAGTGACACCAGTTATTGTTACCAATGTGCTTTATGCTTCTAAAGTTGTTGGAAATTTAATTTCTGTTCGACAGCTAAACTTAAGCAATTTTTCTGTTAACTTCAGTAAAGACTATTGTGAAATATGCAAAGATGGAAAACAGATTGGATTTGCTAAGTCCACTGGAAACTTGTACAAATTGTGTGAGCCATACAAAATCCATGCAGTGTTGGAACACAACAGCAATTGTATTCATACATGGCATCGGAAAATGGGACATTGTGACCCAGAGGCCATAAGGAAAATGTATGCTGAGGGTCTCTTAGATGATTTGAAGATAGTTGATTGTGGTATCCAAATGTCATGTGATACGTGCATGAAAGGAAAGCTGACCAGATTACCATTCCCAAAACAATCTTCAAGCGAGTCTACCAGATCACTTGATTTGATCCACACAGATGTTTGTGGACCAATGCAGACCATGACACCAAGTGGTAAGCGATTTATAGTCACATTTATAGATGATTTTTCAAGGTATACTCATGTATATTTATTGGCAAACACATCTGAAGTTCGTGATACTTTGAAACATTATGTAGCAATTGTGAAAAACAAGTTTGACAGAAAAGTCAAGATTATTCGATCTGATTGTGGAGGTGAATATCTATATAAACAATTAAGAACATATTTGGCCAATGAAGGTATCCAGACTCAGTTAACTGCAACTTATTCCCCACAGCAGAATGGCATAGCAGAGAGGAAGAATAGAACTCTGGTAGAAATGGCATGTTGTATGCTGATTGATGCAGGCTTACCAAATCAATTTTGGGGTGAAGCTGTGATGACTGCTAATTTCATACAAAACAGAGTCCTTACTCGAGCAAAGAAATTAACTCCATATGAACTGTGGAATAATGAAAAGCCTAAAGTAAAGAATTTACAGATTTTTGGTTCCAAATGTTTTGTTCATGTTCCAACCCAGAAACGCCAGAAATTGGATAATACAGGAACAGAAGCAATATTTCTTGGATATGATGAAGAATCAAAAGCTTTTCGTTGCTACAATTTAGCTTCACAAAAGGTGATAATCAGTCGAGATGCCAAGTTCAGTGTGGAAGCATATCAAGGGAAACGTGATGATTTAAATAGATCTGAAATCGACATAAATGTTGATTCCAAAGTTAAAATATCACATCGAGAAGTAGAAATTCAGGAGGAGAGTGATAAAGAAAATGAATCAGTTAAAGACTCTCAGACTCGAGTTTCTCAGAGATCAACAAAAGGAATTGCTCCGCTAAGACTGATTGAAGAATGTCATACTATAAGAGAAGTTATTAAAGAACCCAAATCCTACAATGAAGCAATTTCCAGCAAATTCAAAGAAAGATGGCTTCATGCAATGCAAGAAGAATTGACATCACTAGAAGAAAATGGAACTTGGGAATTATGTAGTCTTCCTGAAAATCGAACAGCGGTTGGAAGCAAATGGATTTTTAAGATCAAGGAGAGCAAAGATGGTAGCATTCAGCAGTTCAAAGCACATCTCGTGGCTCAAGGGTTTTCACAGAAGTATGGTGAAGACTACGATGAGACTTTAGCTCCAGTTGTACGTCAAACAACCTTACGTACCTTACTTTCAATTGCATCTAAAGAAAACCTACCAGTCTACCACTTTGATGTAAAGACAGCATTTTTAAATGGAGAATTGAATGAGGTAATATACATGAAACAGCCTCCAGGTTTTGCTACAGAAGATTCATCAAAGGTATGTTTATTGAAGAAAAGTATTTATGGACTAAAACAAGCAGCCAGAGTTTGGAATGAAGCAGTACATAAGGTTATTGTTAATTCAGATTTCAAACAAAGTGAAGTAGATCCATGCCTTTATTCAAGACAATCCTTGGTTGGTTGGTGTTATATCCTTATTTATGTAGATGATATCATAATTGCTAGCAAATCTGAAGATGAGATAAATAAAGTTGAAAACATTCTCTCTGAGGAGTTTAAGATAAAGAATCTTGGCTTAATACAGCGCTACCTTGGAATTGAAGTTGCAAAAGATTCAAGTGGGAATTTTCAACTCTGTCAGTCAGATTATATCAACAAAACTGCATTTGATTTTGGATTGTCAGACGCAAAGAAAGTCAATACACCAATGGATCAGAACTATGAGAAGTCAGAATCTACAAATCTTCTGAAAGATAATTCAAAATATAGGCAACTAATTGGACGTCTACTGTATATTTCAGTCAACACAAGACCGGATATTTCAGCAAGTGTAAGCATCCTTGCACAAAGGGCTTCCTCACTAAGCCAGGAAGATTGGACACAGTTGAAACGTGTTCTAAAGTACCTTAAGTCTACTGCCAATATGAAACTTAAGCTTAATAACATTGAGACTCAGGAGGGACTTACATTTTTCGGATATGCTGATGCAAATTGGGCTGAAGATCGTAAAACAAGGAAGGCAAATAGTGGATACGTATTCTTCTTAAATGGAGGGATCACCAGCTGGTGCTGCAGAAAACAAACAAGGAGTGTTGGTTATTCTGTAATCGTTTATACAACTTTTGTGTTTTTTTTTTTTTTTTTTTTTGTAGCTTAGCAACTCTGTTTGTTCTTCTGATAGCTTGCCCATGTAACGGCGAAAGTGTTAAACTAAATATCCAGTTATCTTAATTGTGTCGTATCTTTTATACATATTAAAGCTTCCAGTCCGAGAGAATACAAACAACATTAACTTAGGATTACTATGCAGTTACCCTGATATCACTAAGGTAAGCCTTTCTCAGGCTTTAGTAACCATCTGCCATGTTGAACTTTACTACATGGAACTGTCATCAAGTTTATTTGCTTGTCTTGTAAAACTTTGTTTTTTGGTACATAATACAATTTGATATGTATGTGCGAATTAGTTTTCAACATAATTAAACTTCATTAGAAAGGTGAGTCCCCGTTAATGTACGAACATATGTTATAGACTTACACCTGTCATAAAGCCTCCCCGAATAGGAGGTCTTCCATATCGTGTTGACTGGTTTGCCATCTTACGGTTCAGACTGCTCTTTTCTTTAAATATTTCTATTCTTTCTCTCGCTATTCTTTGAGAGAAATTGTTACAAATTGCTAAAATTTTATGACTTGTTGAAATCAATGTGGTGGATTCACAATCACAGGTAATTTTATGAACACCTGGATTTTGCTTTCTTACAAAAACATTGCAACACCAGAAAATTCAAACTAGGTAAAAAGCTGCATTCGTTTATAACACCAGGAATTTTTCCTGGGAACTTTCTGTTTGAGGTTGGATAGTGAAACTTCTTGTTGGAGTATCCAACAGTAATTTACCAAAGGGCTTGTGACCATTTTCCTTATATCATCTTTTCATGGCAAGTATACTCCAGAAGTAGTCTCATGTTCTCATTAACTTAACTGAATGGTATTGAAGGTTACAGCTTTGGGACTACATTTTGAGGAACATATAATATGTACCATTCTTCTGCACTATGAATCAGCTGTAACTCTGTAAGGAATTCATCTGTCATTACAGTATACCAAAACCTCTGTCTTTGAGATATACTACCCTGTCATTCATGGAATGATACACTGGTATTTGCTTGTAGCGGACTTTCTTCTTGAAGGTAATTCTGTTGTCTCTCTCTTACAACATAGTTCAATGCTGCCTTTGGTTATAGCTATGATCTAGATGACCATCTTTGTAATGTGTCGGATTGTCTATCATTGTCTGTTCCATCTTCTACTATCCATTCCACTGTGGTTTGGAAACTGGAAGAAAATCAGAATGTGGAACTGGACACACTGCAGATTTCAAATTTGGAATTTAAACAAAAGCAGCAATTTGTAATGTGGTATCTAGGTTCCCTCCATAGCTAAGGTGTGCCAAATGACATAGATGGGCAAGTTGCATGCAACCAGCAACTTAAATAACAGGATCAACATGAGCAATATTTCTGTGTTGCCTAAAGCTTACCCTCATCTACCTTTCATTCAAAACACAACTCAAAATTGTGTCTGAGGAACCTTTAAGCAATAGCAAAAGGTGGTTTTCACTATCATAATTAGGGCACTCAACTACCTAGTAATCACATGATTCTGAACCAAAGTGAATTTCATTGTTGCACTGTTTACTTCGATGCTTAATAATATCCCTCTCCCCATTGCACCCACAAAAACTGCATGTCATTCATTACACTTTTTGTCTCATTCTGGTATCAAATGTACACCACAGAAATTGTGGCGAATTGGGAAAGTAAGATGTAATACAGAACATATCTACACACTTCTAAATTATGCAGTTATATAATTTCAGTTTCTCAAAAAAGCACTGAATACAGCTTTTACATTTATTTACATTAATGCATCGAATGCTCTTTCAAAAGCTGGGAAAAGTGAAATGCTGATAATAACTACAATTTTCCAGTAGTTTTTTCATTCTGTATCAGTGGAAGTGTTCTGAAATTTGAGAACTGGGGAACTCTACTCTCAAACATTATACTACTTTTGATTTTTGTCCTCGTGAATCAATTTGCATTTTTTCAAACTTGACAACTCAGTAGAAGCCTTATAACAAATATTACACATATATGGTGTAAGGCCCTCCTGACTCAATGTATTCTCAATAAAAATCTTGTCACAAATATCACATATTCCTATTTTTGTCTTCATGAATCGATTTGTGTTTTTTCAAAGTTGATGACTGAGTAAAGGCCTTGTTACATATGTCACACTTGTGTGGTTTTATACCTTCATGAATCAATGTGTGTACCATCAGATGTTCCAGTCTAGTAAATGCCTTATTACAAACATTACACTTGTGTGCCTTTAAGTCCTCATGAATCAATTCGTGTGCTTTCAAATGTTGCGATCGCTTAAATCTCTTGTCACAAATGTTACACTTGAATCGCCTTATGTCCTCATGAATGCATTTGTGTGTTATCAAATTTTTTAAATCAGTAAAAGCCTTGTTACAAATGTTACACTTATGTGTCTTTAACTTCTCATGAATTAATTTGTGTGTTTTCAAATTTTGCGAATGAGAAAAATGCTTGTTACAAATCTCACACCTGTATGGCTTTATGCCCTCATGAGTCAATTGGTGTCTTTTCATATTTTGTATATTACCAAACGCCTTGTTACAAATGTTACAATTGTATGGCTTTATGCCATCATGAATCAATTTGTGTGTTTTTAACGTAGATAACTCAGTAAATGCCTTGGCACAAATGTCACATTTATGTGGCTTTATACCTTCATGAATCAATTTGTGTGTTTTTAAACTTTTCAAATAGCTAAAAGCTTTCTCACAAAGGTCACACTTGTATGGTTTTATACCCTCATGAATCAATTTGTGCATTTTAAGATATGACAAATGATTAAAAACCTTCCCACAATCATCACATTTGTTGCGCTTTATACCCTCATGAACCAATTTGTGTGTTTTTAAATTCTGCAAATAAGTAAAAGTTTGCTCACAAATGTCACATTTGTGTGGCTTTACACCCTTATGAATCAATTTGTGTCTTTTAACAGAAGACAAATGATTGAAAATCTTCCCACATTCGTCACACTTGTTTGCTTTTCTTTCCTGAATCAATCCCTGATTTTTTAAATGGGATGCATATTTAAAACTCTTGTCAGAAATGTCATGTTTATGTGTCTTTGTGAACTCATAACGCAAAACTGGACTTATGTTGACAATTTTCCCATCATCAGATGCTTCTGAGCAAACACTTATGTCTATCAAAGATATATCTGTAACATCACTTTCTTGACTTTGGCATTTTCTGTCACTTTCACATTCAGGACCATCCTTAATCATATTCACACTCGTATCATTTCCTAAGTCTTCTTTGAAGAATAAGTCTGATGTAAAACTGGAAACACTCACTTTGTGAAAACTGAAATTTAAAAATATTATTGGTAATTACTAGAATACAGAGAAGAGAAGCTAACATGAATGTAAATGTATACCCTCAATATGTACATGGACAAATAGAATTACCTCATGACAGATTTAGAAGTGGATGTGCTATGATGGCGACCACAAGAATAATAATGATAATGATGATGATAATGATAATAATAATAATTATTGATTATTCAAATGATAAATCTATAATAATTAAAAATACAACAGAGATTAAAAGAATCAAGGAGATAACATTCTGGCATATTTAGTTATTTATTGAGCAGGTTTCAACTGTTTCTTATGGACACCTCTTTTTTACAAGTAGGCAGTTGAATCGTTCCTTCTCAACCCTCTCCTTTTCAACACATTGAAAAAATTGAAGACAAAGCAACCAATCGTTTTAAGTTATTAAAACGACTTGCAGGAACTAAATGTGGTTGTTGAAGATCTATATTAAATGCTACATATAATACATACATAAAGCCAGTTCTTAAATATTGTGGAGACGTACTGATAACAGCGTCACCTTCAACTTTCGCTATACTTGAGCACACACAAAATCAAGCTGTTAGATTAATTACTGATGCTATTAAAACTACTCCTATAATGACCTTACAAGCATTTACATGTAATAGACCCATAATGACAGATTTAGAAATGCAAGCACTTTTAAGATATGAAAAACTTTTAAGACTTCCACAGAATAATAAATGGGTAAAACAACTCACATCTACCTTCAACTTGAAAACTTAATCTGGCTTCATACAGAAAGTTCAACTAAGAAATAAAACTTGATTACCCATCTGAAATAGAACCTCTCATGTCTCTTAACAACCCAGTGAACATCATTGCATTAGAATATTACCTTGATTTAATTGCAGATTTTAAAAAGAAAGAAAATGCATCTGTAGATGCTAAAACATGTGCCCTTGAAACCATAAATGTAAGATACCCTGCTGATGACTGGACTCACATCTATACAGATGGCTCTCTTTACAATCAAGATGCAGCAGAAGCAGGAGCTACCTGTAAATTTTTCTCTCTCTATAAGCATATTGGAATTTATTTATCATGTTTTGATGGAGAATTTGATGCAATTTATACATGCTTAGAAAAAGCTGTTATTTTCACATTAAGTATGTTGTATATTATAAATTATACTCAGGGGTCTCCATCTAGCGGATATGTGAATGGCAACCACAAGGTACCCAAGCTGAGCAAACATTACTTCCATTTACTGGTGTTTTGCTCCTCACTGTAACTTTTCTATCTGACCTTACCTTGGTCATCTCTTGTTCTCTTCTGATCCCGATGCTATTAGGGTTCCTGAGGGCTAGGGAGTCTTTATTTTTCCAACCTCTCCATTTCTCTAATTTCTCTATAAAACCTTAACCCCTAACATGCTGACCTGTCATGGCATGTAATACGTCCTCTGATTGGTAATCAGAGGATATGGTCGGTGAATTTATCTTGATAATTCTCCTGGTCAGGTTGGTGAGACCCGTAAACCAACGACAGGTGTGGTCCTCCAGATATTCTGGGGGTTGTGAGAGAGTGATATGACTGCCAAAACACAAAAATATGGTGCTCTCTAAAAAGCGGTTACATTTACTGCTAAGTCTCTTCAATATTTATGAAATATGACTCGAGGGGTAAAATGTTCCGGAGTTAAAATAGTTCCCCAATCGGATCTCCGGGCGGAGGCTACTTCTCGAGAACCAAAACATTATATTAATAGAAGATCTAACATCACACTTCTAAAATGGAATGCGGGTGGTCTCTCACAAGCAAAAAGAGTAAAACTGAATAAAATTGTATTTGACTATAACATAGATATATTTTTCATCCAAGAAGCAAATCTAACAAATGACCAAAAAGAAAAATATTTTGTTATTTAACGACGCTGTCAATTGCCAGGATCACATGAGCGTCGCCGGTGTGCCGGAATTTCGTCCCGTAGGAGTTCTTTTACATGCCAGTAAATCTACTGACATGGAGCTGCCGTTTTTAAGCACACTTAAAAACCATCGGCCGGGGCCGGGTTTGAACCCACGACCTTGGGATCAGTAGGCCAGCGTCTAACCAACTGAGTCCCAACTTAAATACTTCAATTTTACTGGTTTTCTACTACAACTACTACCCAAAAATAGACAGATAAGTAGTGGAATATTAGTTGGAGTCAAAAAGGATATTAAATCCTCCTTTGAAATTGTTAAAGAAATGGGTAACACAGATAAGAGTGAATTAATAAAGCTAAATTTTTGGGATAACAAAACACATCTACATTTATACAATATTTACAATCCTCCCAGGAATGAACCAGATCTCTTACTTATTGACCAATTAAATAAAACCATCATAATTGGGGATTTCAATGCCCATTCCAAAACATGAGGTTATCAAAAAGTGGATTCTACAGGGAAGATAGTGGAAGAATTCTTGAATACCACAACTTTTGAACTGATTTATAGTAAAGAAGATCCCACAACCTTCATACATTACTCTGGAGCAGGCAGTAACCCAGACCTCTTGTTAGCTACAACAGATATTGTTTCAAAAATTAAAAAACAAGTTATAAAAGATCCAAGTTCTGGTCACAGAGCAGTAATTGCTGATATAAAACTAGAGAATACAAATAACAGTCAAGCTCTCACGAATCTGTATTGGAACTTCAAAAAAGCAGATTGGAACAAATATAAAACTGAACTGGAACATAAGTTTAAAGAACAAGCAAACCACAGCTACATAACCAACCAGATCATATGAACAAAGAATTCTGTAAAGTCATCCTAGAAACCACAAAAAAACATATTCTTCATGGAAGAATTAAAAATTGCAAACCCTTTTGGAACCCCCAGTTAGAAGAACTGAAAAAGCAAAGGGATATAGCTAGAAATACAGCTGAACAAACAAAAAACATATCAGATAGGTACACAAATATGGCGGAAGAAATGTGCCTCGCTAAAAAAAGAAATTAATACAGCTAAAAAGAATCACTTTAATAAACTTCTTAGAAAAAATGGATTACAGAACAAATGGCAACAAAGCTCATAAATTCATAAAAAATGTCAAGGACAGGAAAGAAAACAACAGCACACCTATCATACACAACAATAAAATATTAGTAAATGGTGCAGTCATAGCCGAAACATTCAATAAATATTATGCTAATGCACACAAAGTAACAAGACATAATAAAAAGGAACGTAAAGAATTTAAGAAAGATTTGAAACAAGAAAGAGAATGTAATCCTAACACACAATACAATATCTTTGTTCAAAATTTTAATATGCAAGAACTGCACATTGCAATAAATAATCTAAAAAACAAAAAGTCTCCTGGACCAGATCACATACGTCCAGAGTTCATAAAAAACCTTGGAAAAACAGCAAAACAACAACTACTGAAACTCTACAATCTATCCTGGAAAACCACTGTACCTGCTGAATGGCGAAAAGCAATAATTGTCCCACTCTTGAAGAAAGACAAAACAGCATCAGAAATAAAAAATTATAGACCAATAGCTCTTACTAGCATAATTGCAAAAGTGATGGAAAGAATGGTGTCAAACAGGTTAAATTGGTTTCTAGTATCACAAAATTTAATATCCCCATGTCAAGCTGGATTCAGAGAGTTCCACTCTACAAATGAACAAGTCTTACTTCTCAGTCAAGAAATCAAAGACTCCTTCAATAGAAAAGAAGATAATTTATCAGTTTTTATTGATTTCCAAAGTGCATATGATTCTATATGCAGAACAAAACTGTTAAAGAAAGTAAAAAAATAGGGATACAAGGTCCAATGTTTTCATGGCTATGTCATTTCCTAACACAACGCTTTATTGCAACCAGATATGGAAGAAATATATCTAAATATAAACAAGTACACCGTGGCTTACCACAAGGTGCAGTGCTCAGCACAACACTTTTTAATATATTTATTAATGATCTACCACAACAAATACAAGAATCAGGCGTGAAGTGTGCACTATTTGCTGATGACTTGGTAATGTGGACTTCAAAACCAAAAAGCAAAAGTACAGAACTGGAAAAAACCATGCAACAATCCTTAACCAACTTACAGAGGTGGACCAAAGAAAATTTAATGACTGTTAATACAACAAAATCAAACTACCAAATCTTTTCACTAAGAAAAAAACCACTAAAAATAAAACTAAATTTTGAGGGTCAATAACTACCAGAAACAAAGGAAGCAAAATATTTAGGAGTTACATTTGATACCAAACTTACATGGACCAAACAAATAGCAGAGAGGCGCTTTTCACTGTTAAAACGTCTAACAGGAATGAAGTGGGGATATTCCAGAGCAACTCTTAACACAACAATGTATATATAAAGCCATTATTTACTTACTGCAGCGAAGTTCTTGTAAGAGCAAACACAAAAAAGATTCAAATCTTTCAAAATCAAAGTCTGAGATTAATTACAGGTGCTATCAAAACCACACCAATAGCAGCTATGGAAATACTAACCAACCAATACCCCATTGAATATGAAATAGAAAAAGCGGCTCTTATTCAACACGAAAAGTTGATCAGACTCCCATTCAATACATGGCACAAGAGAAATTTTACACATACACTAAAGACTCAGGAGAGCTTTCTTTCCAAAATTCAAGACATCAACAAGAATGTATACCTTCCTAATTCAAAGGAAAACTTCATATCTAAAGTCAATCCGACACATACATACATTAGACATCACATATTATTTACACCTGACAGAAGAAGTTAAGAAAAGTGATACTCCAACTAGTGTTGTAAAATTATTGGCATTAGAGACAATCCATACTACATTTCCAGAACATGAATGGCTCCATATTTATACTGATGGATCATTGATATCAAACCGAGATGGAGCAGGAGCTGGAGTCACGTGTCACCTCTTTTCCTATTACAAATCTAAGTTATGAAACTACAAACTTTGATGGAGAAATTGAATTAATTCGAATGGCCCTACAAAATCTTTTGTTCAGAATTTCACATTTTCAGCAAGCAGTTATTCTCTCAGATTCCAGGGCAGCAATTATAGCAATTACTTCCAAGTTGTCACCAAAAAAACAAACAATTATAGAATGTTGGAAAATCCTTACCCATCTAACTGCACTTCAACAACACCTAGTCTTCCAATGGATACCAGCTCACTGTGGACTGAGTGGTAATGAGAAAGCTGATTTCCTTGCAAAAAAGGGTACCAGCGTTGTACAAAAATCTATAGTTAATCTACCATTTTATGTAGCAGCTAAAAGATTAGTCAACTCTGAATTCAAAAAATGATTGCAGAATATTACTATGAAAAATCAAAGAGTAAAAGATGGGAACTACCAAACATTCAAACAGTAATTCCTGAGTATCCTCGAAAAACAGCAGTTGCAACCTTCAGGTTGATTACAGGACATGGTTGTTTGGCAAAACATTTAAACAGAATTGGGATATATTCTTCACCACTCTGTCCTCTATGTGATCTGCAAAAGGAAATGGATCGAGACCACCTTCAAATATGCCCAGCCACTTCTAGTGCCCCATCCATCAGTGAAAAATATTGGAGAGCAAGAGGATTAATGACTTCATTGTCAGAAATCCAGCATTAGCTAACAACAACATTTTCCTGACGAACCACAAGGAGATTTCAAATACATGAGATAAGACACTGTAATGGTAACTTACTAAGGTACCTAAGTCCCTGGCTTCACGGTTTAACCAAGTATCACATCAGTCAATGGAAATTAATTCTTTTCCACACTAGCCACGTGTAGGACAATGTTGTAAAGGGGTAGAGTGAATTTGAAAACTTCAATGCAATAACTGGGCTTGAACCACGGATCTTCTGGTCTGCGTCTAACTGCTCTAACCACTGAGCTACCATGGCATGGTGCATCTTGGTCAGGAAATTATTCTCTGCTGATTAAGCATGGAATACAGTTCTATATGTAACACTAGGAAAGAATGTGGAGAATATTTAAAAGAAACTGGAAGTGGACAAATAATACACAAGAGAACTTACCCAGGTGATTTCATGGGGTAAAGGTCTTCATCGGCTGCATACTGTAACAGAATAATTCACAGGTAAGTCACATCATCTGCTTCTGACTTGACATTGTTATCTTCAGAAAAAGGCACAGAAATAAATATTGAGATGCTTTTATATAACAATCTACAAAATAAGGAATTATCTCACTTGAAAATAATAAACTTCTTCACTGAAACTAGATACTTTCCTAAAGTAGAAAGAATGTAAAGTTGCAGATTTCCAAAAGCCTCGTTTTATGAATATTATTTTATCATCACTTCAGTAATGAAAGATCAGTGAATTGAAATTAACTATTTTGAAATATATACCTGGACCAGAAAGTTAACTTTTTTTTTTGAGCTGAATACTTATTTCTGTTCTGCACCACAAAGAGCCCCTTTCATTGTCTACCTTAACAGCTAGTCATTTCATCTCATTGGTTTGTTGATATCTCTTCTCGTCAGGATGGGATATCACGCTCTCTCTATGCCACATAACCCTGTGTTGTACATTATCTATCTACCAATCATAGTAGTTCAAGTATCGCACCTTTCTAAGTGTATGCTTTGTATTTTCACAAATGGAATATCTCTCTCTCTTATCTTCCATTTGATAGAATGATATGGCAAAAGTAACAGAAAAGCCCCAATTATACACGTGAATTACTACAAAACTTCTTCTTCTACTTGAAATTGAAGTTCAACAGAAACATAATGAAGGTTTGAGAGGTAGAACGGGAACTTAAAATTCAATGCCAGTTCCAGTTCTACTGCTCACACACTTGCCCACATACAGTTTGTATGTTTAAAAACATAAATAAATAATTGGCATAAATAAATAATAATAATAAAGGTTATTTAATCCCGGCACATAAAGTACTTACGATAGTAAGTCACCATTGGGGTAATTGTCTCTGATGCGAGACTGCCTTTGTGGTTTACCAGGAGAAATATGAACTGGTTGGAGAATTCAATGTCATTGTGGCAGGTTGCCACAGTAGCTTAATGGTTAGAGCACCCACCTGGTAAGCGGAGGTTCTGTGGTTCAAATCCCAGCTGTGGCACTTTCAGTTGCAGTTCTACCTCTCAAACATTGCCCACACATGGCTTGTGTGTTTAAAAACACCAACAATAAGTAAATAAATAATAAAGTACATAAATAATAATTACCAACATAATATTATGTTAACCTTTGGCCTTTTTATTGACTCTCTTTTAAAATACAATATTTATGAAGTGTTTCTATTTACTTCACTATTGATATTTCTTACAAACCATAATTCAGTGCTGCATGCAGGAGATAATTAAAACCAATAAAAAAATTTGAGCTCTTTTTCTCAGAACTTACCTTAACATCATCGTAGATACTACAAGTTTCTTTTGAAGTTCCTTCCAACCAGCATTGTGTTCCTGAAATTTCTATTTTTGTTTCAACCTCACTGTCATTGTTACATCCAATTACAGGGTGTTCAGGAAAAGACTCATTCTGTGAACAAAAGTTGGGAACCACATCCACCTCTTCAATTTCTGTTTTGATACTACAGTCACTGTTACTACTAAGAGCTTCAATCTTAACTTCCTTTTCAAGCTCTTTGGAGAAACGCTCTCTCTCATTTTCTGAGCAGGAAGGCTCTTCTTTAATTTCTAATTTGATATCCATGTTGTATTTGAACAGTTCTGTTGTTGAACCTCAGTAGGAAATCTGTGAAAAGATACACCTTATTAGTAACATGAAACACTTCTATGCATTTTGCTTCTATACAGTAGAAATTACAGTACATTTAAACTAATGGTGTAGAGAGGATACTCAAATAATTGTTGTTATGGTTGGCTACTGCTGGATTTCTGACAATGAAGTCATTAATCCTCTTGCTCTCCAATATTTTTCACTGATGGATGGGGCACTAGAAGTGGCCGGACATATTTGAAGGTGGCCTCTGTCCATTTCCTCTTGCAGATCACATAGAGGACAGAGTGGTGAAGAATATATCCCAATTCTGTTTAAATGTTTTGCCAGACAATCATGTCCTGTAATCAACCTGAAGGTTGCAACTGCTGTTTTTCGAGGATACTCAGGAATTACTGTTTGGATGTTTGGTGGTTTCCATCTTTTATTTTTTGATTTTTCATAGTAATATTTTGCAATAAGTTTTTTGAATTCAGAGTTGACTGATCTTTTAGTAGCATAAAATGGTAGATTAACTATAGATTTTTGTACACCGCTGGTACCCTTTTTTGCAAGAAAATCAGCTTTGTCATGACCACTCAGTCCACAGCGAGCTGGTATCCAATGGAAGACTAGGTGTTTTTGAAGTGCTGTTAGATGGCTAAGCATCTTCCAACATTCTATAATTATTTCTTGTTGTTGTCAGACGTTTTAACAGTGAAAGGCGAATTTCTGCTATTTGTATTACACTTTCTATTTGTTTGGTCCATGTAAGTTTGGTAGCAAATATAACTCCAAAAACTTTGCTTCCTTTGTTTCTAGTAATTGTTGACCCTCAAAATTTAGTTTTATTTTTAATGGTTTTTTTCCTTAGTGAAAAGGTTTGGTAGTTTGATTTTGTTGTATCAACAGTCGTTAAATTTTCTTTGTCCAATTTTGTAGGTTGGTTAAGCATTGTTGCATGGTTTTTTCTAGTTCTGTACTTCTGTTTTTACTTTCTCTACTGGTAAGTAGGGGAAGTATCATATTCCACCCAAAAATTTGAAGTTGAGATTTCACCAGAAATATATGTTTTGAGGCCCCCTGAATCCAAAAGAAGCATTTTTGGAAAAAGGTCCGTGTGTGTGTCTGTCAGTCTGTGGATAGCAAAACTCAAAAATAAAAAGTCGGTTAAAAACCAAAGTTAGTATTTAAGTTTAATGTCTTTCAAGGATGCTACACGAAGATTATGAAGAAAATAGCCCCACCCTAAACTACCCTTTACATGGAACATTTTCCGAAAATTTTGAATTTCTTGAAAATGGCTCTAACGATTTTGATTAAAATGCCATATGTTTGAGATATTTTTATGACAAATGAAATGTATATCTTGAATTTTCTGGCTATAGCCCCTGTAGTCGTATTTACTCTGGACAACTTTTGCATAACTGGTAAACCGTTAGAGATAGACCAAATCATACTATACAAAAAATGTAGATCTTGCTAAAATAGACAATTTATGCCTCAATAAATTTTCTTGTAGGTTGAACCATTTCGGAGATATTCCTTGTTATGTGTGTGAGTTTCAGAAAACTTAAACCTTTCGTGAAATGGAACATCATTGCTCATTTTTTTATATGTTAAGCGTGCAAAGAGAACGGAATCTCAAAGCTTTAAAACATTTGACTATCACTCAAGGCCTAGTATATTCTTATATTCCTGTTGCACCTATAAGAAAACAAGCAAACAAGATAATTTCTGCAAATGTCTATCTCAACTAATAGGAAGAAGATAAAGGAATAAAATTTTATAAGACTGTTCAGTACAAGAGTAGAGGAAGTCATGTGAGTTCAACACATCAGATTTTTAAGTATGTAATCAATTCTTGTTGTTCCCATGGGGATGAAATACCACCATATTTATATAGAATTCACATTTAACAGAACTTAAGGAAATGACAGCATTAATAGTACAAGGATAATGAAACAAGACATATCACTGTAGTAATAATAGTTACCCAAGGTGCAACAGCTTTACCGCCTAGCTGCTGCAGCCCCCACCTCTAACTACCACAGACGCTAAGAGTGTGGTGCATTACTTGTGCTCAGCATCCCAGTTCCTCCCGGCCCGTTATACAATCAGGACCCAACTTTTCAATCAAGTAGCTCCTTGATTGGCCTTTCAGGGACCTAACAAGGCTGAGTGCAAACCGTGCCAGGTCTCCCAGGGGGAGAAAATCCCCACGCTGGTGCCAAGAATCGAACCTTGGTCTCTCGCTTGGTATGCAAAAGTGCTACCACCACACTAAGGAGACAACTCCAATATTACTGTAGTATTTGAAAATAATATCTTATAATGGCATAGTAAATATTTTTTAGCCTTTTATAAAAGATTGTTAAATTTAATGAACTTGGCAAAATATAATATAACACTAAAGAAACAAGACATTTTATTATGACTGTAATGTTATATATTTTCTTTAAATTTTCATGTCATTGTTTTCACCATCCAAAATATAATGAGTAATAAGAATACATTCTTCACTCAACATTGTCATTGGTATCAGTATTTGCAAGTATACTAAGAGCACAGATATTTTCAATGCTCTAGAATTCCCAGAATGTGGCCAAGATAAATCGAAGTAGGTCCTATATTTGCTAGGTTTACTGCATTTGGACCACAATACTTCTTAAAGGTTAGACATCTGCAGATTTATTCCCTCTTCTGAGAAAACTGGCATATCTGAAATCATCTTTTCTCAACTTGTACTTAAGAAATAATTGCCTGATGGAAACCTTTTGAAAACAGAGCCACTGCATGTCCCTCCAAACAATCTTTTATCCAGTAGATGGTATATTTTGGGCTTGAAAGCGTAGTCCAGTCAAATTTTCTGACATTTTGCCCAACACTGCGTTGGGCATCTTCAGAGAGTGACTCCTGGCTGGTTAACAACTAGAGGACAATTGATGGAGCGTGCGATTTGCCAGGTCAACCTTTTCTTGGTGCATTTCTTACTCTCAAACTCAAGTAGTATTTTTCACCTTCAGAAATCTCTATCTACAGCTTAAGTCTGGCATGCACCCACTTTTGGTTTCTGTAATTCAGTATCATCAAAAATAATTTTGTATATCCTCAAACCAACATGTTGTCCAGGAATAGCATTTAAATATTTTTCATATAAGTAGTTAAAGTGACACAAGATGGCAACTGGTTTCTCTGTGTTTTTATTGAAATGATATAGAGTTGCAATACTTTATTTTTTCACACGTATTGTTGAGAAGCGAGATTTAGTTGCTTTGCATTACTCAATCTTCATATTAGCGCAGTGAAAATAAATACTCGGTCTCTAGATAGGTGTAGTGTCAAGTTGGGTCAGTCATTTAAATTTGTGGTGCATAATAAGTTAAGTCGTCAGCTCTTGACTTAACCAACTTTGCACTGCTGATGAACTCATTTTTTATATTTTTTTACTTAACCGCGTTTGCACACCCAGTCGAGAATTATTGTTAATTGAAATGTTAAAAATATAAATTACCACTGTTTTCTTGGCATGTCCGAGATTGTTAAAAGAGAAATATGGATAATGTTTAGAAACGTTCCCGCGATGAGTTGCTCAGAATTTCGGCAAAGTTCCATTCGGCAGTGTGTACGAATGGTCACGAAAGTTGCCGAAGTTGCTGTGTTAATGCAACGCTGCCAACAGCAGAATGTCCCTAGGACTTTGTTGCCAATAGTAAGTTAGAATGTTTTTGCGGGAGTCAGCATTATGCTATTGACCTTCGTACAAGGAAGAAGCAATGGCTCGTTTCATAAGCATATTAGATTTGGCGCCTCTGTTGTCAGATGAAGAGGCATGCATGCAGTTTTTATATGATGAAGGACTGTTGAGGACTCGCATGCTAGCATGCCGTGCTACACCCCGTAAGTAAAAGGGGAAGAAAGTTTCAATAAATAAAAAAGAACGATAATTAATAAAAATAATATAAATATAATAATATAATACTATTAAATATAATATATATAATATAATAATATTAAATAAAAACACAATAAATAATATAATATAAAATAAATAAAAAAGAACGATAAATAATAGTAATATAAATATAATAATATAATAAATATAATATATATAATATAAATCTAATAAAATTAAAAGCAATAATATAAAATAAATAAACAAAAAAAGATAAAGATAAAGGTAAAAGATAAAATAAATAAACAAAAATGAACGATAAATAATAAACATAATAAGAATATAATAAAAAAAATATATCCCACTGCCGAGTGTGACTTTGTCGAAATTCTCACAAAATCATCGCGTAAAAAAATAATAATAAATCCATTTCGGCTCATAATAATATAATAATAAAGAACGAGCCAGTAATAATGTATGGAGTTGCGCTACGCGATAGCGGTGTATGTCATTGTTATGTTACTGCTAGATTGCAGGTGGTTGCATCACGTGTTAAATAAATATCGGTGTTTAATGTGTTGGCAATGAAAACTAGTGTAAAAAGCAATGTTGGCAGATATGAAATAGCGTGTGCTGAAATCTAGTGGGCGATTGTGAAACTACTGCCGGCGCATGCGCAGAAGGTAGGTTCGGACACTTCGAATCTGGCTGGCAAAAAGGGAACGTTTGTAAACATGAGCCGAGAAATATGATGTCATCCGACAATGTTGTTAAGCAAGACAGTATCTGTTGTCAAAGTGACGCGCTCCGAGGAAGATAGATGCCATTAACGGCAAGGCTCCGAGAAACTACAAATTATACCTATAGTTTAACACCCGCGGATCGAAGTTTGAGGCAGATAGACGTCATATTTAGTGATATTCCGCTAAATCATACAACGTAACCTCGGACGAGCCAAACGTTACAAAGCACTATAAAAGAAAAGTACTGAAATTGTGAAACGATTCATTATTTGTGTTATTTTATAGAGGTGTAAATAAATACCTCAACAAACTTAAAGGGTGTTAAATAATAAGCCTTGTTGAGCAGGTACCACGCCCAGAGTTATTATAAGAGCCATCAAAGCCACAACACAACTTCATTGTCATGATAACTTCAAATAAAGAAAACCCGTCACAATGGCTTAAAAGGGGGCGTGGTTTACACCAATTTGGGTACACAGACGCTGTCACTTCAGCACCACCAAGGCACATGATAAAAGAACGTGTACACATCCAACGGTTATAATGTTGCATTACATGCTCATTCTTGTTTTGGAAAGCGTTAGGAAATTCCACAGAAAATGCCTAAGTGAAGGTATGAAATGAGGGTGAGAATTTATGGAACACTTCAGTTTAGATTGAAAAAAAAAAAGTTTCTGTAAAGTATTTCCATAGACCATTATTCTGCGTAAAACAGCACACTCATAGAATAAAACGACCCATGACACGATTAAATGACTGTGTTACCCCATAACCCGATAACAATTCGCTGTAAAAAGCTCGCAGAGTCACGGAAAAGTGCATACAAGTTCATCTCTTGGAGACAAAGTCTGGGTTAACTGCAGCAGCAGTCACACTAACATTTTCAGTGAATTTTGAGATCAGCATTTCGCTTCTTCTCTAAAAGTGTTCCTGTTGGAATTACGAGGTTATGATTACCTAGCATCGATTTCTTTTTCTCAATTAACTTTTCATGTCAACTTCTCCATAACACAGAAAATAATATGCTGAGTGAAACGAGCAGTTAATTTTACTTACAGCAATGAACAAAAATGTTCCAACACAAAAGGTCTCTCACTGTTGTTTAAAAACAATAACTTCAGATCAACATAAGAGAAACAGAAGCAGTTGCACTGGACAGAATCACAGCGATCAATAATTTGTATCTTAGGCTGCTGTTCCAAAGAACTTACCCTCCCGAAGAACTTACCAAATAACAATCAGAGAGTATAGATAAACAGCAACGAATATGTTATGTAACATCGTGATAACGAAGAAATGGTTTACGATGACTTGCTGTTGGTCACAATTTATCATACTGCTGGAAATTAAATAATTTTTATGTTTAACGACGCTGTCAATTGCCAGGATCACATCAGCATCGCCGGTGTGTCGGAATTTCGCCCCGCAGGATTTCTTTTACATGCCAGTAAATCTACTGACATGGAGCTATCTTTTTAAGCACACTTAGAAACCGTCGGTGTAGGGCCGGATTTGAACCCGTGACCTTGGGATCAGTCTAACCAACTGAGCCATCCAAACTGACTTCATACTGCTGGCACTGGAAACGCAGGCGTATTTTAAATTATATCATAAATGGCTATTTTCCAGACTACACATTGGATAAAATAACAGGCGTAAAAGTAGGGAGAATGTTTATGTCTTTTCAGTTTTGATAACTCCGTAAAAGCCTTATTACAAATGCCACACTTGTGTAACTTTATGCCCTCATGAATCAATTTGTGTGTTCTGAGTAAAACCCTTGTTACAAATTACATTTGGGTGGTTTTATGGCCTCATGAATCACTTTGTGTGTTTTCAAACTTGATAAATCAGCAGATGTCTTGAGACAAATATTACATTTATGTGACTTGATGCCCTCATGAATCAAAGTATGTCTTTTCAAATTTGATAACTCAGTAAAAGCCTTGTTACAAATGTTACACTTGTTTGGTTTAATGCCCTCATGAATTAATCTGTGTGTTTTCAAATATTGCAAGCGAGTAAAAGTCTTGTCACAAATGTTACACTTGTGTGCCTTTATTCCTTCATGAATCAATTTGTGTGCCTTCAAATTACCTAAATTAGTGAAAGCCTTTTCACAAATGTCACACTTGTGTGGCTTTAAGCCCTCGTGAATCAATATGTGGGCTTTCAAATAGGATGCACATTTAAAATTCTTCTGACAGTGCTCACATTTGAACACCTTTCTCTGCTTAGGACTCAATACGATACTCCTCTTGAGCAAATGATTTTGTTCCAAACAGGAAGCCATGCCGACTATTTTCCCACTGTCAGATGTTCCCGAGGAAACACTTGGTTCTATTGAAAATGCATCTGTAACAGCTGTTTTTCGACTTTGACATTCAGTACTACACTTTCTCATATCATTTTCTAAGTTGTCACTGGAAAATAAACCTGATGTCTCACTGGGAGGATCCATTTTGTTAAAACTGTAAAAAAGAAGTCTCGTCAATAATTACTACAACACAGGGACAAGTAAATAAGTTGAATTAAAATGAAAGTAAATCATCAGAGATGGCATTACCTCATAACACACAGTTATAAGTAGGGATCGAACCTTCATACGGGAAACTAAAGGTTACAGAGTTTAGACTATACACAGTGGGACAGGTCAGTCTGTCATATGATCACAACATGGAGGAGGCATCAATTCTGTGTCTAGTTGATCATAAAATCATTCTTCTTGCCTCCCAATATTTAGAGACTAGATCTTCTTGATTTTGGAAAATTTCACACACAATTAGGTGATCAATGTTAACTAAGTCATTGTTTCCAAATAAACAACACTGTGGGGAAGGCATTAATCCTGTCTTGAACAAATGTCCACTCAGACAATCATGGCTTGAGATTAATCTGAACATTGCAAATTATGATTTTCTTGGTAGATCTGGAATTGTTTTAAGTTTATTTTGGAGATCCTTCCAATTAAGTTTCTCAGAAGAAGCAAGATCTTTATCATATTTTTTGTTAAGTTGTTTTTGATTAATGTTTTAACTGTTTCATAGAGAATGTTTTGTTGTTTGAGCAGTTTTGGAACCCTTCTTGAACAACATGTCTGCTTGATCATTTCCAGAAATTCCAGTGGGAAAATCCATTGGAAAAAAATACGTTTATTCAAATTTTGGAGATGTTTAATCATACTATGAATTTCCTAGCTCCTGCTCCTGCTCCATCTTCTTGATTGTAAAGAGAGCCAGCCACCTGTATAGATGTGAGTACATTCATCAGCTGTCAGCATAGTGCGTAGTGCATAGTAAGTTAAGTCAGCTCTTGACTTCACCAACGTTGCACTGCTGATGAACTCATTTTTTATATTTTTTGACTTAACCGCTTTTGCACACCCAATTGAGAATTATTGTTAATTGAAATGTTAAAAATATAAATTACCATTACCGTCCGAGATTGTTATGATAAGAGAAATATGTCATCAGACAATGATAAGACAGTATCGCTGTCAAAGTGACGCGCTCCGAGGAAGATAGATGCAATTTTCGGCAAGCCTCCGAGAAACTACAAATTATACCTATAGTTTAACACCCGCGGATCGAAGTTTGAGGCAGATAGACGCAGTATTTAGTGATATTCCGCTAAATCATACAACGCAACCTCGGACGAGCCAAACGTTACAAAGCACTATAAAAGAATAGTACTGAAATTGTAAAACAATTCATTATTTGTGTTATTTTATAGAGGTGTAAATAAATACCTCAACAGACTTAAAGGGAGTTAAATAATAAGCCTTGTTGAGCAGGTACCACGCCCAGAGTTATTATAAGAGTCATCAAAGCCACAACACAACTTCATTGTCATGATAACTTCAAATAAAGAAAACCCGTCACAATGGCTTAAAAGGGGGCGTGGTTTACACCAATTTGGGTACACAGATGCTGTCAATAAGTATCCTGTAGGAGTACGTCGTCCCGTGGTCGATAGGCACTTGTGCTGTTATGAGGTTAATTTCCTTGAACTCGTTGGTGACGTATGTATTGCCAACGCTGGAAAATTGAAATCAGCGGACGCATGTGAATGTTGCCAACCAACTTGTTAACGTTATTTGTTGTTATTTAGAGTATTTTATTGTTTTGTAATTAACTGATGTGACATAAGTTCTTGTACGGTGTGGTTGTGATTTTAATCTGTATTCTACATACGTTTAAAAATGAAAAATTGCACTGAGGAAGAGATATTGTGGCTTATCGAAGCATATAAAAGTGAAAATTACAGGCACAGGCACAAGAGAAGGGGGTAAACCGCAAAGAGATGCTTGATGATATGATGATGATAATCGTAAATATTAAGAAAAAACTAATAATATAAATAATAATAATCATAAAAAATTATTATTATTATTATTATTATTATTATTATTATTATTATTATTATTATTATTATTATTATTATTATTATTATTATTATTATTATTATTATTATTATTATTATTATTATTATTATTATTATTATTATTATTATTATTATTATTATTATTATTATAGTAATAATAGTAATCATAATCAATCATGATCATAATCATAATAGTAATAATATAAATTAATAATAGTACATTGTTTTGTTATTTTGTGATGCGTGGTTGGTAATTTTAGCGAGTTGTGATGTTAAGTTGGCAACAGATATCTCTGCCTAGCAGCGCCATCTTCTTTCGTTGTAGGTCAGTGACATAATAGAACTGTTAGTGAACCACGTGACGATGTTCTGTAACTGTTTCAATGCCAATAATTTTAGAACACTAGTTGCAGTATCACTTTTCGTAACTTCTTCTGTCTGGTGTAAATAATATGTGATGTCTAATGTTTGTGTCGGATAGACTTTGGATATGAAGTTTTCCTTTGAATTAAGAAGGTATACATTTTTCTTGATGTCATGAATTTTGGAAAGAAAGCTCTCCTGAGTCTTTAGTGTATGTGTAAAATTTCTCTTGTGCCATGTATTGAATGGGAGTCTGATCAACTTTTCGTGTTGAATAAGAGCTGTTTTTTCTATTTCATATTCAATGGGGTATTGGTTGGTTAGTATTTCCATACCTGCTATTGGTGTGGTTTTGATAGCACCTGTAATTAATCTCAGACTTTGATTTTGAAAGATTTGAATTTTTTTTTTGTGTTTGCTGTTACAAGAACTTCGCAGCAGTAAGTAAATAATGGCTTTATATATACATTGTATGTTGTGTTAAGAGTTGCTCTGGAACATCCCCACTTCATTCCTGTTAGATGTTTTAACAGTGAAAGGCGCCTTTCTGCTCTTTGTATTACATTTTCTATTTGTTTGGTCCATGTAAGTTTGGTATCAAATGTAACTCCTAAATACTTTGCTTCCTTTGTTTCTGGTAATTGTTGACCCTCAAAATTTAGTTCTATTTTTAGTGGTTTTTTGCTTAGTGAAAAGATTTGGTAGTTTGATTTTGTTCTATTAACAGTCATTAAATTTTCTTTGGTCCACCTCTGTAAGTTGGTTAAGGATTGTTGCATGGGTTTTTCTAGTTCTGTGCTTTTGCTTTTTGGTTTTGAAGTCCACATTACTAAATCATCAGCAAATAGTGCACACTTCACACCTGATTCTTGTATTTGTTGTGGCAGATCGTTAATAAATATATTAAAAAGTGTTGTGCTGAGCACTGCACCTTGTGGTAAGCCATGGTGTACTTGTTTATATTTAGATATATTTCTTCCATATCTGGTTGCAATAAAGCGTTGTGTTAGGAAATGACATAGCCATGAAAACATTGGACCTTGTATCCCTATTTTTTTACTTTCTTTAACAGTTTTGTTCTGCATATAGAATCATATGCACTTTGGAAATCAATAAAAACTGATAAATTATCTTCTTTTCTATTGAAGGAGTCTTTGATTTCTTGACTGAGAAGTAAGACTTGTTCATTTGTAGAGTGGAACTCTCTGAATCCAGCTTGACATGGGGATATTAAATTTTGTGATACTAGAAACCAATTTAACCTGTTTGACACCATTCTTTCTATCACTTTTGCAATTATGCTAGTAAGAGCTATTGGTCTATAATTTTTTATTTCTGATGCTGTTTTGTCTTTCTTCAAGAGTGGGACAATTATTGCTTTTCGCCATTCAGCAGGTACAGTGGTTTTCCAGGATAGATTGTAGAGTTTCAGTAGTTGTTGTTTTGCTGTTTTTCCAAGGTTTTTTATGAACTCTGGACGTATGTGATCTGGTCCAGGAGACTTTTTGTTTTTTAGATTATTTATTGCAATGTGCAGTTCTTGCATATTAAAATTTTGAACAAAGATATTGTATTGTGTGTTAGGATTACATTCTCTTTCTTGTTTCAAATCTTTCTTAAATTCTTTACGTTCCTTTTTATTATGTCTTGTTACTTTGTGTGCATTAGCATAATATTTATTGAATGTTTCGGCTATGACTGCACCATTTACTAATATTTTATTGTTGTGTATGATAGGTGTGCTGTTGTTTTCTTTCCTGTCCTTGACATTTTTTATGAATTTATGAGCTTTGTTGCCATTTGTTCTGTAATCCATTTTTTCTAAGAAGTTTATTAAAGTGATTCTTTTTAGCTGTATTAATTTCTTTTTTTAGCGAGGCACATTTCTTCCACCATATTTGTCTACCTATCTGATATGTTTTTTGTTTGTTCAGCTGTATTTCTAGCTATATCCCTTTGCTTCTTCAGTTCTTCTAACTGGGGATTCCAAAAGGGTTTGCAATTTTTAATTCTTCCATGAGGAATATGTTTTTTGCAGTTTCTAGGATGACTTTACAGAATTCTTTGTTCATATGATCTGGTTGTCATGTAGCTGTGGTTTGCTTGTTCTTTAAACTTATGTTCCAGTTCAGTTTTATATTTTTCCAATCTGCTTTTTTGAAGTTCCAATACAGATTCGTGAGAGCTTGACTGTTATTTGTATTCTCTAGTTTTATATCAGCAATTACTGTTCTGTGACCAGAACTTGTATCTTCTATAACTTGTTTTTTAATTTTTGGAAACAATATCTGTTGTAGCTAACAAGAGGCCTGGGTTACTGCCTGCTCCAGAGTAATGTATGAAGGTTGTGGGATATTCTTTACTATAAATCAGTTCAAAAGTTGTGGTATTCAAAAATGTTTCCTCTATCTTCCCTGTAGAAGCCACTTTTTCATAACCCCATCTTTTGGAATGGGCATTGAAATCCCCAATTACGATTGTTTTATTTAATTGGTCAACAAGAGTGATCTTTCCTGGGTGGATTGTAAATACTATATAAATGAAAATGTGTTTTGTTATCCCAAAAATTTAGCTTTATTAATTCAGCTTTATCTTTGTTATTCGTTTCTTTAACAATTTTAAAGGAGGTTTTAATATCATTTTTGACTCCAACTAATATTCTACTACTTATCTGTCTATTTTTGGGTAGTAGGTGTAGTAAAAATCCAGTAAAATTGAAGTATTTAAATTGATCATTTGTTAGATTTGCTTCTTGTATGAAAAATACGAGTATATCTAAGTTATAGTCAATTACAATTTTATTCAGTTCTATTCTTTTTGTTTGGATGAGACCACCTGCGTTCCATTGTAGAATTCTGATGTTAAATCTTCTATTTGTATAATGTTCTGGTTCTCGAGAAGTAGTCTCCGCCCGGAGATCCGAATGAGGGACAATTTTAACTTCGGAACATTTTACGCCTTGAGTCATATTCCATAGCAATTGAAGAGACTTAGCAGTAATAGTAACCGCTTTTTAGAGACCACCATGTTTTTATGTTTTGGTGGTTACATCGCTCTCTCACAACCCCCAGAATGTCTGGAGGGCCACACCTGTCGGTTTACGAGTCTCACCGACCGGGAGAATTATCAAAATAAATTCACTGACCATATCCTCTGATTAACAATCAGAGGACGTATTACATGCCATGACAGCTCAACATGTTAGGGGTTAAGGTTTTATAGAGAAATTAGAGAAATGGAGAGGTTGGAAAAATAAAGACTCCCTGGTCCTCAGGAACCCTAATATCATCAGGGTCGGAAGAGAACAAGAGATGACCAAGGTAAGGTCAGATAGAAAAGTTACAGTAAGGAGCAAAACACCAGTAAATGGAAGTAATGTTTGCTCAGCTTGGGTACCTTGTGGTCGCCATCCACATATCCCCTAGACGGAGACCCCTGAGTATGTACAACAAATGTTGTTGTTAGCTAATGCTGGGTTTCTGACAATGAAGTCATTAATCCTCTTGCTCTCCAATATTTTTCACAATGATATTGAAGAGAGCAATGGCAGTAATAGTAACCGTTTTTTAGAGAGCACCATATTTGTATGTTTTGGCAGTCACATCGCTCACTCACAACCCCCAGAATGTCTGGAGGACCACACCTGTCGTTGGTTTACAGGTCTCACCGACTTGACCGAGAGAGTTATCAAAATAAATTCACCGACCATATCCTCTGATTACCAATCAGAGGACGTATTACATGCCATGACAGGTCAGCATGTTGGGGTTAAGATTTTATGGAGAAATTAGAGAAATGGAGAGGTTGGAAAAATAAAGACTCCCTAGCCCTCGGGAACCCTAATAGCAAAAAGTGTAGATCTTACTAAAACACACAATTTATGTCTAAATTTTTTTTGTAGAGTGAATCATTTCTGAGATATTCCATGTTATTTGTGTGAGTTTTGGAAAACTTATACTTCTGCGAAATGGAACATCGCTATTCATTTTTACTTTCTCTACTGGTAAGTAGGGGAAGTATTGTATTCCACCCAAAAATTCAATGTCGAGATTTCACCTGAAATAGATGTTTTGAGACCACCGAATGCAAAAAAAGCATTTTTAGAAAAAGGTCCATGTGTGTGTGTGTGTTTGTGGACAGCATAACTCAAAAATGAAAATTAGGTTAAAAACCAAAGTTGGTATTTAAGTTTAAGGTGTTTCAAGGATGTGACACAAAGATTTAGAAGAAAATAGTCCCATCCTAAACTACCCTTTACATGGAACATATTTCAAAAATTTTGATTTTCTTGAGAAAGGCTCTAACGATTTTGATTAAAATGTCATATGTTTAAGATATTTTTATGACAAATGAAATGTATATCTTGAATTTTCTGGTTATAGCCCCTGTAGTCGTATTTACTCTGGACGACTTTTACATAACTGGTAAACCGCAAGAGATAGACCAAATCATACTATACAAAAAATGTAGATCTTGCTAAAATACACAATTTATGTCTGAATAAATTTTCTTGTAAAGTGCACCATTTCGGAGATATTCCTCATTATGTGTGTGAGTTTCAGAAACCTTAAAACTTTTGTGAAATGGAACGTCGTTCATTTTTTTTATGTTAAATGTGCAAAGAGAACGGTATCTCAAAGCTTTAAAAGATTTGACTATCACACCAAGCCTATTGTATTCCCATATTCCCCTTGTACCTACAAGAAGATATACAATAATAACACCTGGTTCAGAATCATAACCATGTACCTTGTTTTTTGTTAAGTAAGATCTGAACCAATTTATAGAGATCTCACTAAACGCATAACATTTTAACTTTTGCAGTAAGAGGCAGTGGCGGCTCGCAGTCAAAATTTTAGGGTAGGCAAAGTGTAACAACAACAACAATAATAGTAATACTAATAATGGTAATAATAATACAGTAGAACCCCGTTTATCTGAAATAAAGGGGGCGAAGTCATTGCGGATAACGCAAACAATATATTGTTTGGTTGTTTAAGAAGTGCAGAGTGAATGAGTGTGACTTACGGACGAATTACGGCCAAAACTACAATGAATGAAGATATTGAAGAATTGTCTGACTGTAGCATTGTGTTAAATAGCTAAAACACTCCTCTTTTCATTGTCAGTGCGTAGCGAAAGCGGACTTTGAAATAGTTCACTAATCAAGTCGGTCATACTGGTTTTACAACACACTAGTATTACATAGAGTGATAACGAGACGATTCGGATCTCTGAGATCTTCGTTCGTGTAGTATGCCTGTTCGGAAAAAGTCTCATAAATTCGGATTTGGGCAGGCAAGTGTCCTGAGTGCTGGCAGACGCGTCTACGCATGCTCGAAGTGCGTATACAGACGGAATGTTTCCTTATCCATGTTCAAGGGCCTTGTACTGAGGAAATGGGGCCCTGCCAGCAGAGGTTTAGCTAGGTGGCTCTCCACTACCGAGGTTCCATGTGTTATCATTTCTGCCACACGTTTCAAACACACAGCGCAGTTTTGATGAATCGGAATTGAGATTCAAGGATTTGACCATGCGCTGGTCATTATAACCGAGAAAACTTTTCTTGAACTACAATTTAGGGAAAATGATGGTTCAAATGATAAAATGCAGTATCATATGTAGCTAAACACTGTTTGTTGATGTATTACGGTAGGGCAGGCAATGTCTACCCTGAGGAGCCGCGCCTGGTAAGAGGTTGTGATCAATAATGTCAAATGCTGTAGCTAAGTCACAAAATATTCCTAATGGTGTTTTTTTTTATCTAATGCTTTTACTACTTCAGAAGATGGCATGTATTTAGCATTTTCAGTTGATATTCTTTTTCTAATAGATAAAGAACTGATGTGAAAAGTTTAGTTTCTCGTTTGATGGGATTCGTAAGACTACAAAATATTAACCAGTAGATAATTTTAAAAGAAAAATTCACTTCCTCAGTCAGAAGAAAAATAGCTCATCTTACAGCTGTTTTGACTGCCTCCGTAGTGCAGCGGTAGCATGCCTGCCTCTGGTGTGGAGGAGCCAGGTTCAATCCCTGGTACTGGTGTGGGGACTTTTCCTCCATTGGGAGGTCTGGCACGGGGTGCACTCAGCCTTGTTAGGTCCCTAAGTGGAGGCGCTACTTGATTAAAAAGTAGAGGTCCCTGGTTGAGAAGACTGCATAATCAGCCAGAAGGGACTGGGGTGCTGACCATGTCCCACCTCCAGTACTGCACCCCACTGATGACGCCTGTGGTGGGTAGAGGTGGAGGGCACAGCAGTTGGGCAGTAGGTGTGCCACAGGGTTACAGTTGTAGCTGCTATACGGGCACTTCCACCGCTAACGATAAAGGTTGCACAGAATCGTGTACGCTCACCCCACTGATGATGCCTGTGGTGGGTAGAGGTGAAGGACACAGCAGTTGGGCGGTAGGTGTGCCACGGGGTTACAGTTGCAGCTGCTTCATGGGCACTTCCACCGCTAACGATAAAGGTTGCACAGAATCGTGTACGCTCACCCCAGTTAATTCGTCATGTCTGGAGCGTGCAAAGAAGAGTGACACGACTCATCGGTGTAGCAGTATAGACACTAAGTGCGGGTGTGTGAATGAGAAGACAGCTTGTGAGGCAACATCCTTGTCTTTATGATTTAAAATGTGAAAATTATAAAATTTACATCAGGGAAAACGTTTGGGCCAAAATATCTGAACCAATGACAAAAATTCAGCATATTTAATAAAAATTGGAGATATTCACAAGAATGCTGTATATAATGTATAATATATCCGGTAAAACAAAACAGGTATGGCTTGTGAATGTGGTTTCACGTCATTGAGTTGGCTAAATATGTATTTAATAGCTGTTGGGTACACAGATTACAGCTGTTCATTACGCAAAGTGTCAGACTAAATGTCAGTGTGCCTACACAACCTGTGCTGCTGTTAACATGTTTTAAAAGAATCTCTAACATAAAATCCTTAGTATTGTTGGGAATCGTGTTTTCTGTTGGCTTGAATTGTGAAGGATCAGCATGGTAATGAGTTTTATTGTCTTTCTCCAAGTATGCATTTGTTAGAAGATTGTGTAAGCAGCAGGTTGTCATAATCAAACCATCTGCCGGTCAGGCGAGACTACAATTGATGTAGAATACTTGACACAACAGTTGTTTGTGGAGCACGTGATAGCCGACAGTTAAATACTGCTGTTTCTTCATCTCTTATTGTCTACGCGGTTTCGTTAAATGCTTCATCTCCAACAGCAACGTACAGCAATACTTTATCTCAGTTGGGCAGTGGTGCAGGAGTGGAAAAAAGTTTCACTAATACTGATTTCTCAAGAATGCTGCTATCTCCTTCTTTCCCATAGGATCAAAGCAGCCCAGGTACCGCATGTGGGAATTGTGTTGGACGAAGCAATGCTGGGGCAGGTTTCCTCCGGGTTCTCCGGTTTCCCCCGCCATCTCATTCCACCGGTGCTCCATCTTCATTTCATGTATCATCAGTGTCACTGTCTGCGGTACCACATGTAGTAAAAGCGGGCGTTAAACACTACAACAACTTTCCCATAGGATCCCACATTAGTTTGCAGTAGTATTTGTAATTGTGCTAAAGAGAACCAATTTTGGGGAAACACTAGTTTTTGACATGTTTCCCATCGATAGCTGATAAGCAATTTGTAAGTTGCCACTTCTTCCAGAATTCTTTGATTATATTGCACAGAAGCTCTTGTTTGACTTGGACGTCAGGTTTGACGGAAACTTGCTGCTTAATACAGTCAGCATTCTTCACAATACTACTGATGTAACTTGATATACAAAATGCAAATGCCAAAGACCGGAAAGATTCACCTTGGTCATGTATCTCAAATAGAAAAATATGAATGTAAATAAGTATTTTTAGGTAAACTAATTGGGCACTTATTTATTTTTTAGCAGAGGCTTGTAAAAAACAATGGAAGAGCATCTGAGACACGCACACAAGACACAGCAAAGGCCAAAAATTGGGAACAGCTGATTCTAAATAGACAAAATGAGGATTTGTGGGTCGTTCTTGGATAATGCACATTACAAGAAAGAGTAAGTAGAGATTGAAGGAGAACTGAGATGTTGGGTGATATAAGTAAATGCTTGTAAGCTGCACCTCAAGGACAAGTTGAAAACTGAGCATCAGGTCGTGGTTTGGTATAATTAAATACTTTTCCTCTCTTCACTGAGCTGTTTCTATCAGTACTAAGATTTTGGTTGGTGACCTTCACCTAGTCACGTTAGCTGAGTAAACAAACACGCATGTTTTGCAGTCAGGAGACAGTTTAAGTAGTTAAATAATTTACGTACTTGTTCATTTTTGGCATAGTCTCATTTAAAAACCCAATAGAGGTGCAGTTTAAACAACATTTGACAAATGAAATAGAACTTGGGATTCACCAGATAACATTCATCCTCTTTCTAAATTCAGCAGTTGATATATTCAAAGTACATTGTTTTACTTGTGTTTTTGCATCGTTACACTCATACCTTCTTAACCTGTGTACAAAAAATATCTCATATAACCAGTGGCGTAGCCTATCAGACTTGGGTATGTAACCCAATGAATATTACAAAACAGAATTGTCTTTCGTACTTTTCATCTTTTATCTGTGTAATAGAAATGTAGGATAATACTGTGAGCATCATTCAAAAGAGGATCTGCTTTTCTGTAAGAACTTACGTCTGTAAAACAAATTAATCCCTCTTCGATATTTCTGTCAACATTTATTAAACAAACGCTAGAGAGTTGTTCTTTGCTATTAATGTTAGGAGTTTCATCAAACATTAATGAAACAAAGAACGCATCAGAAATTTCTGTCATAATCGCACGTGTCATGTCGGCACTCTCACTTAAATTAAGTCATTCTGAATATCAGGTGAAGTTGCACGAAAAACAGTCAACTTTATCAAGCTTTCCTTTAGATAGACGACATATATTACTAATCCATTTAAATATTCAATATAATTGCCTCTGGTTGAAGAACCTTTGTTCTTATTGTGACAAAAAGCAAGTGCCTGTTTTCCTAGAAAACATACAGCCCCTACAAAATGAGAAAGTAAAGCTCTGTTCTATTTCACTTCATTGTTATGCTGTTCAACTGAGAGCTTATACTGATTGAGAGGTAGAATTGGAACTTAAAAATTCTACCTCTCAAACTTTGCCCACACACAGCTTGTGTGTTTAAAAACACCAACAGTAAGTTTGTTGGCATAAATAAATAATAATTACCAGCTTATACTGATTATTTAGTGAAAATTGTATTCCTGAATTTACCTTAAACATTTTAGTTGGTTTTCGCATAAATTGTGATTACAAGAATGGTTGTGTTTTTTGGCTGCCTTATAAATCTTACTTATATATAAAACTGATGAAAATGAAGTGTTTAAAACAGTCATAACTAGGGACATGCAAAAGGTGTGGTTATAATTTGATCAAAAGAAGTGTTATTTTTCCCCAAAAGTGGTGTTATTTTTAATGTAATTTTACTGATTGCCAAATTAAAGAATGAAATAAAGGTAAGGCCTTATTAATATATTTCACATATATTCTTGTTAATAAACATAAATACAAATGCTAGTTACATATTAACTAGGTCTGTCAGGGAAGGCCACATCTTGGTTGCTGCTGTTGCCAACGTTTCATCCTGCTATGTAGGGCTTCTTCAGGGCTGCTCCTCTTCTTGACAGCACTGCAGGAACTGTGCTGAGTAGAGCTGTGCTGACAGTTCCTGTGGTGCTGAGTAGAGCTGTGCTGACAGTTCCTGCGGTGCTGCCAAGAAGAGGAGCAGCCCTGAAGAAGCCCTACATAGTAGGATGAACCGTTGGCAACAGCAGCAACCAAGATGCAGCCTTCCCCAAAAGATCTAGTTAATATGGACACTAGCTGCTGAAGCCTACGCAGTGATTTATGCCAGTTATGTTGATGCATTGTAACAAAATTAGACAGTAAAATGGCAAAACTAAAGCACAACATTGATATAAATGGTTAAGTGCTGAATACCAACAAAGTCAGTAGATATTAATTACGCTAGGTTATTCAACTTTCAAAGGAAAAAAAATAGTGATTGTAGACAGATTTCCCCCTTTCAAGTTCGTTCTTTTGTTGGTCAGTACATTGTTACAGGAGGAATGAAACGTTTTAGAGTCAACGTTTGAACATGGTCTCCATATTGCATTCAGACACTTTTCTGCAAACACAGGATGTGATAGATTGACCACACGAAGGGCTTCCACTATATCCGTAGTACTCTGTGTCATTGCTTAAAAAGGGTTTCTTTTAGCTCACCAAAACCTGAGACTAAATGCGGAGTCCCCATGTCCTGTAGATCAGGAATATTTTCAAGTTTTTTAAACACACCAGGGTTCATATCTGTAACTGGTATTGTTGTCGGATTCAAAATGCCAAGCCCCTCAAATACAGATCTGCTGCCATTAAAGAGTTCAACTTCACTGAAACTTGAGATGCCATTTTTGTAATTGCTAGTTTAAGACTAGCTGACCTAGCAGCAGTCATTTTATTCAATAATTTCATCAAAAAAATTCCCTGTCATATACTTTCAAAGCTTTTGCTTAATCTTTGATACTCCCCATACTAAATATGAACCAGAGGATAGCTTGAACCTTCTAGTTTGGTGAAGAGATTCACTATGCTCATTCCATATTCTTTAACAAATACAGCCTGGCAGTTGATTGTGTCTATTTCATGTTCACTAAGGGAGCAACACCAGCATTTTGTGTTGCCTTCATTTCTTCAGTATGGGCAAAGGCAACAATAAGGAGAAAGAATTTAGCAAGGTAGAAAACACTTTCAAACCACAAATTCCATCAGGTAATCACTGGCATAAGGTACAAGGGACAGCGTTTTCCTTTATTTTCTGCCAAAAACTGAGCAAACAAATGTTTCATTTTCCCAGTGTACAGGAACATACTCTTTGTTTTGGCCATTGTATTATTTAGTTCCTGCAAATAAATTGCCAGTCCTGTGCCATGGCGTAGTGGGCTAGGGCATCATGCCTTGGTTCCCTGCCACAGAAAGTGGCCCAAGTTTGATCCCACCTCTGGGGGTGCAGATTTTAAGTCCCAGGTATAGGACCGGTGCCCACTGAGCATCGTGAGGAAATTGAGGAGCTTGCGATAGGTAAGTGGCCCAGGTTATGAAAGCCAACTTTTTGGCTCAGGGTGTCGAGATGCTGACCACATCTCCTCGCCGTATCGGTTGGATGATCGCCCACCTCTACCTTGCATATGTGGCGTGAGGCCGGCAGTCGTGTTGGCAGGCCCTGGTCCGATATGGACTGTAGTGCCACGGGTTTAACTTTAACTTAAATTGCCAATAATGTTCAGTTTATGTGCCCAATACTGTATATGCTGCAGTTTTTCACCACACACCAGTTTCAAACCATCAGCACACTTGGTTATGTATTTTGCAGTCTGTCACCACATTCTTCAGATTTTCGTAGCTCACATTATACACAAGACTTTCAAGAATGGCCTTAATGCACTGTGCGGCATTTGCACTATCCAAAAAATGAACACCAGCTACAAAAAGCTCAGGTTTTAAAGATGTAAAAATCCTGAACACTACAACCAATACACATCTCCCCATTTTATCGGTGGTTTCATCACAGAAAATGTTGATATCTTTTGGGGATACTTGACCCATTGGAGTGTTTTTGATCTTAGATTTTCACATTCAAAACTTTATAACATGTTTTTCTGAATAGGTTTTTTTTCCACTAGACCTCTATCAAAACACCAGTAAGCCACAGATATTTGACTACTCCATACATTTAAGTAAAATTAAATACGAGCCTTGCCACCATGGTATTATAGAAAAATAACAATTGTTTCATATTATACCGTATTTGAAACAAAAAACTATGTTTAAATGGACGTTAAAATTAGGTGCTGTAACATTGCACCTAAGCTTTGTAAGCTTTGAGTCTAGGGAGCAACGATTTTCTTGAAAACCTGTGTATTTCATGATACAAAACTTTGACACCAAGTACAGTATTTATCATATATTTCTCTTCTGAGTTATGCTTTGTCACATACACAATTTTTCCAGAAATGTTTAACTTGCATACATGAAACTTTAAAACACATTTTCCCTGAAATTTATTGAATTTTTGTGTAGAGTATAACACTTACTCTAGGTACTTAGTAGACAGCTAAAGTGCAGTTTTGCATTTTATTGGCCCCTGAGTAAGGGTATAACACACTACACAGTATTTCTGAACATAGTCATATAACCGATTTTAATATGCATGAGGGTAATTTCAAAAGTAAGGTCTCCTATCCTTTTAAAAGTATAGAGAAAGTCTTATTTTCAATAAATGGGACAGTTTTGAAGCTGGAATGTTCTGCTTTCCCACATAATGGCCATTTTGATCTGTGTCCATGTCATACCTGCTCACTGCTATGCTCTTGAGCAGAGCTGTCCAACCTTTTTTCACATGCAGGACCACTAACTTACGAAGGTTGCAGGATATATAATGCCCACATTGGATAAAATTACATTTTTGACCGAATCACAGCGGTATAACTGTTTCATCTAAAATGGAGGAAATGCCATTTAAATATGTGCTGGCCTATCACAGCACAACAGTGTCCCACAGAGGCACATGAGGGGAAGGTCGGTGGATCTAAATACCATCTATTTAGTCCTCCCGGCTAGGTCCGATGGACCCGTTGACCAACGATAGGTGTGGTCCCCCTTGCAAAATGGGGGTTTAAGTCGGGTGATGTAACTGCCACATTGTAAAACTGGTGCCCGTTAAGAAAACAGTTACATGAAAGCCACATACATGAATATGAGTCCTAAAGATAAACATTCTGGAGTTAAAACTGTCCCCCAATCGGATCTCCGGGTGGGGACATCTTTAGGCAAATTTCATCACAACAATTCCAATACTTTAAGAATTCTACAATGGAATGCAGGAGGCATGTCCCAGCCTAAAAAACAAGAGCTAATGAAAATATTAAAAGACCAAGATATAGATGTCTTCACAGTACAAGAAGCCAATATATCAGAAGAACAGGAAATATACTTTGAAATGAATCAGTACACTACACATATACTTCCAAAGGCTCGTCAAATAGCAAGTGGTATTCTTACAGGAATTAAAAGAAATATGAAAGCTACTATCCAAATCCAAAAAACAATGGAAGAACAAGATAAATCAGAAATAGTTAAAATTGAAGTATGGAAAAGTAACTACCACTATAGAATTTACAGTATCTACAATCCTCCAGACAATACACTAGATCTAAATTCTATTCCCATAGAACCCAAAAGTATTTTAATAGGTGATTTTAATGTACACTCCCCTAGGTGGGGCTACAGAGATATAAATTCAATAGGAAGAGTCATAGAAGACCTATTAAACTCATCAACAATGGAATTAATATTTAATCCAAATGATCCACCCACTTACGTTCATTATAATGGTTTGTGTACAAATCCTGTTCTTCTGATGGTGTCATCTGACATAACTGACAATACAAAAAGAGAAATAATAGAAGACCCAGGTTCAGGCCACAGAATCACCATAAACTTCATAAGAGGTCTAATAAATAAAAGTAACAAACCAAAAAAAAACTTCTTGGAATTTTAAAAAAGCAGATTGGTCCAGTTTCCAAAATGAGATAGAAGGGAAGTGTAATATACTGTTAGAATCAGATGAAATGAATAAAAAATTTGTGAAATATTATTGACAGCAGCCAAAACACATATCCCCAAAGGAAAGTTAAAGAAATATAGCTACTTTTGGTCTCCATCTTTAAGTTAAAACACGAAAGAAATATAGCAAGAGTCAAAGCCGAAAGAACCAAGTGTCCAGAAGATGTACAAAACTGGAGAAGAAAAGCAGCCATTTTTAAGAAAGAATTAATTACAGCAAAGAGGGCCAGTTTCACAAATTTTGTAGAACATATGGACTATAGGAAAGATGGAAATAAAATATACAAATTCCTTAATAAAACAAAATTATCAAAAAATACAACTGAACCATTAAAACATAATAACAAAAGCTTAACTACAGACAGGGAAATAGCAGAATCCCTTAACAAGTTTTACGCTCAGTCACAAAGAATACCCCAAGCATATAAAAAACAAGATAAGGCTATCCAAAAAACTATTAGAGAAACTAATAAGCCAAAAGGTATACAAAATGATATTTTTATTCAGGATTTTATCGAAACAGAACTGGATTTAGCAATAGAACAATTACAGAATAAAAAATCACCAGGACCTGACAAGATCCACCCAGAGTTTGTTAAACACCTTGGCAAGAAAGGAAAAGAAGTCCTACTTAAACTGTATAACACGTGTTGGAGAATGACTGTACCTTCCGACTGGAAAAAAGCCATTATCATCCCGATTTTAAAGAAAAACAAACCTTCAAACAATATTAATAGTTTCAGACCAATATCTTTGACCAGTATTATTGCAAAAGTGATGGAAGGAATGGTGGCATCTAGACTTAACTGGTTTCTAGAATATTACAACTTAATAGTTCACAGACCGGCTTCAGACAGAATCATAGTACAAGTGAAAATGTACTCCTACTAAGCCAAGATATCAAGGAAGCTTTCAATAGAAAGGAGGATACCTTAGCAGTATTCATTGATTTTAAATCAGCATATGACTCAGTCTGGAGAAACAAATTAATTGAGAAGTTGCAATCAATAGGTGTGAAAAGTAACATGCTTAAATGGATAACTCAGTTTATTTCACAAAGATTTTGTGCCACAAAATATAATACATACATTTCCAAATATAAACAAACACACCGAGGACTTCCACAAGGTGCTGTTCTGAGCATAACACTCTTTAACATATATATAAATGACCTTCCATCAATAATAAAAACTTTAGAAACCAAAATTGCTTTATTTGCTGACGATGTAGTCATTTGGACTTCAGGCTCTCCAAAAAAACCTGAATTAATTAAAGACAGAATAGAAACAGCCCTAAAAAAAGTACATGTATGGAGCTCCAAAAACCTCATGACTATCAATGTGGAAAAAACAAATTATGAATTATTTACACTAAAATACAAACCAGTTAATATTAACATAAATTATAATGGTAAACCACTCAAAGCAGTTGATGATGCCAAATACTTAGGCATCACTTTCGACAGAAAGCTAAGTTGGGAAAAACATATAACAAACATCTCAGAAAAGGTTGAAAAGAAACTGCAAATCCTGAAAAAGTTAGCTGGTGCTAAATGGGGCTGCTCAAGGAGAGTCCTTAACACAACATACAAAATGTACGTTAAACCAAACCTCTTGTACTGTTCTGAAGCTTTAATAACAGCAGCAAATGCTAACATTAATAAACTTGAACAAATACAATATCAGGCTCTTTGCCTAATCACTGGAGCAGTTAAATCCACACCTGTTGATGCCATGCTTGCCTTAACACGGACCCCATCAATAACAACAAAAATAGAAGAACAAGCATTGCTCCAACACGAGAAAATGTTACGACTGCCAAACTCTAAATGGACAGAAGAGAACCTCCCCCCTTCAGTCCTTAAAACTCATAGTAGTTTCCTAGAAAAGGTAACACAGATTAAATCCAAATTGAACATTCCTAACACCAGAGAAAATCTACTTATAAGAGAAAATCCATTAGAATTATTGCAACCTACCTTCAGTTTGGAATTAATAGAGGAAATAAGTAAATCAGACACACCAAAAGAAATACAAAAACTTCTAGCTCTGGAAACAATCAATACTAGGTATCCCACAGAAGAATGGCTGCACATATATACTGATGGATCCTCCAAGGAAAACCTTACTGGAGCTGGAGTTACGTGTTCACATTTTTCCTTTTATCATTCTGTTGGCAGAGACACAACAAATTGTGGCGGGGTTTTATTATAAAAGATGGTCATATATCAGCGTGAATATAGCAGCAAATGGAGTATTGTTTTTACTAAAAGGTGGAAAGTTTGTTATAGTAGACGCTACTCTTATTTTCAGGGTCTATGGTCGAAGAATGGAATGCAAAAGCCAACGTTCTTTTATCACAAACACATTTATTCGTTCATCTACACTTTTTACCACAGTTTCAGTTAGTTGATAACTTTTAAAATTCGATAGCGTCTATGCTGGTTAAAAGTTTGGGTGTAATTCACATATTCACACGCCATCAACAATTATACACTTCCGTTCACTCTGAGCTCACAGACGCCAATGATAAACTAGTCCAAGCGTGGGTATGACGCAACACCGCCATTCTTATGTATTCATCCGCGCAACAGTTCTCATTGGTTGAACTCAAAGTGACGAGAAGACATTGGTTCTTGAATGTCAAAAAGAAATAAGTCCCTGATACACCCAAATTAAAAGAATTAAAAATTTACACACTCTTACAAAAATATTTACATGAACAATTTTCTATTAGTCAATATTCTGTCTCATATGCCCCTTGTTTTGTTTTTCAAGTTGTCACCTTATTCAGAATCTTGAAACACAATACAATACTTCTCCCTACTCCTATGATTCAATCACTTTGTACAATATATTTTTTTTTTTTTTTTTTCTTTACAGTCTTCTTCACTGTTTGTCTTTGTCCTTTGTTTTGACATAATACAACATGTCTTTATAAGTTTCACATATTCGGTTACTACACAATGCATTTGGTTATTATACAATACATATCCAGTTATTGTACAACACATTTAGTTATTACACAATATGTCCAATTATTATACAATATATATTCAGTCATTGTACAATATACCCAGTTATCATATCACATATGTTCTGTTATTATGCAATACATATTCAGTTATTACACAATACACATTCAGTTTTTGCATAATGCATTTAGTTATTACTCAACATATTCAGTTATTACACAATATATCCAGTTATCATACAATACATATTCAGTTATTGTACAACACATACTCAGTTATTGTACATTTGACATTGACACAAATACAATTTAAGTGTTTCATGTGGTTTTTAACTTGTATTCTTTGCTATGAGGAGAGAAAAACAGGATACAAATTTTGAGCTAATGGTTATGATCATGTTTATGGCAATATTTTATTCAGTTCTTTGCCTTCTTTGTCTTATAAGCTTATTATGTATAGGCAGGTTGTTGAGTCGGTTCTTAAACTCTGATGTTACTAATGGTACTAATTTTCTTGATTGGGTTATTATTCATTGTTGTTTGGTTCAACATTTCTTCGAGCTTAGCATTGGCTATATTCATCTCAATTCATGGGCATTGTTTTTCTGGTTATGGTTTTCCTCACTTCACTAATTGTCATTTCTTTGTCTCTTATTTTTATAAGAGAAAACTTCTATACTTACAATCATTCTGTAATTGTATTATTTTTCTTCTCAATTTACTCTCGACATCTTTGTGTCGAAATATATCTTTTTCATCATAATTGATTCATTTTTATTTTTGTCCCTGACATCCTTATGTCAAAAACATATTATCTTCCGTCGCTATGATTCATTTATTTAATGACAATCAGTGTCCTCGTCTGTTTTTGTTGACAATGCTCTTTGTGGTCGATATAGCCAATGACTATGTTGATTTTCTTCCCTGTTGTAATCCTATTCTGAACGTAATTTCCTATAAGTAACCCATCAAAATTGTTATCTTCTTTCATCTCTATTATTCCTGCCTTACACATTTGTTGACAAAGACTATTTGGTCCTTTCTTTGTATGGCTTCAATTTATTTTTGTGGTATCTTCCCACCAACTTGCCATTTGTATTCTGTAGCTCATACGTGTGGTCACCCAGCTGTTTTGTTATGACCAGTGGTCCAGTATACAATAGCTCCATCTTTCTCTTCGTGTAGCCATCATGGTGTCGATGTCAATTGTAAGTTGCCGAGATTTTGTTGTTTGTCATCCACTCGGTTGGGACGAACTTAGTTGTTGTAATTTCCCTGAGTGTTGGTGGCGGTTGTCGTTTCTGTATTCTGTGCAGCATCTGCCCTATTTGGCACATCTTCATCTACTTCCTGCTGTCTTGTGTTGTCAGTGTACCATTGGTCTCTTCCCCTTTGGTGTGAACTTCTGTCATATGACGGTCTGTGGTTGTTCATGTATTCCCTACAGAATCGTATATGATTCACTTGATGGGTACGTTCTCCTGGTCTTCCACGATCATACCTGTGCGTTCTGTACCTCGATTCACCCCTCGGTATTGTGTCGTGGTACCGCTGTCTTGTGTTCTCCATCCTCTCGCCATGATTATGTGGTTGTGGGAAATGGTGTGCCCCTCTCCCCCTTTCATGGGTATTCCTAGTATTTCTATGTTCTCCCTCACTCTGGTTGTTCGTAATCGTGTTCTGGTTTAGGATGGGTGAGTTTGGGTGACCGTTCCTATGTCTATGCTCATTAGGCCGACCATTTTGTGTTTCGAAGGCTGTCAGCAGTTCTATCATATCTGCAAAATCTACTGGCCTCGCAACAATTAATCCTGTTCTCACTGTGTCTGGGAAATGTCTTGTTATGCTGGCAATTAGTTCTGCCTCCGACAAGTTGGGGTCTAATAGCTTTCCTTTGTTGGCTACTTTCATAAAATAGTCGACTAACGACAACCCTTTGGTTGGATCGTATCTACCTGTCGCTAGCTCTACCCTAGTTTGGTTTTGTTTAGCTGGGCCCCAATACCTTGATAGGAATAAATTTCTGAATGAGCTATAAGACTCATGACCAGCTAGTGTTAACCTGAGCCATTCTAATGCCTTGTTTTTTAAGCTTTTCTTAACTATCATCATCCTAAGCTCGTTTGGTATCCTTTTCACTTTAAAGTATTCTTCCATCTCTTTAACAAAGAGTTTTGGATCGTCTCCCTTCTCCTCGTCAAATGTAGGTGGTGTAATTTCATGTAATATGCTGTTGGTGTAACATGTGTTATGTGTTGTGTCATTGTTTGGTTGTGAACCTCTTTCTCTGTATGGTGAGTCAACATTTTGTACATTACTCAAGTAACTCTCGTCTTGTACATTACTTACATCTAAATCATCTTGTCTTTGTAATGCCTTCACAACATCATTTACATTAGCCAAATTTTCTTTCCCTTTTTTCATTTCTTCACAAATTGATTTTAAATCATTCTTTATTTCTAAGTGGCTTTGTTTCATATCATTTATAGCATCCTGTTGTAAATGCATCACATCATTCATTGTCTTAATTTTAGGAATTACAATTTGTTCTACAGTTTCATTAATAATGTCTTTCTTTACTACCTCAATCTCTTTCCTTAATTCCTCAGTTATTTCTGCTTTTACATTTGTAATCTTACAGTCTACACTTGTATTACATTCTGTTATTTCATCTCTACATCTAGCAATTTCTCCTTCTAACACAATTTTATTCTCCCTCATCTCTGATTCTATCTTTCCCATCCTATCTCCTACAATTTCTATCCTAGCTTCTAAGGCTTCCTTTGTTTCATTTAAGTTTTTATGTACTAATTTTAAATTAGTTTCCATTACTTTCATATTTTCTTTACACTCCTGTCTTCCTAATTCTATTTTCTGTTCTAGGTTCTGTCTACCTAATTCCATTTGCTGTTCTAAGTTCTGTCTACCTAATTCCATTTTCTGTTCTAAGTTCTGTCTACCTAATTCCATTTTCTGTTCTAAGTCTTTTCTCACTTCCTCCATTTTCTGACCTATCTCTTCCTTATTCTGTTCCAGTTTCCGACCTAAACTTTGTTCTATGTCCTGTTTCAATTCTATGTTATTTTGTTCCATTTTCTGACCTAATTCTACCTTGTTTTGTTCCAGTTTCTGTTCTAGTCTTTCAAACATCATCATCATTAACCTTTGATCTTTGCTTATTTCCGCCTGTTCACCTTCTAATCCTTCCTGATAACTAGGCCTATCTGCCCCTTCCCCCACTCCTGTTTCTATCTCTTTTCGCGACATTTTAATTCCTTTATCTAATTCACTTAATGTTGAAAGTCCTGTTATTTTGCCACTTCTAAGTAGCATTAATAAATGAAAATAAAATAAAGACAAATTTTGGATCCTACTTTTTTTTCTGCTGGTTCTTCGTCCGGTTATTTACGTCTCCTGGGTAGTTGGCTTCGCTAGATGATCTCCGGTGTTTTTCCCACGTTGATTCTCCGTGTATCGATGTTTTGTTGATATCAGACGATGGTCTAATGGCGTCTTTCTCCTGCACGATGAGATAGCGTCATTCAATGTTATCACTTTGTTCTCGTAATTATGCATTCCATTCTAAATTCGCGCTCCACGTTGGGCAAGCCATTTGTGGCGGGGTTTTATTATAAAAGATGGTCATATATCAGCGTGAATATAGCAGCAAATGGAGTATTGTTTTTACTAAAAGGTGGAAAGTTTGTTATAGTAGACGCTACTCTTATTTTCAGGGTCTATGGTCGAAGAATGGAATGCAAAAGCCAATGTTCTTTTATCACAAACACATTTATTCGTTCATCTACACTTTTTACCACAGTTTCAGTTAGTTGATAACTTTTAAAATTCGATAGCGTCTATGCTGGTTAAAAGTTTGGGTGTAATTCACATATTCACACGCCATCAACAATTATACACTTCCGTTCACTCTGAGCTCACAGACGCCAATGATATACTAGTCCAAGCGTGGGTATGACGCAACACCGCCATTCTTATGTATTCATCCGCGCAACAGTTCTCATTGGTTGAACTCAAAGTGACGAGAAGACATTGGTTCTTGAATGTCAAAAAGAAATAAGTCCCTGATACACCCAAATTAAAAGAATTAAAAATTTACACACTCTTACAAAAATATTTACATGAACAATTTTCTATTAGTCAATATTCTGTCTCAAAATTATGATGGAGAAATAGAGGCTATACACATTGCTCTCCAACAATTATTAAATCTTCCCTTAAATAAATTTAACAAGGCAGTAATTCTTTCAGATTCTAAAGCTGCAATTCAGGGAATATGTTCAAATACTACAAAGAAGTCAACAAAAATTAGAGAATGCTACAAAATGTTAACACAACTCCAAAAAGTTAATAAGACTGTTCATCTCCAATGGATTCCAGCACACTGTGGAGTCATGGGGAACGAAGCTGCAAACTCACTTGCAAAGAAAGGCACAACAATAAAACAAAAGTCTAAATTCAATTTCTCATATTCCTCAATAAAATGCTTGATCATTAAAAAATTTTCTCATTCATACCTACAAGAAATAGAAACAAATGCCAAAGATAAAAAATGGATTACAGTACTTTCCAACCCAGATATAATCCCCCAGAGACCAAGGAAAACAGCTGTTGCAGCCTTCCGACTATTGACAAATCACGACTGCTTAGCAAGTCATCTCTACAGAATAGGTATCTCAGCCTCACCAATATGTGTCCTGTGTAACGATCCAGCAGAAATGAATGAAGACCACTTGAAGACCTGTGAAGCATTAAGATCAGAAGAAACTACAGTTCAAAAGTATTGGAAAGCATGAATGCTAATTAATGGCTTCATTGCCAAATGCAAGGCACTAGAAAACAACAACAACATTGCACAGTAATTTTGTAAATGTTGGCAGTACCAATAATTGAAAATCAACTTCTTGAGCTCACGCTCAGAGACTGTGAAAATTCAAAAATGCTCCAAAGGGAAAAGTGTACCCCAGGATCAGGAAGTGAAATCCCAGGGCAGGGGGATGGATAGGATTTGCCCCCACCAATGATTTTATACCTAGAGTTCCACCCACCCCACTAAAATGTCCCAGGGGTGTTTATATAACGAGACAAACACACTACTAAAGTGCTTTGCCCCCACCAACTTTTAATGATTTTGCACCCTGCCCAGGATACAACTGTTTATGAAACATGATGTACTGTACCTATTTTGTATGTATTTGTCCATCCACTTCCTAATGTTCATCCATCTTTTCTAAAGGTATACTTGCTTTAAAGAATGCTTCTGTCGTATCTGTAGCCAATTCTTGAGGAGACGCATCTTTCTTGCTTTTTGCAGTTAGAAATGATGTTGCTATCAATGCTTGTTAAGCTGCAGCAGTCTTCTTGGAAGCATTTTTTTTATGTTTGTCTGTTTCCACATGTTTTATATAGGTATCGTTTCTTTCCTGTGATGCAGTCACATTGCAACGTTTACAGAGTATAGTATTATCGTCACTTCCATGAAGTCCATGTGCTCTAAATAAACTTGCGCGACTTTTGGCATATTTACAGTTGCCTCTTAGGTAGCACTACACCACAAGGTTTACTAAGACAAAAAAATGTATTTAATGTTTTGTATATAGCAATATGGCAATACTTGTCAGTCTAACAAACACACCACTAAAAATATCACAACTTTGACTGTTTTCTATATGCATGCTGGAAACATACAAACAACAAACTGCAACAGACTGAATCAGGTGTGCTAAGCAATGCACTAACCACAGATTATACTTATGGTGCTAACAGAGAACCGGAAAACAAACATGTTTATGTACTATCAACATTGAACTTGTCACAACCGTTGTTCCATAATCACTAGCGTCACATGCACCATACTTAATATATTATCAAAATAAACAGAAAACTCTATGCAGATAATGTTACCAATTTATTTAAAATTATTTTACTCAGGAAGCGTCAAAATATAAAAATAACGGTTAAAAAAGCTAAACATTAAAATTCATGAATATATTTGGAAAATGTCAAAATTCACATTTTTTATGAAAAAAATTGCGAATAAAATCAGATTGTTGTGAATCATGCATATCCCTGGTCATGACTGCTGGAATTTCAAACTCATTTTTCTTCTGAAAAAAGAACATCAATCAAACAATTTGTTTAAAGTTTTACAACTGCACAGCCAAGATTCACGTTCATAAACTTTGATGTTGAAATACTTTATACATTTTTTTAATGTTTGTCACAATATTCAGTGCAAATTTTGATAGATCTACTTTGATTACACATTGCTTTTTAGACCAATTTTAATGTTTGAAAGCTTCTTATGTTGAGTTTGTCGATCACATAACAGTTTATTTTGATTTTCATTGCAAGAACGACACGGAGCCAACTTTGTTTACTACTGTAGCTCTGAATCATGTTGTGATGTCATGGATGTAACTGTCTGTGTACATACCTTGCTCTGAGAATCCATGCAAATGTTAACCTGTGTTTGCTTTAGTAGTAAGTAACTAAGTGTTCAACTCATGCTTAAATGCTCACAACTGAAGAGCACACACACACACACACATACACACTCACATGCAAGAAGCAAAATAAATTGTGAATGGCCCTGTATTCACGACTATAAATGCAATTATGTTAGCGAGATTCATAATGCGAGATGTGGTCTAGGTCGGTACATCGTTTGGGTCAGGTGCACAATGGCAGTTTCCTCCAACTAAGAACATGCTGTTGACCCAAGCTCTGTTTCCAATCATATTGCTGCAGAGTGACGTAAGTTCAAATCACCAATTTGGCAATCAGTTTGAGGAAAGTTACAGGGTATGTAATACATGTCTCCCATCCATTGCTGCTATGCCCCTGTATATAGTAGTGTCATGGTTTAAAGCTGAATGAAAGAGTTGCTTTTCATTGAAACATAAATTCAAGATCATTTTTAGAGGAAGTGATTTATACGCGCATTTTCCTCTACATATGTTTGCATATTTTTATCCTGGGAGATCTGACCTGGCACTTGACGCTACAGCTGCCTGGCAGCCGCTCTGTTTCAGTGTTGCCACTTTTTTCACTTGCTGTCTGTGGCCAATGGTTCCACCATAATAAGAGATCCACTATTTTCCTTTTCTTTTTCAAAGTATTCCACATACCGTCTCCCAGGCCTGACCTTTTAGGGTTATTCCTGTACCCAATACATGCTTTTGGCTTTACCTGGACTGTAAGCCATTTTTAAACAAGATACAGCATAACCAAGACCACTAAAATCTGTTATTTATGCAACAAAACGGTGAATTATGCAGCAGAAAACTATATAAAGTATATGAAATAAAACTACAATCCCTCCAGATACACTGTTGTAATTCATCCGTAAGTCACCTTCTTTCACTCTACACTTTATTAAACAATATATTGTTGCAAGATGCAGAACATGCGGAAGGCAGAAGCTGGAAACACACACACACACACACCTCTGGTCATGTGATAGTCGCATGGTGTATTTGTAATGTGACTGGATGTGATAAGCCGAACTCCCCCTTACCCACCCCTTGTGAGCGATGTGGTTGTCAAGAGCCAGGTTAGATCTCCCAGGGTATATATATTGTAAAGGCTATGAGAGCCGATCAGTGTGACCTCACTCACAGGCAAGTTGTAAACAGTTGTAAACACCTCAGGACCCTACCCTCGTTTTGCTGCTGTTTGCTACTCAAGATTGAAGAATGTTATGAACTTTATAACAGTATTTGCAAAAATGCAACAATAGTCTGCCACAGAAACAAACAATATGTCACTTTCCTTCCAGCTAGTGGAGCTCATTTCTCATCTGGTCTGCTTCGTTCACTCATTCTTGTTAAAAGTACACTGTGTGTGTGTGTGTGCTTTTTAACAAGTGTTGGATAAATTTGTTTTGAGGAAGAAAAGGAACAAAGTCTCGTCCCAGTGAAAATAAAAATGGAGATACAAAACCTGATACTAAAATAGACATACAATTAGTGGAAAGTGTTATAAGTTGTACAAAGGGGGAGGGGGGGGGTCGGTGACCACACATTGATGTGCCCACTAACTTTATCGCTGCCGGCTAGACCAGCGATGAGCATAACTTTTTGCTATTCTATGTGTATCTCGGGCACAGTATAGGTCAACAAATAGCTAAATTAATTACTTATATAGATCCACTTTATAGTACTGCTGTTATTTGAAGCTTTAAACAAATATATTCAACATATTAACACAAATCACATAATCAAATGACTTGGAGTCCCTTCGAATCATGCTACAGGTCCACAACTCCACGTGCACAGACTATACATTTTCATAAGTCCATATTTTTCTCTATGTTTCATGATGCTTTGCAGAATATATGTTTATTCAATACATTGTCACTTTGTCTTTCTCTACCACTATATATGTTCGTCTGAAATACACTTTATACGATAAATCACTTAATTCTTGCGGACACTATCTTTCCGATGTGGAGTCGGACCAAACCATGGAAAAAAGACAGTTAAATTCTGACCTTACCAACTATATTCACAATTCTTGATTTAAGGGGCTTTTCTGCCGCCTCTATAACTTCATATTAAATTACTTTAAAGGGTTTACATAGAAATATTGTCTCAAAATCATTTTAAAATCATTCTCTATTAGGTTCCCCTAAAAATGCTTACAATTCAAATTATAAATCTCCAAATTAATTTGTTAATGCAATTGTAAATTATTCCTGTGTTAGTAAATAATTTGGATTTCATATATTATAAGTACATCTTACTTCTAATTGTAACTTCTAAGCTAGATACAAGTAAATCTGTGACCACTAAATGTGCCTTATTACTTTCTCTAGTAGTGAGTAATTCAATGTCGAAATTTCACCCAAAATATATATTTTGGGGCCCCTGAGTACAAAAAAATGTGTTTTTAGAGAAAGGTGTGTGTGTGTGTGTGTGTGTGTGTGTGTGTGTGTGTGTGTGTGTGTGTGTGTGTGTGTGTGCGCGCGCGCATGGGCATCTGTGTGTATGTCAGTCTGTGGACAGCATAACTCAAAAATGAAAAGTCGATTAAAAACCAAAGTCAGTATTTAAGTTTAACATCTTTCAAGGATGCCACACAAATATTTTGAAGAAAATAGCCCCACCCTAAACTACCCTTTACATGGAAAATTTTTAAAAAATTTTGACTTTCTTGAAAATGGCTAACGATTTTGATTAAAATGTCATATGTTTAAGATATTTTATGGCAAATGAATATATATTTTGAATTTTCTGGCTATAGCCCATGTAGTCGTGTTTACTCTGGATGACTTTTGTATAACTCATAAACTGTAAGAGATGGACCAAATTTTCATGTACAAAAAGTGTAGATCTCGCTAAAATACATAATTTATGTCCTAATAAATTTTTTTGTAGAGTGAACCATTTCGGAGATATTCCTTGTTGTGTGAGTTTCTGAAAATTGACTTTCATCAAATGCAATATTGTTATTCATTTTTTATGTTAACCATGCAAAGAGCGGAATCTTAAAGCTTTAAAAAGTTTTGACTGTTGCTCTAAGCCTTCTGTATTCCCCTTGTAGCTACAAGGAAATAACCAATAAAATAATTTCTGCAAATGTTTATCTCAACACAAAGAAGACATAGAAATAAGAGTTGTAAGAATGATTAGTACAAGAGTAGAGAAAGTCATGTGAATGCAACACATCAGATTTTTTTTTGTTTTACTTTCAGGATATCATCAGGTCAAAGCTGATACATCAAGGACACATGAAATCTCGTCGGACCACAGGAGCTCACTTTGAGAGTCCTTAGAGACAGCAGCTGCATCCTGTAAAAACACAGAGGAAACACTAGCCAAATCACCTATACCATGATGAAAAAAATGTTACTACAAGAAAGCTTTCTTTCCTTAATAAAGTACCTCCAGAGTTTCAAAAAGGTGAGTTTGAGTTGTGTGGAAACATAACACAAGATTCACTGTAGCACAGAAGTGTTGTTAAGTCCACCATTAGCAAATTCTTAGATAATTTGCTTGTAAATTTAAATGAGATACACAGGAATTTAGATAATATTAGAGTATTTAGTAGCCACAATAGTGACATAAATGTAGAGCATTTGAAATTTGTCACAGTACCACTGTAAGTGAACCCTTATTGATTCTATAATTTACAGATTTTGTACTAGCAGAATTTTACACAAACATATTTTGCATAAATATAAATTTTGATTTGTGGTGGTTTATTCTGTAACTTAAGCCCTGGTGTGTGCTCCTGTAGACTATCCCTTTATCAGTTAATGAATGAGTAATTCAGTAGAGTTAGATTTCCAAGTAAAGTGATAGTTCTGATAGTGGTAAACATTTCAGAGAAGGTATTTTAGTACTGATGGATGTATTTTATTTTGCAAACTGTGTGAGGTGATGGTGCCATGGCTGAGTGGTTAGACTGTTCGCCTATCACCTAGGCGGCTTCCATATCCACGCATTCACCAACTGCTCCATCATGATCTTTCCATTCATCAATTTTGCCTGCATTTCCTATCATCCTTTTCCTCGCTCTTATACTGACCACTTCATCTGTCCAATGCATAGCTTCCTGTGCTCCCCGACAGGTATCTGACCCAGGTACAGGCTGGTAAGTCCTACATACAGGGAGAGTAATCAAACAAAGAAAGAAAAAAGTGTATGAGATGAAAATTATGATTGAGAAACAGTTTACAATGCAACAACATTGCGACACTACTAATACAAGAACAGTTGTGTAAAGAGTGTCAGCTGTGGAAAGCAGACAGTGATTGCACACTGGTTCATCGAAAAATGCATCTTCCCAGTTCTGTAAGGGCTAAGACTACTGAGTATACAGGCCAAAGTTATTGACATGGTTAGGGAAAGATTACATCATGTGCTTGAAAGAAATTGTACGTATAGTACAACACTGTGCAAAACTGGTGACATTCGTTGCAACACTGAGGCAGAATTTGATGAAAATAAACAATAACTTTTTCTTTTCTTTACTTCATATAGTAAAGTAGTGGAAGTATTGTATTCCATCCCAAAATTCAATGTCAAGATTTCACCGGAAATATGTTTTGAGGCCCCCTGAATCCCCCGCCTCCCCCCCAAAAAAAACATTTTTAGAAAAAGGTTGTGTGTGTCAGTCTGTGGACAGCGTAACTCAAAATCGAAAAGTCAGTTAAAAACCAAAGTTGGTATGTAATGTCTTTCAGGGATGCGACATGAAGATTTTGAAGAAAATTGCTCCACCCTAAACTAACCTTTAAAGGAAAATTTTGGTTTTCTTGAAAATGGCTCTAATGGTTTTGATTAAAATGTTATATGTTTGAGGTATTTTTATGACAAATGAAATGTATATTTTGAATTTTCTGGCTATAGCCCCTGTAGTCGTATTTACTGTCAACGACTTTTTCATAACTGGTAAACCGTAACAGATAGACCAAATCTTACTATACAAAAAAATGTAATTTTGCTAAAACACACAATTTATGTTAAAATAAATTGTTTTGCAGAGAGAACCATTTTGGAAATATGTTGTTAGCTAATCTTGGATTTCTGACGAGTTCATTAATGCTCTTGCTCTCCAATATTTTTCACTGATGGATGGGGTGCTAGAAGTGGCTGGGCATATTTGAAGGTGGTCTCGGTCCATTTCCTCTTGCAGATCACATAGAGGAAATATGCCTTGTTTGTGCAAATTTCGGAGAACTTAAAATTCTGTCAAATGGAACATCGTTATTCAACTTTTTATATGTTAACTGTGCAAAACGGAATTTGAAAGCTTTAAAGATTTCACTATCGCTCAAAGCCTACTGTATTCCCATATTCCCCTTGTACCTAAAAGGAAATAAGATAATTTGTACAAATGTTTATCTCAAGTAACACGAAGAAAATATTGGAATAAGAGTTTGTAAGAATAGTTAGTGCAAGAGTAGAGAAAGTCATGTGAGTGCAACATATCAGATTTTTACTAATGATTTCCCTTATTTCGAGCTTGTCTCCATTACATGATATGAGTAGAAAGAAGTTTCTCCAAGTATAAGACTACTTGGTAACAACCGAAGTTGCTTCAAGTTTAAGTTTATTGCTCCTGTAGATCATATAGGACGTATCGGGAATATATTACAAGGAAATGTCACATTTGTCCATTTGAAGATAAGAATACAGTAATATTTAAGATAAGTATTCATCTATGGAATAAAAGCTATGCAACATTAAGAGTTGTTTTACCTTTCTTTTAAACATAGGCTCTGAGATGGCAAGTTTCAGTTTTTCTGGTAATTTATTATACAATTTAATACCAGCATATTTGCTGCTTCTAATGAGTAAAGTTTGTTATAACTGTTGTTTACTCCTTGTATCATATTTATGTTTTCAGACTGTTTTAAGTGCTTTCTAACATATATCACTACTTCTAGTGTATATACACAGGGTAAAGGCAATATTGACAGTAACCTAAATATATTTTACATGTATGTGTTTTATTTAAACCCATCATTATCCTAATTACTCATTTTTGTAACTTAAAAATAAAATCTCCTCTGTCAGAATTTCCCCAAAATATTACACCAAACTTCAATAAACTATATACATAGGCAAAATAAAAATTCCTTAAAGTGCCTAACTTAACTATTTATAGTCCTAAGTACAAAAGAAATTTGGCTTACTATGGATGGCAGATTTTCAACATGTGTGTTCCATTTGAGATGTTCATCAATCCATTCACCTGGGAATTTTCTACATGTTTTATATTGTACTGTTATCCACAAGAATCAATTTGACAATTCTGATGGTGACAGAAATTTAAGTTCTTGAAGCCAGTGAAGATAAATGTGTAAATGTAAGTGATGTTAAGTGTTTCAACACCGATTCAATTTTATACGAGGGCGAGACTGAGGATGTGTTCTTTACACATAAAATACACTAGTCTTATTCCAGATTGGTTTGGCTTTTCCAAAGTATTCTCCATTGAGTTTAATGCACTTTGCCCAACGCTTCTGCCAGTCCTGGAACACACGCTGGAAGCCATCTTTTGACATCATCTTTATAACCGCCTCAGCCTTCTTCACAACTGCCTCTGAAGTAACAAAATGCTTTCCCTTTAGTTCCTTTTTCAGAGAGGGAAAGAGATAAAAGGGACAGAGGGCCAAGTCTGGAGAGTATGGAGGATGGGGAACACATTCAGTGTTTCTGCAGGCCAAACACTGTGTAACAATGTTGGACACATGAGGGCGGGCATTGTCATGGTGCAGGTGCCAACCAGAGGAATGCAGTTCTAGTTGTTTTTGTTGGCTGTGTTTATCAAGGACATCCAAAACAGACTTGTAATACTTGCCATTAACCGTTGAATGAGAAGGAACATGATGTTGATACACCGTTCCATGGCAATCGAAGAACGAAATGACCATTACCTTTCCTACTCACCAAACAACCTTTGCTTTCTTTGGCATCGGAGAATCAGGTGATTTCCATACTGAGGAGGCCTGTTTGCCTTCCGGGTCGTAATGGTGAAGTGAGCTTCCATCACCTGTAATGACTGAATTCTGGTATGCATCCCCATGCAGCTCAACAAGATATTGCAGTTCCATACACACTTCCAGGCACATCAACTTCTGTTCAGGTGTCAATAATCTTGGCACAAACACGTCTCATGTGTAAGTGATTATGCAGAATTGAAAAAACACTGCCATAGGAAATGTGTAACATGTCTGCAAGTCTGTCAATTGTTATCTTCCTTACTTAGAAGTTTGAAAACAGTGCTGTTATTTTCAATTTAATGTAAAAGGTCAGTCAATAACACTAAACAACACTTACATTTATAATTTTCCAGAACGAATTTTGGAGGTTAACTTTCCTCCATTATCAACTGGACAATGACTGGGTTTCCATGGTGCGGATGGTGATGCTTCTTCTGAAGTTTCTTCTGGTAATTGTTCAAGGAACTTGCTGAAAATATCTTTCTGGGGAATGTCGAAATTAAATACTTGGTTTCTATTTTTTAAAATGAAGATTTGTTCACATGTGGACAGTTCTTGTTTTCCGGTTATGTGTTTGAGGACTTTCGGTTCTGGCTTTATGTCATGATTTTTTGTCCAGAAGTGAAAGGCAACTGCTAATTTTTCCAATTGTTTACTCTTGATGTTCCTAACGTGTTCCTTGGATTTAATTACTAAATTTCTTTTGGTTTTTCCTATGTATACTTCAATACAATCACTGCATTCAATTTGGTATATGCCGGATTTTTTGTTAGGTGGAATAGCATCTTTGATGTTTGAAAGTAGCAGGTTTTTTATGGAGTAATGGTTTACTGGTGCTAGCCGAATGTTGTATTCCTTGAACACTTTTTTAGATTTATCAAAGGTCCATGGATGATATGTGCCTTTGTTGTGCGCAATACTTCATTGACTCGCCCTCGTAATAATTTAGATTTACATTACTATTACTAGCTTATTCAAATATACGCAAATTAATTCTGTGGTTTTGAAACATACGCTTAAAATTGTTATTTTTGTTTGAGAAATGGCCTAAATGGTCGTTATTAGATACTGTGCTCATTACTAAACCAACCTGGAGAAGATGGCATGTTTATTTGTCATTAGTTAAAAGCTGTGTTCATCATTAGACTGACCTGGAAAAGGTGGCAGTGTTTACAGCACCCTATTAAAAGCTTCCTCTTACTGCTCCTTTTTAGGTTAAAATGCCAGCCAACGTAAACCATTAGTTACTGTAAAACTTTAACATTAACAAGAAAATGCACATCACAAAACGTATTTCTTTAAATGTCTTTCACAAAGTATTCTTTTTCTCAATGTAATGCCATTTTCTCGACATTGAATTTCCAGTACCTACATTATCGAACTTTCCAGTGAGTCTATTGCTTATCTGACTACGTTGACCTTTGTTGTACTAAGTGTTTTGATTTTGCTGATAATCTTTATTCAACCCTCTGTCAACGATCATGTTGTTCATAAGGACGTATCTCCTGGCTCATTTATGCGAGCAATTCTGTTGTGGTCGAGAAATTTGTTTCTAAAATTGCTGTTTTGGCTTAAGTGTTGGCCAAAATTGTTGTAACTACAGGGTTGCTGTACCCCCTTCCTACGAAAATTGTGGTTTTTACGTGTAACCATTGTAACCATTTCATTGATTTACCTCGAACATCACTGCCATTATTACGTAAACGCTTTCTTCTCAACTCCACCTGCAAATCAGTTTCTAAGTTATACATGCATTTTGCAATTGTGTCATTTGCTGTTTTCCTACCAGCTCCTGTTACATCTATTCCTTCACCTATAGGTATGACAGAACAAACAAATCATTGACAAGGAAATAACACACTTCAAAAATTCAGTTACCATCCAAGTAAGCACTACAAATTCCACAGCATCTTCAGAAAATGCAACATTAACATTGCATGAATGACATCCTCGTCATGTTCAAAGTGTGTCCCCCGTAGAGAATCCTTAAGTGGCCCAAAGAGATGGAAGTCTGGGGGTGCCAGGTCTGGACTGTACGGTGGATGAGGCAATGATGTTCAACCCAATTTGGGATGTGTTCCAGGGTTCTCAGACTTGGGTGTGGGCATGCATTATCGTGTTGGAGTAAGATTTCTGCTGGATTCTTGTCAGATCGAACACATTGGAAACGTTTCTTGAGTTTATTCAGTCTTCACGTATGCCTCTGAATTAATGGTTGATCCTCTTGGCATCACATCCACGAGATTGACGCCATCACAATCCCAGAAGACTGTTACTATAACTATTCCGGCAGAGTGGTTGTCTTGAATTTCTTCTTTTGTGGTGAATGAGGATGATGCCACTCCATGGACTGCCATTTTGTTTCTGGCGCAAAGTGGTGCACCCAGCTTTTGTCCCCCGTAACAATCCAAGACAGAAAGGCCTCTCTATCGGTCTCAAAATGCTCCAATAATTCAGATGAAAGGCCTTTCTTTGAATCTTGTGGTCTGCTGTGAGCATTTGTGGAACCCATTGTGAGCACGTCTTCAAATATCTGAGAGCGTTGATCATTGCAGACACACTTCCAATGCTGACTGACAACTGTAGAGCCAATTGTCAAGTTGTGATGTGCCGGTCGGCATGAATAATGGCATGCGCATGATTTAACATGTCTGGAGCAGTGGCTGTGAGAGGACGTTCCAAGTGCGGCTGATCATGGAGCTCTGTTTCTGCATTTCCAGAGGCTCTAACTTTCTTTACCCATCGCCCAACAGTACTCCTATCAACTGCAGCATTGCCATACACTGCACACATACGTTGATGGGTGTTAACCACGGTTTCTTTTTCTGCACATAAGAATTCAATAACAGCACACTGCTTGTAACAGAGTCGTGTGTAGATGCCACTTTGACGCTGTACTACGGCTCTGCCATCTGCCGGAACGGTTTGAAACTCAACTGGTGCACAGAAGAAACATCAAATGTGAAGCACCTACAAGGACGTTTGTCTATATATATGTATATTAATATTAATGGATTTTTAAACAAATGTAGGGCATTATATATTGAACAACCCTCGTATCAAGTATTATATCCACCACACAAGATTGGTTAGATCTAAAGCCAAACAGTGTGTCTGCAGAGGTCTAAGCATATGAAGAACAAACAAAAACTCAAAAGAGTTTGGAAAAAATGGTTCAGAGACTAATTGGGAGTTCCAATTTTGGTTTGCCTGGTTTTGTTATCATTAGGGCTCGAATTTTTAGGTAAATACGTGTTTTGTTTGCGTCAATTTGAAACTTGAGTTTAACATTCTGGATATTTACACTAGACCAAACATTTTAAGTTTTATTGCACATAAAAATGCACATTTTCTGATTTTTTTATGTAAATAAATATTTTCGGATATTCACATAAATTACACAAAAATCACTAAAGGAAACCTTTTTAAAATAATTTTCACATATTCACATAAAAGCAGCAGCAGAATTACTTTCAACAAGTCATCATCCACTTCTTTAATGCTGAATTATGCAGGGTGGATGTTGCAATTTGTTATTCATTATCTGGAAGAACTAATATGTCAGCTACAGTATCCCTTCAGTTGGAAGAAAATATGAACATCCTGCTTTCCTTAGTTACATGAGCTCGCAAGATAAGAACCGGAATTCCTCCACTGCCATATGCTTGAAACAAATAAACACCTGTCATTGCTTCACAGCCCAGCTAGTATATACACTGATACTGTTAAAACTGTGTAGTCAATTAGTCATTTGTGAATCTGCAAAGTTTATATAACCTTCTAGTTGTGGTGGGAAGTTAGGTATGACAGTTTTGAGTTGACAGTGGATTAAACATGCCCAGAGTGAAAAGTAGTGCAAGTTATTGTGTGCAATGATATGCCGTGGAATTTAAGGATATTTTTAGTTCTGATGGTAAAATCCTATATTGTCAGTCATGTGGTAAAGCTGTAGCGGCAGACCAATGGTCGCAAGCGGTACAACATTAAGTGATAACAGACATGAGGCAGCTATTTCACGCTTTACAAAAAGAACAATCTTTTATTAATGATCCATTGCCAAGTACTTCAGCAGGACCTTCCAAATTTTCAATGCATTGTAAGGATTTGTGCAGAGCATTTGTTTTAGCAGACATACCCATCTTGAAAGTGAACCAGCGTCAGTTTAAAACATTCCGGAACCAAATATACAAATATTGACACACCTGATGAATCAACTTTGTGAAGACATTACCTTATCAAGTGCTACGAAGAAACTGTTGATGTATATATGCAAAATGTGTATTAATGACAACATATGAGTGAGCATAGATGGAACTTCAGGTTCTATTGGCAGGAAAATTGATGTTATAGGGGTATTGAAGAATGATACTGAAATTTCAAAGTCATCTTTTCTACTGACCTGTCTGCTGCAAACCATATGAATGTTGCCAGATTATTTAATGAAGCAATGCAGATATTGTGGCCAAATGGCGTATGATATGACAATGTTTTGTTACTTTTGACTGATGCTGCACCATATATGAAAAAGGCAGCAGCAGGACTTGCAGTCAGTTATCTTAAAATGATTCATATTACATGCGCTGTGCATGGATAGCATAGAATATGTGAGGAAATTAGGGCCATGTTTCCTGACATGGGCAGATTGATTTCTAATGGAAAAAAGTGTTCCAAGTCACCTAAACGGATTGAAATTTTTCAGAATAAAAATCAGAACACTCCGCTGCCTCCTGTGGTGACTCGCTGGGGAACATGGCCACAGTTCAATACTATACAGAAAACCTGGATGGTTTTGCTGCTGTCGTAAATAAACTAAATTGTACACTGTGTTAAGAAATGGCTTGGCATACATTTCCGTAAATCTGTGGCCCCTTTGTGATTCCATAAAGAAGCTTGAATCAGTAGGAATGCCTTTGAGAGAAGCAGTTCTAGTAGTTCAGGATGTGGGGAAGAAAAACAATGTTCTTTCTGGTTTTGCAGCATAAAATTTAAAAAGAAAATGCAAGGAAGTGTTCGAAAATAATAGTGGATTTAACATAAGTCTAACATTTTAAATGTATTGTATCATCGTTCATGAAGTCTCGCTCCCGCCCTCGTTCAGCGAGCCGCCGGGGATCTTCAGACTCCCGGAAGTCGGCGGAGTCACCAGACGATGGCGAATTTAACCTACCCCGTCCGAAGTCGGTTAAGGTAAAGATGAAGACAAATCCCTAATTCTTCTTTACCATGGAAATAATCCAGTGGAATGTTAATGGGTTCCGGGCACGTGTTCCGGACATACAGCATCTCGTTTCGCAACGCTCTCCATCAATCGTCTGTCTACAAGAAACGCACTTGCACCCTAACCACGCATTACAACTTCGTGGTTTTTCGGCATTTGGACATGACTCTGCAGCTGATAGGCGAGCAAGCGCGGGTGTTGCTGTTCTGGTGGCGCATGATATCTCTGCCACCAGTGTGCCACTCAACATGCCGCTACAAGCTGTAGCGGTGCGTGTGCAGCTGCAGAGCCTCTGTTTCTCCGTCTATCTGCCACCGGTCAGTGTCGTACACACGAACGATCTTCGGGCTCTCTTGGCACAGATTCCGCCACCGCTCATCTTTCTCGGCGATCTGAATGCCAAGCACTCTCATTGAGGCTCCGACACTGACGATGCCCGTGAGTGCCTTGTAGCAGACGTTTGCCATATGTCCGGCCTAGTCATATTAAACACTGGCGTGCCTACTTACTTATCATCTGCCTATGGTACACACTCCGCGCTTGACGTTTCTTTTAGCAGCCCGTCACTGGTACCTCTACTTGATTGGTCGGTACTTTCCGACTTATTTGGCAGTGATCATTACCCCATTAGCATTCACCTATCGGGCCACAATTCTGTGCCAACACGCTTTCCTCACTGGATTATTTCCAAGGCTGACTGGGGGAAGTTTCATTCCCTCATTCACCTTACCGACGATGGTTTTACCACCATTGACGACATGGTGGAGTATTTTACTTGCTCTATCCTTCGTGCAGCGGATTCCAGCATTCCTCGTGGTTCCACTACACCTCGTCACGTTCCTGTGCCTTGTTGGTCCGAGGAATGCCGTTTGGCTGCTAAGGCACGCAAGCGTGCATTGCGTATCTTTACATTACATCCTACGCAGGCGAACTTTGTCGCTTTTAAGCGTGCTCGTGCTAGAGCGAGATTTATACTTCGAGACGCAAAACGCAAATCGTGGGAAAAGTATGTATCTTCTCTTTCCCGTCGAAGTTCGGCGCAAAAGGTGTGGACTGCTGTTCGGCGAATGTACAGTGTCGCCGGACGATCATCCCCGGCCTTGCCGTACAGGGCTCCCGTTACACCAGCGAGCAGGACATCGCCGACGCCCTTGCCGAGTGTTTCGCCTGCACTAGCCAAACCCAAAGCTATGATAGAGCGTTTTTAGTTACCAAGGAATCTGCGGAACAGATAGGCCTTAGTTTTAACAGTGCCCAAAGTGAACCGTACAACGCACCATTTACCGAAGCGGAGCTGGCGCATTCCTTGTCCCTAGCAAAGAATTCTTCTCCCGGTCCTGATGACATCCACCGCCAAATCCTGCTTCATCTTCCACCTGCAGCTCTTTCCTTCATGTTGAGCATGTATAACCGCATCTGGCATCAGCAGGTTTTTCCGTCTTCCTGGGGAGAGGGCATTGTCATCCCTATCCCTCGACCAGGAAAAGACCGGACACTTCCCTCTAGCTACCGCCCTATTTGCCTGACGAGTGTCGTTTGCAAGACCTTGGAACGGATGATCAACACTCGCTTAGTTTGGTGGCTAGAGACGAATAACCTGCTGAGCAATGTTCAGTGCGGATTTCGTCGCTATCGCTCCAGTGTCGACAACCTGACGCGCATGGAGGCATACATACAGAATGCGTTTCTCCTGAAGCAGCATGTCGTGGGTGTCTTCTTTGATCTGGAGAAGGCCTACGATACTACTTGGCGCTATGGCATTCTCCGTATTCTACAGGGTTGTGGTTTGCGCGGTCACTTAGCCGTTTTTCTTTTTAACTTTTTACTCATTCGCCGTTTTCGTGTCCGTATAGGCAACACGCTGCCTCAAGAGAAGATCCAGGAGAATGGTGTACCCCAGGGATCCATCCTCAGTGTCACACTTTTCGCAGTTGCCATTAATGGCATCACTAGTGTTGTTCGTAGCGGTATCCCGATGTCGCTGTATGTTGACGACTTTGCGATCTACTATCGCTCTTATAGTTTGGAGCACATCGAGCGTCAACTGCAGCTGACCATAACCTCCATCGCCGAGTGGGCATTACGCACCGGCTTTCGGCTGTCCCCTACGAAAACACATTGTCTTCACTTTCACCGACTGCGAGGAGTACACCCTCCTCCTGATCTTCATCTGCGCGATACACGTCTTCCTTTTGTACCGCACCTTAAGATCTTGGGCCTGCACCTCGACAGTAAACTCACATGGGAGCACCATATCCGCTATCTTCGTGCTTCCTGCGATCGTTCGCTTCGGGTACTCAGGGTCTTATCTGGGGCATCTTGGGGCGGCGATCGCACCGTCATGTTGAGGTTGTATGGCTCTCTGGTTCGGTCCAAATCAGACTACGGCTGTTTTATTTATGGCGCGGCGTCTGCGTCTAAACTCCGGCTTTTAGACACAGTACATCACACTGGTATCCGTCTCGCTACTGGGGCTTTCCGCACCAGCAGAATCGATTGTCTGTATGCTGATTCTGGCGAACCTCCACTGTCTGTTCGACGCTCTTTTTTACTTTGTTCTTACGTGGCAAGGCTGGCCGCCCATCCAGGTCACCCTTCGTTTCCACCCGTGTTGCGTCCAAACCTCGCGCACCGTTATATGCGAAATACAACCATCTCCCGTCCAAGTGGTATCCGGTTTCGTGAACTGCTTGCTGCACATGCCCTTCGACTGCCAGCAGTACAGCGGCATTCACATGGCCGATGTCCTTCCTGGCAACTCCAGCGCGCACGCTTTGACCTGGAGCTGTCGGGCTGTGGTGTTAAGATAGCTACCCCTCATTCCGTGTTTCGCCAACTATTCACGGAACTACTGGGCCGATACCGGACTTCCTGTCCGGTATTTACCGATGGCTCCCAGATGCGTAGTGCGACGGGTTGCGCCTTTATATACAACGGTGACGCTCATACGTACCGCCTACCGGACGCCAGTTCAGTATTTACCGCCGAGTTGTTTGCCATATTTTATTTCCTCCTGTTTATCTCCAGTTCAGGTCCTGGAAGTTTTATCGTATGTTCCGATTCTTTTAGCGCTCTCCAGGCCCTGCAACAGTTTATCGGCACCTCGGCATTGGTTGTTAAAATCCAGACGTTGATTTCTCAGCTACTGTCTCGCGGATACCAGTTTGTTTTTACGTGGATCCCAGGCCATGTGGGTATTCCGGGCAACGAGGCGGCGGATGCGGCTGCAAAGTCTGGATGTCGCCTTCCGGAGTATTCCACCCGTACGCTCCCCTATATAGATGTGCAGAAATATTTCCGTCGCCATCTATTTGCTCTCTGGCAGGAATCTTGGGAAGCGTTATCTGGCACTCAGTTACGGACAATCAAGGACACGGTGCAACCCTGGCATACCAGCTGCAGGAATTCCAGGCGGGAAGAAGTGGTCCTAACCCGCCTGAGGATAGGCCATACCCGAGCCACGCATGGACACCTTTTGCGTGGTGATCCGGAGCCTGTCTGTACGACGTGTAATATTCCAATCTCCGTCGCACATGTCCTTCTTGATTGTCCGCGATACGCTCGTGAGCGCCAGTCCGTTGGCTTGGGCCTTACACTGTCGTCAGTTTTAGGCAACGACCCAGTATCTGTAAATACAGTGCTGCGGTTTTGTTCCACAATTGATTTTATGAAGCAAGTGTAAGGTTATTTTATTTCAGAGATTTTAGCCTTTTAGATTGCCGTATTTTTGGTTTTTTTTAACGTTTTAGTGTTCTTCATTTTGTAGCAATTTTAAGTTTTCTGTTTTTAGCATTTTAACCTTAGCTTTTTAGTTTTTAATGGGTGATGTTTTAAAACTTGCCCTACGTAATTTTACTTTTGGACTCGGGGCCCTAATGACCAAGTTGTCGACGGGCCCTTAAACCCAACACATTCACTCATTGTGATGATAAACATTTGCAGAAATTATTCCTAGTATTCTTGCAGGTGCAAGGAAATGAGAGAAAGTCCAGGAGTTGGGTAACTGTCCTAGTTTAGGTTTGTCATGAAGACAAGCCTGCTAATAGATCTGTAGAAAAAGACAATTTTAAATATAGTAATAAGGGATAAAAATTATAAGATGTAAAAATATTTTATACAAAATTATTATAAAATTTGGGAATAGGACAGCTATTTTAGAATTATTTATTTTATTTGTTTATTTAATTTAGTGTAGTATATAGATGGTTGTGTAAAGTGTAGAAAGAATCACGGAAAATTTGTAACCATTGCCACCTCCTCGCCTACAATGACCCATCCTTTGCTCCTGATACTTTATATAAAAAGTGTCACCTCCTCGCCTACAATGACCCATCCTTTGCTCCTGATACTTTATATAAAAAGTGCCACCTCCTCGCCTACAATGACCCATCCTTTGCTCCTGATGCTATATATAAAAGTGCCACCTCCTCGCCTACAATGACCCATCCTTTGCACCTGATGCTATATATAAAAGTGCCACCTCCTCGCCTACAATGACCCATCCTTTGTTCCTGATACTTTATATAAAAGTGCCACCTCCTCGCCTACAACGACCCATCCTTTGCTCCTGATACTTTATATAAAAGTGCCACCTCCTCGCCTACAATGACCCATCCTTTGCTCCTGATACTATATATAAAAAGTGCCACCTCCTCGCCTACAATGACCCATCCTTTGCTCCTGATACTATATATAAAAAGTGCCACCTCCTCGCCTACAATGACCCATCCTTTGCTCCTGATACTATATATAAAAGTGCTACCTCCTCGCCTACAATGACCCATCCTTTGCTCCTGATGCTATATATAAAAGTGCCACTTCCTCGCCTACAACGACCCGTCCTTTGCTCCTGATACTTTATATAAAAAGTGTCACCTCTGCAGTTTTAATTATCCCATAATACCTACCTCTTTTGCTATAGTTGCTCCTTATACTTGCCTCTTATTGTTTTCTCACCAATAATCGCCCACCTGTTGCTCCTGATACTTGAATAGTACTACCTCCTTTGTCATGGGTGCCGCTGGTACTTACCTGTGTTACAGTTGCTCCTGATGCTTTAATATCACCACCCCATTTAATTTCTCCCAATACCTTATTAGTGCCACCTTCATCTCAGGTTATAATCGCTCCTTAAGTTTTGTTACCACCTCCTTAGTTATAATTTCTCCAGATACCTTTTAGTATCAGGGGTATCCCTAATGCAGTGTCAATAGATAACCCTTATGCAAAGTATCAGTACATAACCCTAATACAAAGTATCTATAAGTAACCCTAGTACAAAGTACCAATAGCTAACCCTAAACCAGTACCAGTAGGTAACCCTAAAACAGTACCAGTAGGTAACCCTAAAACAGTACCAGTAGGTAACCCTAAAACAGTACCAATAGGTAACCCTAAAACGGAGTATCAATAGGTAACCCAAATAGAGTATCAGTAGGTAAACCAAATACACAGTATCAGTAGGTAACCCAAATACAGAGTAACAGTAGGTAACTCTAATTCAGAGTAACAGTAGGCAACCCTGATACAGAGTACCAGTAGGTAACCCAAATACAGAGTAGCAGTAGGTAACTCTAATACAGAGTAGCAGTAGCTAACCCAAATAGAGTACTAGTAGGTAACCCAAATACAGAGTACCAGTAGGTAACCCAAATACAGAGTACCAGTAGGTAACCCAAATACAGAGTAGCATTAGGTAACTCTAATACAGAGTAACAGTAGGCAACCCTGATACAGAGTACCAGTAGGTAACCCAAATACAGAGTAGCAGTAGCTAACTCTAATACAGAGTAACAGTAGGTAACTCTAATAGAGAGTAACAGTAGGCAACCCTAACAGAGTATCAGTACGAAACCCAAATACAGAGTGTCAGTAGGTAAACCAAATACAGAGTGTCACTAGGTAACACTAAAACAAAGTAACGGTAGGTAACCCTAATACAGAGTAACGGTAGGTAACCCTAATACAGAGTGTCAGTAGGTTACCCAAATACAGAGTGTCAGTAGGTAACCCAAATACACAGTGTCAGTAGGTAACACTAATACAGAGTAACCGTAGGTAACCCAAATACAGAGTGTCAGTAGGTAACACTAATACAGAGTAGCAGTAGGTAACTCTAATACAGAGTAACAGTAGGCAACCCTGATACAGAGTACCAGTAGGTAACCCAAACACAGAGTAGCAGTAGGTAACTCTAATACAGAGTAACAGTAGGTAACTCTAATACAGAGTAACAGTAGGTAACTCTAATACAGAGTAACAGTAGGTAACTCTAATACAGAGTAACAGTAGACAACCCTAATACAGAGTATCAGTAGGTAACCCAAATACAGAGTGTCAGTAGGTAACACTAATACAGAGTAACAGTAGGTAACCCAAATACAGAGTGTCAGTAGGTAACACTAATACAGAGTAGCAGTAGGTAACTCTAATACAGAGTAACAGTAGGCAACCCTGATACAGAGTACCAGTAGGTAACCCAAACAGAGTAGCAGTAGGTAACCCAAACAGAGTAGCAGTAGGTAACTCTAATACAGAGTAACAGTAGGTAACTCTAATACAGAGTAACAGTAGGTAACTCTAATACAGAGTAACAGTAGGTAACTCTAATACAGAGTAACAGTAGACAACCCTAATACAGAGTATCAGTAGGTAACCCAAATACAGAGTGTCAGTAGGTAACCCAAATACAGAGTGTAAGTAGGTAACACTAATACAGAGTAACAGTAGGTAACCCTAATACAGAGTGTCAGTAGGTAACCCAAATTCAGAGTGTCAGTAGGTAACACTAATACAGAGTAACAGTAGGTAATCCAAATACAGAGTGTCAGTAGGTAACTCAAATACAGAGTGTCAGTAGTTAACACTAATACAGAGTAACAGTAGCTAACCCAAATACAGAGTGTCAGTAGGTAACTCAAATACAGAGTGTCAGTAGGTAACACTAATACAGAGTATCAGTAGGTAACCCAAATACAGAGTGTCAGTAGGTAACCCAAATACAGAGTGTCAGTAGTTAACACTAATACAGAGTAACAGTAGCTAACCCAAATACAGAGTCAGTAGGTAACACTAATACAGAGTAACAGTAGGTAACCCAAATACAGAGTATCAGTAGGTTACCCAAATACACAGTCAGTAGGTAACCCAAATACAGAGTGTCAGTAATTAACCCAAATACAGAGTAGCAGTAGGTAACTCTAATACAGAGTAACAGTAGGCAACCCTGATACAGAGTACCAGTAGGTAACCCAAATACAGAGTAGCAGTAGGTAACTCTAATACAGAGTAGCAGTAGCTAACCCAAATAGAGTACTAGTAGGTAACCCAAATACAGAGTACCAGTAGGTAACCCAAATACAGAGTACCAGTAGGTAACCCAAATACAGAGTAGCATTATGTAACTCTAATACAGAGTAACAGTAGGCAACCCTGATACAGAGTACCAGTAGGTAACCCAAATACAGAGTAGCAGTAGCTAACTCTAATACAGAGTAACAGTAGGTAACTCTAATAGAGAGTAACAGTAGGCAACCCTAACAGAGTATCAGTACGAAACCCAAATACAGAGTGTCAGTAGGTAAACCAAATACAGAGTGTCACTAGGTAACACTAAAACAAAGTAACGGTAGGTAACCCTAATACAGAGTAACGGTAGGTAACCCTAATACAGAGTGTCAGTAGGTTACCCAAATACAGAGTGTCAGTAGGTAACCCAAATACACAGTGTCAGTAGGTAACACTAATACAGAGTAACCGTAGGTAACCCAAATACAGAGTGTCAGTAGGTAACACTAATACAGAGTAGCAGTAGGTAACTCTAATACAGAGTAACAGTAGGCAACCCTGATACAGAGTACCAGTAGGTAACCCAAACACAGAGTAGCAGTAGGTAACTCTAATACAGAGTAACAGTAGGTAACTCTAATACAGAGTAACAGTAGGTAACTCTAATACAGAGTAACAGTAGGTAACTCTAATACAGAGTAACAGTAGACAACCCTAATACAGAGTATCAGTAGGTAACCCAAATACAGAGTGTCAGTAGGTAACACTAATACAGAGTAACAGTAGGTAACCCAAATACAGAGTGTCAGTAGGTAACACTAATACAGAGTAGCAGTAGGTAACTCTAATACAGAGTAACAGTAGGCAACCCTGATACAGAGTACCAGTAGGTAACCCAAACAGAGTAGCAGTAGGTAACTCTAATACAGAGTAACAGTAGGTAACTCTAATACAGAGTAACAGTAGGTAACTCTAATACAGAGTAACAGTAGGTAACTCTAATACAGAGTAACAGTAGGTAACTCTAATACAGAGTAACAGTAGGTAACTCTAATACAGAGTAACAGTAGACAACCCTAATACAGAGTATCAGTAGGTAACCCAAATACAGAGTGTCAGTAGGTAACCCAAATACAGAGTGTAAGTAGGTAACACTAATACAGAGTAACAGTAGGTAACCCTAATACAGAGTGTCAGTAGGTAACCCAAATTCAGAGTGTCAGTAGGTAACACTAATACAGAGTAACAGTAGGTAATCAAAATAGAGTGTCAGTAGGTAACCCAAATACAGAGTGTCAGTAGTTAACACTAATACAGAGTAACAGTAGCTAACCCAAATACAGAGTCAGTAGGTAAGACTAATACAGAGTAACAGTAGGTAACCCAAATACAGAGTATCAGTAGGTTACCCAAATACACAGTCAGTAGGTAACCCAAATACAGAGTGTCAGTAATTAACCCAAATACAGAGTAGCAGTAGGTAACTCTAATACAGAGTAACACTAGGCAACCCTAATGCAAGAGTATCAGTAGGTAACCCAAATACAGACTAGCAGTAGGTAACTAATACAGAGTAACAGTAGGCAACCCTAATACAGAGTATCAGTAGGTAATCCAAATATAGAGTGTCAGTAGGTAACCCTAATACAGAGTGCCAGTAGGTAAACCAAATACAGAGTGCCAGTAGGTAACCCAAATACAGTGTCAGTAGCTAACACTAATACAGAGTAACAGTAGGTAACCCAAATACAGACTAGCAGTAGGTAACTAATACAGAGTAACAGTAGGCAATACAAATACAGAGTGTCAGTAGGTAACACTAATACAGAGTAACAGTAGGCAACCCTAATACAGAGTATCAGTAGGTAATCCAAATATAGAGTGTCAGTAGGTAACCCAAATACAGAGTGCCAGTAGGTAACCCAAATACAGAGTGCCAGTAGGTAACCCAAATACAGTGTCAGTAGCTAACACTAATACAGAGTAACAGTAGGTAACCCAAATACAGACTAGCAGTAGGTAACTAATACAGAGTAACAGTAGGCAATACAAATACAGAGTGTCAGTAGGTAATCCTAATACAGAGTGTCAGTAGGTAACACTAATACAGAGTAACAGTAGGCAACCCTGATACAGAGTACCAGTAGGTAACCCAAACACAGAGTAGCAGTAGGTAACTCTAAAACAGAGTAACAGTAGGTAACTCTAATACAGAGTAACAGTAGGTAACTCTAATACAGAGTAACAGTAGGTAACTCTAATACAGAGTAACAGTAGACAACCCTAATACAGAGTATCAGTAGGTAACCCAAATACAGTGTCAGTAGGTAACCCAAATACAGAGTGTCAGTAGGTAACACTAATACAGAGTAACAGTAGGTAACCCTAATACAGAGTGTCAGTAGGTAACCCAAATACAGAGTGTCAGTAGGTAACACTAATACAGAGTGTCAGTAGGTAACCCAAATACAGAGTGTCAGTAGGTAACCCAAATACAGAGTGTCAGTAGGTAACACTAATACAGAGTAACAGTAGGTAACCCAAATACAGAGTATCAGTAGGTTACCCAAATACAGAGTCAGTAGGTAACCCAATACAGAGTGTAAATAATTAACCCAAATACAGAGTAGCAGTAGGTAACTCTAATACAGAGTAACACTAGGCAACCCTAATGCAAGAGTATCAGTAGGTAACCCAAATACAGACTAGCAGTAGGTAACTAATACAGAGTAACAGTAGGCAATCCAAATACAGAGTGTCAGTAGGTAACCCTAATACAGAGTAACAGTAGGTAACCCAAATACAGAGTGTCAGTATTTAACACTAATACAGAGTAACAGTAGGCAACCCTAATACAGAGTATCAGTAGGTAATCCAAATATAGAGTGTCAGTAGGTAACCCAAATACAGAATGCCAGTAGGTAACCCAAATACAGAGTGCCAGTAGGTAACCCAAATACAGTGTCAGTAGCTAACACTAATACAGAGTAATAGTAGGTAACCCAAATACAGACTAGCAGTAGGTAACTAATACAGAGTAACAGTAGGCAATACAAATACAGAGTGTCAGTAGGTAACCCTAATACAGAGTAACAGTAGGTAACCCAAATACAGAGTGTCAGTAGGTAACCCAAATACAGAGTGTCACTAGGTAACACTAATACAAAGTAACAGTAGGTAACCCTAATACAGAGTAACGGTAGGTAACCCTAATACAGAGTGTCAGTAGGTAACCCAAATACACAGTGTCAGTAGGTAACACTAATACAGATAACAGTAGGTAACCCTAATACAGAGTGTCAGTAGGTAACACTAATACAGAGTAGCAGTAGGTAACCCAAATACAGACTGTCAGTAGGTAACACTAATACAGAGTAACAGTAGGTAACACTAATACAGAGTATCAGTAGGTAACACTCATACAGAGTAACAGTAGGTAACCCTAATACAGAGTAACAGTAGGGAACCCTAATACAGAGTAGCCGTAGGTAGCCCAAATACAGAGTGTCAGTAGGTTACTCAAATACAGAGTGTCAGTAGGTAACACTAATACAGAGTAACAGTAGGCAACCCTAATACAGAGTATCAGTAGGTTACCCTAATACAGAGTAGCAGTAGGTAACACTTATACAGAGTCAGTAGGTTACCAAATACACAGTGTCAGTAGGTTACCCAAGTACAGAGTGTCAGTAGGTAACACTAATACAGGGTAACAGTAGGCAACCCTAATACAGAGTATCAGTAGGTAACCCAAATAGAGAGTGTCAGTAGGTTACCCTAATACAGAGTAGCAGTAGGTAACACTAATACAGAGATTCAGTAGGTTATCCAAATACAGAGTGTCAGTAGGTTACCCAAGTACAGAGAGTCAGTAGGTAACCCAAATACAGAATATCAGTAGGTAACCCAAATAGAGTGTCAGTAGTTTACCCAAATACAGAGTGTCAGTAGGTAATCCAAATACAGAGTAGCATTAGGTAAGTCTAATAGAGAGTAACAGTAGGCAACCCTAACAGACTATCAGTAGGTAACCGAAATACAGAGTGTAAGTAGGTAACCGAAATACAGAGTTTCACTAGGTAACACTAATACAAAGTAACAGTAGGTAACCCTAATACAGAGTAACGGTAGGTAACCCTAATACAGAGTGTCAGTAGGTTACCCAAATACAGAGTGTCAGTAGGTAACCCAAATACACAGTGTCAGTAGGTAACACTAATACAGAGTAACAGTAGGTAACCCAAATACAGAGTGTCAGTAGGTAACACTAATACAGAGTAGCAGTAGGTAACTCTAATACAGAGTAACAGTAGGCAACCCTGATACAGAGTGCCAGTAGGTAACCCAAATACAGAGTAGCAGTAGGTAACTCTAATACAGAGTAACAGTAGGTAACTCTAATACAGAGTAACAGTAGGTAACCCAAATACAGAGTGTCAGTAGGTAACCCAAATACAGAGTGTCAGTAGCTAACACTAATACAGAGTAACAGTAGGTAACCCTAATACAGAGTGTCAGTAGGTAACCCAAATTCAGAGTGTCAGTAGGTAACACTAATGCAGAGTAACAGTAGGTAACCCAAATACAGAGTGTCAGTAGGTAACTCAAATACAGAGTGTCAGTAGGTAACACTAATACAGAGTAACAGTAGGTAACCCAAATACAGAGTGTCAGTAGGTAACACTAATACAGAGTAACAGTAGGTAACCCAAATACAGAGTGTCAGTAGGATACCCAAATACAGAGTCAGTAGGTAACCCAAATACAGAGTGTCAGTAATTAACCCAAATACAGAGTAGCAGTAGGTAACTCAAATACAGAGTAACAGTAGGCAACCTAATGTAGTGTCAGTAGGTAACCCAAATACAGAGTGTCAGTAGGTAACCCAAATACAGAGTGTCAGTAGGGAACCCAAATACAGAGTGCCAGTAGGTAACCCAAAAACAGTGTCAGTAGCTCACACTAATACAGAGTAATAGTAGGTAACCCAAATACAGACTAGCAGTAGGTAACTAATACAGAGTAACAGTAGGCAATCCAAATACAGAGTGTCAGTAGGTAACCCTAATACAGAGTAACAGTAGGTAACCCAAATAAAGAGTGTCAGTAGGTTACCCAAATACAGAGTGTCAGTAGGTAACCCTAATACAGAGTAACAGTAGGTAACCCAAATACAGAGTGTCAGTAGGTTACCCAAATACAGAGTGTCAGTAGGTAACCCAAATACAGAGTATCAGTAGGTAACCCAAATACAGAGTATCGGTAGGTAACCCTAATACAAGAGCATCAGTAGGTAACTCTAATACAGGAGTATCAGTAGGTAACCCAAATACAGACTAGCAGTAGGTAACTAATACAGAGTAACAGTAGGCAATCCAAATACACAGTGTCAGTAGGTAACCCTAATACAGAGTAACAGTAGGTAACACAAATACAGAGTATCAGTAGGTAACTCTAATACAGAGTAACAGTAGGCAACCCTAATACAGAGTATCAGTAGGTAATCCAAATATAGAGTGTCAGTAGGTAACCCAAATACAGAGTGTCAGTAGGTAACCCAAATACAGAGTGTCAGTAGGTAACCCAAATACAGAGTGTCAGTAGGCAACCCAAATACAGAGTATCAGTAGGTAACCCAAATACAGACTAGCAGTAGGTAACTAATACAGAGTAACAGTAGGCAATACAAATACAGAGTGTCAGTAGGTAATCCTAATACAGAGTGTCAGTAGGTAACACTAATACAGAGTAGCAGTAGGTAACTCTAATACAGAGTAACAGTAGGCAACCCTGATACAGAGTAGCAGTAGGTAACTCAAAAACAGAGTAGCAGTAGGTAACTCTAATACAGAGTAACAGTAGGTAACTAATACAGAGTAACGGTAGGTAACCCTAATACAGAGTGTCAGTAGGTAACCCAACTACACAGTGTCAGTAGGTAACACTAATACAGAGTAACAGTAGGTAACCCTAATACAGAGTGTCAGTAGGTAACACTAATACAGAGTAGCAGTAGGTAACCCAAATATAGAGTGTCAGTAGGTAACACTAATACAGAGTAACAGCAGGTAACCCTAATACAGAGTAACAGTAGGCAACCCAAATACAGAGTAGCAGTAGGTAACCCAAATACAGAGTAGCAGTAGGTAACCCAAATACAGTGTCAGTAGGTAACGCTAATACAGAGTAACAGTAGGTAACGCTAATACAGAGTAACAGTAGGTAACCCTAATACAGAGTGTCAGTAGGTAACACTAATACAGAGTAGCAGTAGGTAACCCAAATACAGAGTGTTAGTAGGTAACACTAATACAGAGTAACAGTAGGTAACACTAATACAGAGTAACAGTAGGTAACCCTAATACAGAGTAACAGTGGGCAACCCTAATACAGAGTAGCAGTAGGTAGCCCAAATACAGAGTGTCAGTAGGTTACCCAAATACAGAGTGTCAGTAGGTAACACTAATACAGAGTAACAGTAGGTTACCCTAATACAGAGTAGCAGTAGGTAACACTTATACAGAGAGTCAGTAAGTTACCAAATACAGAGTGTCAGTAGGTTACCCAAGTACAGAGTCAGTAGGTAACCCAAATAGAGTGTCAGTAGGTTACCCAAATACAGAGTCAGTAGGTAACCCAAATACAGAGTGTCAGTAATTAACCCAAATACAGAGTAAAAGTAGGCAACCCTAATGCAGTGTCAGTAGTTTACCCAAATACAGAGTGTCAGTAGGTAACCCAAATACAGAGTAGCATTAGGTAACTCTAATAGAGAGTAACAGTAGGCAACCCTAACAGACTATCAGTAGGTAACCCAAATACAGAGTGTCAGTAGGTAACCCAAATACAGAGTGTCACTAGGTAACACTAATACAAAGTAACAGTAGGTAACCCTAATACAGAGTAACGGTAGGTAACCCTAATACAGAGTGTCAGTAGGTTACCCAAATACAGAGTGTCAGTAGGTAACCCAAATACACAGTGTCAGTAGGTACCACTAATACAGAGTAACAGTAGGTAACCCAAATACAGAGTGTCAGTAGGTAACACTAATACAGAGTAGCAGTAGGTAACTCTAATACAGAGTAACAGTAGGTAACTCTAATACAGAGTAACAGTAGGTAACCCAAATACAGAGTAGCAGTAGGTAACTCTAATACAGAGTAACAGTAGGTAACTCTAATACAGAGTAACAGTAGGTAACTCTAATACAGAGTAACAGTAGGTAACTCTAATACAGAGTAACAGTAGGTAACCCAAATACAGAGTGTCAGTAGGTAACCCAAATACAGAGTGTCAGTAGCTAACACTAATACAGAGTAACAGTAGGTAACCCTAATACAGAGTGTCAGTAGGTAACCCAAATTCAGAGTTACAGTAGGTAACACTAATGCAGAGTAACAGTAGGTAACCCAAATACAGAGTGTCAGTAGGTAACTCAAATACAGAGTGTCAGTAGGTAACACTAATACAGAGTAACAGTAGGTAACCCAAATACAGAGTGTCAGTAGGTAACACTAATACAGAGTAACAGTAGGTAACCCAAATACAGAGTGTCAGTAGGTAACACTAATACAGAGTCAGTAGGTAACCCAAATACAGAGTGTCAGTAATTAACCCAAATACAGAGTAGCAGTAGGTAACTCTAATACAGAGTAACAGTAGGCAACCCTAATGCAGTGTCAGTAGGTAACCCAAATACAGAGTGTCAGTAGGTAACCCAAATACAGAGTGCCAGTAGGTAAACCAAAAACTGTCAGTAGCTCACACTAATACAGAGTAACAGTAGGTAACCCAAATACAGACTAGCAGTAGGTAACTAATACAGAGTAACACTAGGCAATCCAAATACAGAGTGTCAGTAGGTAACCCTAATACAGAGTAACAGTAGGTAACCCAAATACAGAGTGTCAGTAGGTTGCCCAAATACAGAGTAACAGTAGGTAACCCAAATACAGAGTATCAGTAGGTAACCCTAATACAGAGAGTCAGTAGGTAACCCAAATAGCGAGTGTCAGTAGGTAACCCAAATACAGAGTGTCAGTAGGTAACACTAATAGAGAGTAACAGTAGGTAACCCAAATACAGTGTCAGTAGGTTACCCAAATACAGAGTAACAGTAGGTAACCCAAATACAGAGCGTCAGTAGGTAACACTAATACAGAGTAACAGTAGGTAACCCAAATACAGAGTATCAGGTGGTAACTCTAATACAGAGTATCAGTAGGTAACCCAAATATAGAGTGTCAGTAGGTAACCCAAATACAGTGTCAGTAGGTAACCCAAATACAGAGTGTCAGTAGGTAACCCAAATACAGAGTGTCAGTAGGTAACACTAATACAGAGTAACAGTAGGTAACACTAATACAGAGTAACAGTAGATAACCCAAATACAGAGTGTCAGTAGGTAACGCAAATACAGAGTATCAGTAGGTAACACTAATACAGAGTAACAGTAGGTAACCCAAATACAGAATAGCAGTAGGTAACTAATACAGAGTATCAGTAGGTAACCCTAATACAGAGTATCAGTAGGTAACCCAAAAACAGAGTGTCAGTAGGTAACACTAATACAGAGTGTCAGTAGGTAACACTAATACAGAGTAACAGTAGGTAACCCTAATACAGAGTAACAGTAGGGAACCCTAATACAGAGTAGCAGTAGGTAACCCAAATACAGAGTGTCAGTAAGTAACACTAATAAAGAGTAACAGTAGGTAACCCTAATACAGAGTGTCAGTAGGTAACACTAATACAGAGTAACAGTAGGTAACACTAATACAGAGTGTCAGTAGGTAACACTAATACAGAGTAACAGTAGGTAACCGTAATACAGAGTAACAGTAGGCAACCCTAATACAGAGTAGCAGTAGGTAGCCCAAATACAGAGTGTCAGTAGGTTACCCAAATACAGAGTAGCAGTAGGTAACACTAATACAGAGATTCAGTAGGTTACCCAAGTACAGAGAGTCAGTAGGTAACCTTAATACAGAATATCAGTAGGTAACCCAAATAGAGTGTCAGTAGTTTACCCAAAGACAGAGTGTCAGCAGGTAACACAAATACAGAGTGTCAGTAGGTAACACTAATACAGAGTAACAGTAGGCAACCCTAATACAGAGTATCAGTAGGTAACCCAAATAGAGAGTGTCAGTAGGTTACCCTAACACAGAGTAGCAGTAGGTAACACTAATACAGAGATTCAGTAGGTTACCCAAGTACAGAGAGTCAGTAGGTAACCTTAATACAGAATATCAGTAGGTAACCCAAATAGAGTGTCAGTAGTTTACCCAAATACAGAGTGTCAGCAGGTAACCCAAATACAGAGTGTCAGTAGGTTACCCAAGTACATAGAGTCAGTAGGTAACCCTAATACAGAGTGTCAGTAGGTAACACTAATACAGAGTGTCAGTAGGTAACACTAATAGAGAGTCAGTAGGTTACCCAAATACAGAGTGTCAGTAGGTTACCCAAGTACAGAGAGTCAGTAGGTAACCCAAATACAGAGTGTCAGTAGGTAACACTAATACAGAGAGTCAGTAGGTTACCCAAATACAGAGTGTCAGTAGGTTACCCAAATACAGAGTGTCAGTAGGTTACCCAAGTACAGAGAGTCAGTAGGTAACTCAAATACAGAGTGTCAGTAGGTAACCCAAGTACAGAGGGTCAGCAGGTAACCCAAATAGTGTCAGAAGGTTACCCAAGTACAGAGAGTCAGTAGGTAACCCAAGTACAGAGAGTCAGTAGGTTACCCAAATAGAGAGTGTCAGTAGGTAACACTAATACAGAGAGTCAGTAGGTAACCCAAATACAGAGTGTCAGTAGGTTACCCAAGTACAGAGTCAGTAGGTAACCCAAATACAGAGTGTCAGTAGGTTACCCAAGTACAGAGAGTCAGTAGGTTACCCAAATACAGAGTGTCAGTAGGTTACCCAAGTACAGAGAGTCAGTAGGTTACCCAAATACAGAGTGTCAGTAGGTTACCCAAGTACAGAGAGTCAGTAGGTTACCCAAATAGAGAGTGTCAGTAGGTTACCCAAGTACAGAGGGTCAGTAGGTAACCCAAATACAGAATATCAGTAGGTAACCCAAATAGAGTGTCAGTAGTTTACCCAAATACAGAGAGTCAGTAGGTTACCCAAATACAGAGTGTCTTTAGGTTACCCAAGTACATAGAGTCAGTAGGTAACCCTAATACAGAGTGTCAGTAGGTAACCCTAATACAGAGTGTCAGTAGGTTACCCAAATACAGAGAGTCAGTAGGTAACCCAAATACAGAGTGTCAGTAGGTTACCCAAGTACAGAGGGTCAGCAGGTAACCCAAATAGTGTCAGAAGGTTACCCAAGTACAGAGAGTCAGTAGGTAACCCAAGTACAGAGAGTCAGTAGGTTACCCAAATAGAGAGTGTCAGTAGGTAACACTAATACAGAGAGTCAGTAGGTTACCCAAATACAGAGTGTCAGTAGGTTACCCAAGTACAGAGTCAGTAGGTAACCCAAATACAGAGTGTCAGTAGGTTACCCAAATACAGAGTGTCAGTAGGTTACCCAAGTACAGAGAGTCAGTAGGTTACCCAAATACAGAGTGTCAGTAGGTTACCCAAGTACAGAGAGTCAGTAGGTTACCCAAATACAGAGTGTCAGTAGGTTACCCAAGTACAGAGAGTCAGTAGGTAACCCAAATACAGAATATCAGTAGGTAACCCAAATAGAGTGTCAGTAGTTTACCCAAATACAGAGTGTCAGTAGGTAACCCAAATACAGAGTGTCTTTAGGTTACCCAAGTACAGAGAGTCAGTAGGTAACCCAAATACAGAATATCAGTAGGTAACCCAAATAGAGTGTCAGTAGTTTACCCAAATACAGAGAGTCAGTAGGTTACCCAAATACAGAGTGTCAGTAGGTTACCCAAGTACAGAGTCAGTAGGTAACCCAAATACAGAGTGTCAGTAGGTTACCCAAATACAGAGTGTCAGTAGGTTACCCAAGTACAGAGAGTCAGTAGGTTACCCAAATACAGAGTGTCAGTAGGTTACCCAAGTACAGAGAGTCAGTAGGTTACCCAAATACAGAGTGTCAGTAGGTTACCCAAGTACAGAGAGTCAGTAGGTAACCCAAATACAGAATATCAGTAGGTAACCCAAATAGAGTGTCAGTAGTTTACCCAAATACAGAGTGTCAGTAGGTAACCCAAGTACATAGAGTCAGTAGGTAACCCTAATACAGAGTGTCAGTAGGTAACACTAATACAGAGAGTCAGTAGGTTACCCAAGTACAGAGAGTCAGTAGGTAATCCTAATACAGAGAGTCAGTAGGTAACCCTAATACAGAGAGTCAGTAGGTAACCCTAATACAGAGATTCAGTAGGTAACCCTAATACAGAGTCAGTAGGTAACCCTAATACAGAGTGTCGGTACGTAATAAAAATTATTTTGTTGTTTAACAACGCTGTCAATTGCAGGATCACATCAGCGTCGCCGGTGTGCCGGAATTTCGTCCCGCAGGAGTTCTTTTACATGCCAGTAAGTCTACTGACATGGAGCTTTCGCTTTTAAGCATACTTAAAAACCATCGGTCTTGGCCGGATGTGAACCCACGACCTTGGCATCAGTAGACCAGCGCCTAACCAGCTGAAACACCCACACCGACATTAATAGGTAACCCTAATTCTAAGTACTAGTGGGTAACCCTAATACAAAGTGCCAGTAGGTAACCCTAATTCAAAGTATCAGTAGGTAACGCTAGTACAAAGTACCAGTAGATAGCCCTAATTCAAAGTATCAGTAGGTAACCCCAGTACAAAGTATCAGTGGATAGCCCTAATTCAAAGTATCAGTAGGTAACCCTAGTACAAAGTACCAGTAGATAGCCCTAATTCAAAGTATCAGTAGGTAACCCTAGTACAAAGTACCAGTAGATAGCCCTAATTCAAAGTATCAGTAGGTAACCCCAGTACAAAGTACCAGTAGATAGCCCTAATTCAAAGTATCAGTAGGTAACGCTAGTACAAAGTATCAGTGGATAGCCCTAATTCAAAGTATCAGTAGGTAACCCCAGTACAAAGTACCAGTAGATAGCCCTAATTCAAAGTATCAGTAGGTAACCCCAGTACAAAGGACCAGTAGATAGCCCTAATTCAAAGTATCAGTAGGTAACCCCAGTACAAAGTACCAGTAGATAGCCCTAATTCAAAGTATCAGTAGGTAACCCCAGTACAAAGGACCAGTAGATAGCCCTAATTCAAAGTATCAGTAGGTAACGCTAGTACAAAGTATCAGTAGATAGCCCTAATTCAAAGTATCAGTAGGTAACCCCAGTACAAAGGACCAGTGGATAGCCCTAATTCAAAGTATCAGTAGGTAACCCCAGTACAAAGTACCAGTAGATAGCCCTAATTCAAAGTATCAGTAGGTAACCCCAGTACAAAGGACCAGTAGATAGCCCTAATTCAAAGTATCAGTAGGTAACGCTAGTACAAAGTATCAGTGGATAGCCCTAATTCAAAGTATCAGTAGGTAACCCCAGTACAAAGTACCAGTAGATAGCCCTAATTCAAAGTATCAGTAGGTAACTCCAGTACAAAGTACCAGTAGATAGCCCTAGTTCAAAGTATCAGTAGGTAACGCTAGTACAAAGTATCAGTGGATAGCCCTAATTCAAAGTATCAGTAGGTAACCCCAGTACAAAGTACCAGTAGATAGCCCTAATTCAAAGTATCAGTAGGTAACCCCAGTACAAAGTACCAGTAGATAGCCCTAATTCAAAGTATCAGTAGGTAACGCTAGTACAAAGTATCAGTGGATAGCCCTAATTCAAAGTATCAGTAGGTAACCCCAGTACAAAGTACCAGTAGATAGCCCTAATTCAAAGTATCAGTAGGTAACCCCAGTACAAAGTACCAGTAGATAGCCCTAATTCAAAGTATCAGTAGGTAACCCCAGTACAAAGTACCAGTAGATAGCCCTAATTCAAAGTATCAGTAGGTAACGCTAGTACAAAGTATCAGTGGATAGCCCTAATTCAAAGTATCAGTAGGTAACGCTAGTACAAAGTATCAGTGGATAGCCCTAATTCAAAGTATCAGTAGGTAACGCTAGTACAAAGTACCAGTAGATAGCCCTAGTTCAAAGTATCAGTAGGTAACCCTTGTACAAAGTATCAGTAGATAGCCCTAATTCAAAGTATCAGTAGGTAACGCTAGTACAAAGTACCAGTAGATAGCCCTAGTTCAAAGTATCAGTAGGTAACCCTTGTACAAAGTATCAGTAGATAGCCCTAATTCAAAGTAATTAACATTCTTAATATGGCTTTTCCAATCTAAGTGTTTATCAATTATGATTCCCAAAAATGTTGTTTCGGAGACATATTGTATGGTTTCTTTGCTATATACAATTTTTGGTCCTAGTGATATATTACTTCTATTAGAGTTTGTGATGCACATGCAGTGTGACTTTTTTCCATTTAGCACTAGTTTATTTGCTGCTAACCATTTCTCCATATTTTTCATTGTACTATCAGCTTGAACTTGTAGATCAATGGGATTACTGCCTTTGAGAATAAAATTAGTATCATCTGCATATAATATAGTCTCAACATGTGGTATATTCACTGGCAGATCATTAATGTACACTAGAAAAAGTAAGGGAACCTTGAGGAACTCCACACCTTACTAACTTTGTTTCAGATTTTACAGTGTTGTTATCTCGAGTTATTGCAGTTAGTACTGGTACTATCTCTTTCTTGCTCAGGATACATTTTAAAACTGTAATTGTAATAATAACTTATGACACTACAAGCTTCACAGTTTCTGGAATATTGATTCCTAAACAAATACGGTACCGAAGATAGGACAGTGTTCCGCAGAATTCAGATCTGATCTAAGTTTTACGATGTCTTAAATGATGTAGGAATTATGACGTAAAATGTGCGTAACGTAATTTCGAACGTAGAACTGCATTTCCATATTTCACTGTTTTGTAGGTTGCTTCACTTTATAAATGTAATTGTGGTAGAGAAGTGAAGTTGCACGTGTAGAAATCGAGCGGCGATATTTTGGTTCCAGAGCCCGGCCCAGCCCAGCACTTTCACACTACACAATGTAAAACTCGGCTCTCTCTAAGCATCGCTTCTTTGGCTGAGTGGTCAGCATGCGGGCTTCGTAATCACGAGTTCCGGGTTCGCTACCTACCCTTGGGGTTTTACTTTTTTAAACGCTTTTTTTAAAAATAGATTTCAAAATTTTTGCATCAGAAGCATTCTTTACACTCTGTAGGTCACGAAATAGTTTAAATTTTTGTCCTGGCCTTACTAGTATTGAAATTACAGCTCTCTAAAGAGGGCTGTCGTAAACTTTGACACGTCATAAATAGCAAACAAATAGGAATTTCGAGAAACGGAGACCGGATTCGTGATCCTGGGGTTTGAAACTATAAGTATGCCAAATGTCATTGAAATCTGTGATGGTCATTTCTCAAGTTGCCCGGCTGAAGGCCTGTTTTGACGGTTTTCTGAAAATTAAAACTATTAATATCTCGGCTTCTAGGCCACATTTTAGACTTTACAAGGTGCCAAAAAATCCAGAAAAAAATTAGCTTTCTATAAAAAATTTGTTGGAGGGTCTAGCTCTAACCGTTCAGGCATTATTCACGTTTAAAGTTTGGAAAAGAGGTCGAAAATTGAAGTCTATTTAGCCTTGCCATTTTTTGGGGGTGCCGAAAAAAAAATTGAGTTAGGAGTGTCATATGAAAGCTGAAGACGAGCAGAATCCAGATCCGGTCTTAGATTTTCGATATCTCAATTTATAAAGGAGTTATGACGTAAAACGCATTTTTTGGGTCCCGAAAAAAAATTGAGTTAGGAGTGCCATATGAAAGCTGAAGACGAGCAGAATCCAGATCCGGTCTTAGATTTTCGATATCTCAATTTATAAAGGAGTTATGACGTAAAACGTGTGCACACTGCAGTGTAATACTTCAACTGTAAAATGGAATAATCGTGCGATATGACATATCGTTGGAAAGCTGAAGACTAGCAGAATTCAGATCTGAACTCAGATTTTCGAAATTTTGAATTACAAAAAAATTACGGCGAATAATGTATTTACCATATAGAGAACATAAGAAGAAAATTTTTAGCGGACTCTTGTATGCTGATCCATAGCTGAATGGCTAAGGTGATTAGCTACGAACCTGCAGGTCGCAGGTTCGAGTCTTACTGCGGAGAAATAGTTTTTTTTCCCCTATTTAAATTTGTCTACAGTCGTATTAAAGAGGCTATAAGTATCAGAACGAAACAAGTTCACTTAAGTGCCGTGTGGTGGCTCAGTGGTTAGTCATAGACTATGACGCAGGAGACATGGGTTCGAATCTCAACTCGTTTTTATTCTATTACATTCAACCTTCGATGTAGTAATAAAGATAAAAATGACGATAATACATTGTGTGCAAGATAGCCGAGTGGTTAAAGGCGATGGCTTGTAAGAGAAAGGTCCTGGGTTCGAATCTAACTCTATTAAATGGTTTTTTTTTAACTGCCTTTGATGAGGTAATTAAAATAAAATTGAGGTTAAGTTTTATCTCCAATATAGTCAAGTAGTTAACGTGAACTATTTTTCCGTGCAGAAGACCCGGCTTCGAGTATCTGCTTAAGATTTTATTTTTATTTCAGCATAAGATTGGCTTATTTCGCCAGGGAAGTAAGGATTTAGTACTCAGCATTGCTGTTGTAAGGTTGGCTTATTTCGCCAGGGAAGTAAGGATTTAGTACTCAGCATTGCTGTTGTAAGGTTGGCTTATTTTGCCAGGGAAGTAAGGATTTAGTACTCAGCATTGCTGTTGTAAGGTTGGCTTATTTTGCCAGGGAAGTAAGGATTTAGTACTCAGCATTGCTGTTGTAAGGTTGGCTTATTTCGCCATGGAAGTAAGGATTTAGTACTCAGCATTGCTGTTGTAAAGTTGGCTTATTTTGCCAGGGAAGTAAGGATTTAGTACTCAGCATTGCTGTTGTAAGGTTGGCTTATTTCGCCATGGAAGAAAGGATTTAGTACTCAGCATTGCTGTTGTAAGATTGACTTACTTTGCCTGTTTACTAGAGAAGGAAGAAAGGAACATGATATTTGAAGGAAGGCAGCACGGTGTTGTCAGAGAGTGAGCATCATTTGATGAAAGGCATTTGTTTATTATTCATCCATTGAAACATATACATACATGTTGAGAGATGCACTTACAATTTACATATATTTTACAACATTTACAAACTTATCCATGGTATAAAAGAGTAACCTTTTTCAATGTTTGTTGCAATTCCACATTACCTGCTGTTATTTTCTTTTCTGTTTGTTTTTTTGCAGTGTTTAATGCCCGCTTTTACTACATACGGTGACACTGATGATACATGGAATCAAGACAGAGCACAGGGGAACCTGGAGAAAACCTGCCCCAGTGCCAGTTCATCCACCACAAATTCCACATGCAGTTGCCTGGGATCAAACTCCGGCCGCTTTGGTGAGAAGCGAATGGTCTAACCACTCAGCTACGGTGCAGCCAATGCTCTGCTATGTACAGTAAGTACAGAAAGTATTATATTGCATCCAAAAATTTAATATTGAGAGTTCACTGAAAATACACAGTTTGAGACCCCCTGAATTAACCAAAAAAACATTTTTAGCAAAAAGTCTGTGAAGAGTATAACTCAAAAACAAAAAGTTTGTTAAATATTAAACTTGGTATTCAAATTCAGCATTTTTAAAGGATGTGACACAAAGATCTTCAAGAAAATTGTGCCAATCCAAACTACCCTTTACATAGAACATTTTCCCAAAATTTTCATCTTCTCAAAAATGACTAACAATTTTAATTAAAACACCATATATCTAAAATACTTTTATAACAAATGAAATGTATACGTTGAATTTTCTGTGAATATTCTCTGAAGTTCTCTTTATTCTGAATAACTTAAGTATAACTGATAAACTGTAAGAGAGACAAAATATTGCCACATAAGAAATGTACATCTTCTTAAAACACAATTTATTTGAAATAACTTCTCTTGTGGCATAAGCCATTTCTGAGATAATGTTACTGATGGTTGAAATTGTTAATACTTAGTCCTGTAAATATTCAAATGTTTCTCATGAAAACAGTATGTAATTTTAACATGTTCAATTGTTAAACAATTGACTATCACTATTCAGTTTGCAACCTTCACAAAAATAAATTAATGACCAATTGGATCAAATGATAGTATCCAAATACACCAATCGCCACTCGAGTATGTGTACCTCAGGCAAGGCATCTCCCTAAACAAAGACGCACAGAGTGAAATAGGACTAGCATGGAACAAATTGGTCACTTAAGTTCCTTCTCAAGATACTAAAAGCAAGTACAAAAGTAAAAATCCCAGACAAAGGCGTTATGCTAGCATTACTTTATGGCTGCCAGGCATGGTCACTGACAGGAAAACTGAAAAAGCAGCTACAGGAGAATGGAGCATAAGATCCTAAATGCTTCATTAAGAGACCAAATCAGGAACGAGGAACATAGAGGAAGGACAAAAAAGTGATGTAGTAGAAAGGGCAGGAAACCTAAAATGGAAATTGGGTAGACACATATCACACAAGGGCGTACCACACACAATGTGGGACCCGCAAGAAGGATGCCAAAGGACTAGATGGGCGACTACTTTCAAACCAATGGTCAACAGTTACAAGAAACAGAGAAATATGGCAACAGCTTTAGCCAAATCAACAAGCACCAAACTGAGCAGAAAGATGACAGCGAGTGCACAAATGTTGGGGGACAGGAAAAAGTAGAAGGGTTTTATGAGCAGAAAAGGGCATTTGGAATAAGAAGACAGTTCAGCAACACAGCAAAACTCCCACGGATTCACTCACTTTCGGAGCTTATTTACGAGCAAGTCCTTGTGTAAACAGGAGGCCTTCGCCCTTACAGAATGCCTGTAGACTAAACTTTTTTATTATTATTATTCACTTTGTATCTATAATGAAATATGTAACGTAGTTATTTTTGTAAAGGTTTATATTGATTATAATTAACTTTTGTATAGCCATTAATAGATGATAGAGGGAGAGAGTGTCATGTCAATGTGACACATAAGATATTTCTATAATCAATAAGAGCTGTGACAACAATGGCTTAAAAGACATTTGTGTTATGTGTGGGAAAGTTTGTTTATCGACACATAACATTAGTAATTATTATTTATTTATGCCAACAAACTTACTGTTGATCTTTTTAAACACACAAGCCGTGTGTGGGCAAAGTTTTAAGAGGTAGAACTGGAACTTAAAAATTCAATGCCACAACTGGGATTTGAACCACAGACCTTCCGCTTAGGCTAACCGATAGGCTAAAAGGTATGTAGGCTAAAAGATAGGGAAAAAGGTAGGTAGGCTAAAAGATAGGCTAGAAGACAGGCAGGCTAAAAGTTGGGCTAAAAAGTAGGTAGGCTAACACATAGGCTAGAAGGCAGGTAGGCTAAAACATAGGCTAAGAGGTAGGTAGGCTAAAAGATAGGTAGAACACGTATGTAGTCTAAAAGGTAGGTAGGCTGAAAGGTAGGTAGGTAAAAAGATAGGCTAGAAGGAAGGTAGGCTAAAAGATAGATAGGTTAACACGTATGTAGTCTAAAAGGTAGGAAGGATAAAACATAGGCTAAGAGGTAGGTGGGTTAACAGATATGCTAAAAGGTATGTAGGCTAAAAGATAGGCTGAAAGGTAGGTAGGTTAACACATATGTAGTGTAGAAGGGAGGTAGGCTAAAACATGGACTAAGAGGTAGGTGGGCTAACAGATAGGCTAAAAGGTATGTAGGCAGGCAGGCTAAAATGTATGTAGGCTAAAAGATAGGCTAGAAGGCAGGCAGGCTAAAAGGTATGTAGGATAAAAGATAGGCTAGAAGGCAGGTAGGCTAAAAGATAAGCTAAGAGATACGTAGGCTAAAAATAGAGTTAAAGAGGCTAGAAGGCAGGTAGCTAAAAGGTAGGTAGGCTAAAAGATAGGCTAGAAGGGAGCCAGGCTAAAAGATAGGAAGAAAGGTAGGTAGGCAGGCTAAAAGATAGGCTAGAAGACAGGCAGGCTAAAAGACGGGCTAAAAGTAGGTGAGCTAACAGATAGGCTAAAAGGTATGTAGGCTAAAATATAGGCTAAGAGGTAGGTGGGCTAACTGATAGGCTAAAAGGTATGTAGGCTGAAAGATAGTCTGAAAGGTATGTAGGCTAAAAGATAGGGAAATAGGTAGGTAGGCTACAAGATAGGCTAGAAGACAGGCAGGCTAAAAGATGTGCTGAAAAGTAGGTAGGCTAGAAGGCAGGTAGGCTAAAAGATAGGCTAAAACGCAGGTAGGCTAAAAGATAGGCTCACAGGTAGGTGGGCTAACAGATAGGCTAAAAGGTATGTAGGCTAAAATATAGGCTAAGAGGTAGGTGGGCTAACTGATAGGCTAAAAGGTATGTAGGCTGAAAGATAGTCTGAAAGGTATGTAGGCTAAAAGATAGGGAAATAGGTAGGCTAAAAGATGTGCTGAAAAGTAGGTAGGCTAACACATAGGCTAGAAGGCAAGTAGTCTAAAATATAGGCTAAAAGATAGGTAGGCTAAAAGATAGGCTAACAGGTAGGAAGGCTAAAAGATAGGTAGGTTAACATGTATGTAGTCTAAAAGGTAGGTAGGCTAAAATATAGGCTAAGAGATAGCCTAAAAGGTATGTAGCCTAAAAGATAGGGAAAAAGGTAGGTAGGCTCAAAGATAGGCTAAAAGGTAGACCAAGAGGTAGGTAGGCTAAAAGATAGGCTTAAAGGAGCTAGAAGGTAGGTAGGCTAAAATATAGGGAAAAAGGTAGGTAGGCTAAAAGATAGGCTAGAAGACAGGCAGGCTAAAAGATGGGCTAAAAAGTAGGTAGGCTAACAGATAGACTAAAAGATAGGTAGGCTAGAAGGCAGGTAGACTAAAAGATAGGTAGGTTAACATGTATGTAGTGTAAAAGGTAGGTAGCCTAAAATATAGGCTAAGAGATAGGCTAAAAGGTATGTAGGCTAAAATATAGGCTGAAAGGTAGTTAAGCTAAAAGATAGGCTAGAAGGCAGGCAGACAGGCTACAAGGTATCTAGGGTAAAAGATAGGCTAGAAGGCAGGTAGGCTAAAAGATAGGGAGGTTAACACGTATGTAGTCTAAAAGGTAGGTAGGCTAAAAGGTATGTAGGTGAAAAGATAGGCTAGAAGGAAGGTAGGCTAAAAGATAGGTAGGTTAACACGTATGTAGTCTAAAAGGTAGGGAGGATAAAACATAGGCTAAGAGGTTGCTGGGTTAACAGATATGCTAAAAGGTATGTAGGCTAAAAGATAGGCTGAAAGGTAGGTAGGTTAACACATATGTAGTCTAAAAGATAGGAAGGATAAAATATAGGCTAAGAGATAGGTGGGCTAACTGATAGGCTAAAAGGTATGTAGGCTAAAAGATAGGCTGAAAGGTATGTAGGCTAAAAGATAGGGAAAAAGGTAGGTAGGCTAAAAGATAGGCTAGAAGACAGGCAGGCTAAAAGTTGGGCTAAAAAGTAGGTAGGCTAACACATAGGCTAGAAGGCAGGTAGGCTAAAACATAGGCTAAGAGGTAGGTAGGCTAAAAGATAGGCAGGCTAAAAGGTATGTAGGCGAAAAGATAGGCTGAAAGGTAGGTAAAAAGATAGGCTAGAAGGCAGATAGGCTATAAGATGGGCTAGAAGGAAGGTAGGCTAAAAGATAGGTTAACACATATGTAGTCTAAAAGGTAGGAAGGATAAAACATAGGCTAAGAGGTAGGTGGGTTAACAGATAGGCTAAAAGGTATGTAGGCTAAAAGATAGGCTGAAAGGTAGGTAGGTTAACACATATGTAGTCTAAAAGATAGGTAGGCTAAGAGATAGGTGGGCTAACTGATAGGCTAAAAGGTATGTAGGCCAAAAGATAGCCTGAAAGGTAGGAAGGCTAAAAGATAGGCTGAAAGGTAGGTAGGCTAAAAGATAGGCTAGAAGGCAGGGTAAAATGTAGGCTAAAAGATAGGCTAGAAGACAGGCAGGCTATAAGATGTGCTGAAAAGCAGGTAGGCTAACACATAGGCTAGAAGGCAAGTAGGCTAAAAGATAGGCTAACAGATAGGTAGGTTAACATGTATGTAGTCTAAAAGGTAGGTAGGCTAAAATATAGACTAAAAGGTATGTAGGCTTAAAGATAGGGAAGAAGGTAGGTAGGCTAAAAGATAGGCTAGAAGGCTAAAACATAGGGAAAAAGGTAGGTAGGCTAAAAGATAGGTTGAAGATGGGCAGGCTAGAAGATGGGCTAAAAAGTAGGTAGGCTAATAGATAGGCTAAAAGATAGGTAGGTTAGAAGGCAGGTAGGCTAGAAGGCAGGTAGGCTAAAAGGTATGTAGGCGAAAAGATAGGCTAGAAGGCAGGTAGGCTAAAAGATAGGCTAGAACGCAGGTAGGCTAAAAGGTACTTAGGCTAAAAGATAGACCAAGAGGTAGCTAGGCTAAAAGATAGGCTTAAAGGGGTTAGAAGGCAGGCAGCTAAAAGGTAGATAGGCTAAAAATAGGCTGGAAGGCAGGCAGGCTAAAAGCTGGGCTAAAAAGTAGGTAGGCTAACACAGGCTGGAAGGCAGGTAGGCTAAAAGATAGGCTAAGAGGTAGGTAGGCTAAAAGTTAGGGAGGTTAACACGTATGTAGTCTAAAACGTAGGTAGGCTAAAAGGTATGTAGGTGAAAAGATATTCTAGAAGGAAGGTAGGCTAAAAGATAGGCAGGTTAACACGTATGTAGTCTAAAAGGTAGGAAGGATAAAACATAGGCTAAGAGGTAGGTGGATTAAGAGATAGGCTAAGAGTTAGGTAGGCTAAAAATAGGATTAAAGAGGCTAGAAGGCAGGTAGCTAAAAGGTAGGTAGGCTAGAAGGCAGGCAGGCTAAAAGATAGGAAAAAAGTTAGGTAGGCTAAAAGATAGGCTAGAAGACAGGCAGGCTAAAAGATGGGCTAAAAAGTAGGTAGGCTAACAGATAGGCTAGAAGGCAGGTAGGCTAAAAGATAGGCTCACGGGTAGGTAGTCTAAAAGGTAGGAAGGCTAAAATATAGGCTAAGAGGTAGGTGGGCTAACAGATAGGCTGAAAGGTAGGTAGGTTAACAAGTATGTAGTCTAGAAGGTAGGTAGGCTAAAACATGGACTAAGAGGTAGGTGGGCTAACAGATAGGCTAAAAGGTATGTAGGCTAAAATATAGGCTAAGAGGTAGGTGGGATAACTGATAGGCTAAAAGGTATGTAGGCTAAAATATAGGCTGAAAGGTAAGTAGGGTAAAAGATAGACTAGAAGGCAGGCAGGCTAAAAGTTATGTAGGCTAAAAGATAGGCTAGAAGGCAGGTAGGCTAAAAGGTACTTAGACTAAAAGGTAGACAAGGAGCTAGGTAGGCTAAAAGATACGCTTAAAGGGGTTGGAAGGCAGGCAGGCAGGCTAAAAGGTAGATAGGCTAAAAGACAGGCTAGTAGGCAGGCAGGCTAAAAGATAGGCTAAACGGTATGTAGGCTAAAAGATAGGGAAAAAGGTAGGTGGGCTAAAAGATAGGCTAGAAGACAGGCAGGCTAAAAGATGGGCTAAAAAGTAGGTAGGCTAACAGATAGGCTAAAAGGCAGGTAGGCTAGAAGGTAGGTGGGCTAAAATATAGGTAGGTTAACATGTATGTAGTCTAAAAGGTAGGTAGGCTAAAATATAGGCTAAGAGATAGGCTAAAAGGTATGTAGGCTAAAATATAGGCTGAAAGGTAGGTAGGCTAAAAGATAGGCTTAAAGCTAGGTAGGCTAAAAGATAGGCTAGAAGGCAGGCAGACAGGCTACAAGGTATGTAGCCTAAAAGATAGGCTAGAAGGCAGGTAGGCTAAAAGATAGGCTAGAAGGCAGGTAGGCTAAAAGATAGGCTAGAAGGCAGGTAGGCTAAAAGATAAGCTAAGAGGTACGTAGGCTAAAAATAGAGTTAAAGAGGCTAGAAGGCAGGTAGCTAAAAGGTAGGTAGGCTAAAAGATAGGCTAAAACGCAGGTAGGCTAAAAGATAGTCTAGAAGGCAGGTAGGCTAAAAGATAGGCTAAAAGGCAGGTAGGCTAAAAGATAGGCTCACAGGTAGGTAGGCTAAAACATGGACTAAGAGGTAGGTGGGCTAACAGATAGGCTAAAAAGTATGTAGGCTAAAAAGTATGTAGGCTAAAAGGTATGTAGGCTAAAAGACAGGTAGGTTAACAAGTATGTAGTCTGGAAGGTAGGTAGGATAAAACATGGACTAAGAGGTAGGTGGGCTAACAGATAAGCTAAAAGGTATGTAGGCTAAAAGATAGGCTAGAAGGCAGGTAGGCTAAAATGTACTTAGGCTAAAAGATAGACTAAGAGGCAGGTAGGCTAAAAGGTACTTAAGCTAAAAGAACTAAGAGATAGGCTTAAACAGGCTAGAAGGCAGGCAGGCTCAAAGGTAGGTAGGCTAAAAGATTGGCTAAAAGATAGGGGAAAAGCTAGGTAGGCTAAAAGACTGGCAGGTTGAGAGATGGGCTAAAAAGTAGGTAGGCTAACAGATAGGCCGGAAGGCAGGTAGGCTAAAAGATGGGCTAGAAGACAGGCAGGCTAAAAGATGGGCTAAAAAGTAGGTAGGCTAGAAGGCAGGTACGCTAAAAGATAGGTAGGTTAACATGTATGTAGTGTAAAAGGTAGGTAGCCTAAAATATAGGCTAAGAGATAGGCTAAAAGGTATGTAGGCTAAAATATAGGCTGAAAGGTAGGTAGGTTAACACATATGTAGTCTAAAAGATAGGAAGGATAAAATATAGGCTAAGAGATAGGTGGGCTAACTGATAGGCTAAAAGATAGGCTGAAAGGTATGTAGGCTAAAAGATAGGGAAAAAGGTAGGTAGGCTAAAAGATAGGCTAGAAGACAGGCAGGCTGAAAGTTGGGCTAAAAAGTAGGTAGGCTAACACATAGGCTAGAAGGCAGGTAGGCTAAAACATAGGCTAAGAGGTAGGTAGGCTAAAAGAGGTAGAACACGTATGTAGTCTAAAAGGTAGGTAGGCTAAAAGATAGGTAGGTTAACATGTATGTAGTCTAAAAGGTAGGTAGGCTAAAATATAGACTAAAAGGTATGTAGGCTAAAAGATAAGGAAAAAGGTAGGTAGGCTAAAAGATAGGTTAACACGTATGTAGTCTAAAAGGTAGGAAGGCTAAAATATAGGCTAAGAGGTAGATGGGCTAACAGATAGGCTAAAAGGTATGTAGGCTAAAAGGCAGGTAGGCTAAAAGATAGGCTAAAAGGCAGGTAGGCTAAAAGATAGGTAGACTAGAAGGTAGGTAGGCTAAAAGATAGGTAGGCTAGAAGGCAGGTAGCCTAAAAGATACGTACGCTAGAAGGCAGGTAGGCTAAAAGATAGGTAGGCTAGGAGGCAGGTAGGCTAAAAGATAGGCTAAAAGGCAGGTAGGCTAAAAGATAGGTGGGCTAGAAGGCAGGTAGGCTAAAAGATAGGCTAAAAGGCAGGTAGGCTAAAAGATAGGTAGGCTAGAAGGCAGGTAGGCTAAAGGATAGGCTGAGAGGTAGGTAGGCTAAAAGATAGGCTAGAAGGTAGGTAGGCTAAAAGGATACGGAAAAAGGTAGGTAGTTAGGCTAAAAGATAGGCTAAAAGGTACTTGGGCTAAAAGATGGACCGAGAGGTAGGTAGGACAAAAGATAGGCTTAAAGGAGCTAGAAGGCAGGAAGGCTAAAGGGTAGGTAGGCTAAAAGATAGGCAAGCTAAAAGATAGGCTAGAATGTAGGTAGGCTAAAAGATAGGTAGTCCAGAAGGCAGGTAGGCTAACAGATAGGCTAGAAGATAGGTAGGTTAGAAGGCAGGTAGGCTAAAAGGCAGGTAGGCTGTAACGTACTTAAGCTAAAAGATAGACCAAGACGCTGGTAGGCTAAAAGGTATTTAAGCTAAAAGATAGACTAACAGGTAGGTAGGCTAAAAGATAGGATTGAAGAGGCTAGCAGGCAGGCAGGCTAATAGATAGGTAGGCTATAAGCAATGTATGGTGAAAGGTATGTAGGCTAAAAGATAGGCTAGAAGGCAGGTAGGCTAAGAGGTAAGGTAGGCTAAAAGATAGGCTGAAAGGTAGGTCGGGTAAAAGGCAGGTAGGCTAAAAGATAGGCTGAAAAGTACGTAGGGTAAAAGGCAGGTAGGCTAAAAGTTAGGTAGGCTAAAACTTGGGCTGAGATAGGAGGGCTAACAGAAAGGCTAAAAGGTATGTAGGCTAAAAGATAGGCTAGAAGGCAGGTAGGCTCAAAGGCAGGTAGGCTAAAAGGTACTTAGGCTAAAAGATAGACTAAGAGGCAGGTAGGCTAAAAGGTACTTAAGCTAAAAGAACTAAGAGATAGGCTTAAACAGGCTAGAAGGCAGGCAGGCTCAAAGGTAGGTAGGCTAAAAGATAGGATTAAAGGGGCTAGAAGGCAGGCAGGCTAAAAGTTTGGCTAAAAGATAGGGGAAAAGCTAGGTAGGCTAAAAGACTGGCAGGTTGAGAGATGGGCTAAAAAGTAGGTAGGCTAACAGATAGGCCGGAAGGCAGGTAGGCTAAAAGGTAGGTAGGCTAAAATATGGGCTAGAAGACAGGCAGGCTAAAAGATGGGCTAAAAAGTAGGTAGGCTAACAGATAGGGTAAAAGATAGGTAGGCTAGAAGGCAGGTAGGCTAAGAGATAGGTAGGTTAACATGTATGTAGTGTAAAAGGTAGGTAGCCTAAAATATAGGCTAAGAGATAGGCTAAAAGGTATGTAGGCTAAAATATAGGCTGAAAGGTAGGTAGGCTAAAAGATAGGCTAGAAGGCAGGCAGACAGGCTCCAAGGTATCTAGGCTAAAAGATAGGCTAGAAGGTAGGTAGGCTAAAATATAGGCTAAGAGGTAGGTGGACTAACAGATAGGGTAAAATGTATGTAGGCTAAAACATAGGCTAACAGGTAGGTAGGCTAAAAGATAGGTAGGTTAACAGGTATGTAGTCTAAAAGGTAGGTAGGCTAAAATATAGACTAAAAGGTATGTAGGCTTAAAGATAGGGAAAAAGGTAGTTAGGCTAAAAGGTAGACCAAGATGTAGGTAGCCTAAAAGATAGGCTTAAAGGAGCTAGAAGGCAGGAAGGCTAAAAGGTAGGTAGGCTAAAAGATAGGCTAGAAGGCTAAAAGATAGGGAAAAAGGTAGGTAGGCTAAAAGATAGGCTAGAAGACAGGCAGGCTAGAAGATGGGCTAAAAAGTAGGTAGGCTAATAGATAGGCTAAAAGATAGGCTAGAAGGCAGGTAGGCTAAAAGGTATGTAGGCGAAAAGATAGGCTGAAAGGTAGGTAGGTAAGCTAAAAGGTAGGCTAAAAGGTACTTAGGCTAAAAGCTAGACCAAGAGGTAGGTAGGCTAAAAGATAGGCTTAAAGGGGTTAGAAGGCAGGCAGGCTAAAAGGTAGATAGGCTAAAAATAGGCTAGAAGGCAGGCAGGCTAAAAGCTGGGCTTAAAAAGTAGGTAGGCTAACACATAGGCTGGAAGGCAGGTAGGCTAAAAGATAGGCTAAGAGGTAGGGAGGTTAACACGTATGTAGTCTAAAAGGTAGGAAGATAAAACATAGGCTAAGAGGTAGTTGGATTAAGAGATAGGCTAAGAGTTAGGTAGGCTAAAAGATAGGCTAAGAGGTACGTAGGCTAAAAATAGGATTAAAGAGGCTAGAAGGCAGGTAGCTAAAAGGTAGGCTAAAAGATAGGCAGGTTAACACGTATGTAGTCTAAAAGGTAGGAAGGATAAAACATAGGCTAAGAGGTAGTTGGATTAAGAGATAGGCTAACTGATAGGCTAAAAGGTATGTAGGCTAAAATATAGGCTGAAAGGTAAGTAGGGTAAAAGATAGACTAGAAGGCAGGCAGGCTAAAAGTTATGTAGGCTAAAAGATAGGCTAGAAGGCAGGTAGGCTAAAAGATAGGCTATAAGGCAGGTAGGCTAAAAGGTACTTAGACTAAAAGATAGGCTTAAAGGGGTTAGAAGGCAGGCAGGCAGGCTAAAAGGTAGATAGGCTAAAAGACAGGCTAGTAGGCAGGCAGGCTAAAAGATAGGCTAAACGGTATGTAGGCTAAAAGGTAGGTGGGCTAAAAGATAGGCAGGCTAAAAGATGGGCTAAAAAGTAGGTAGGCTAACAGATAGGCTAAGAGATAGGCTAAAAGGTATGTAGGCTAAAATATAGGCTGAAAGGTAGGTAGGCTAAAAGATAGGCTTAAAGTTAGGTAGGCTAAAAGATGGGCTAGAAGGCAGGCAGACAGGCTAGAAGGTAGGTAGGCTAAAAGATAGGCTAGAAGGCAGGTAGGCTAAAAGATAAGCTAAGAGGTACGTAGGCTAAAAATAGAGCTAAATGGTAGGTAGGCTAAAAGATAGGAAGAAAGGTAGGTAGGCAGGCTAAAAGATAGGCTAGAAGACAGGCAGGCTAAAAGACGGGCTAAAAAGTAGGTAGGCTAACAGATAGGCTAAAACGCAGGTAGGCTAAAAGATAGTCTAGAAGGCAGGTAGGCTAAAAGATAGGCTAAAAGATAGGCTCACAGGTAGGTAGGCTAAAACATGGACTAAGAGGTAGGTGGGCTAACAGATAGGCTAAAAGGTATGTAGGCTAAAAGATAGGTAGGTTAACAAGTATGTAGTGTGGAAGGTAGGTAGGATAAAACATGGACTAAGAGGTAGGTGGGCTAACAGATAGGCTAAAAGGTATGTAGGCTAAAATATAGGCTAAGAGGTAGGTGGGCTAACTGATAGGCTAAAAGGTATGTAGGCTGAAAGATAGTCTGAAAGGTATGTAGGCTAAAAGATAGGGAAATAGGTAGGTAGGCTAGAAGAGAGGCAGGCTAAAAGATGTGCTGAAAAGTAGGTAGGCTAACACATAGGCTAGAAGGCAAGTAGGCTAAAATATAGGCTAAAAGGCAGGTAGGCTAAAAGATAGGCTAACAGGTAGGAAGGCTAAAAGATAGGTAGGTTAACATGTATGTAGTCTAAAAGGTAGGTAGGCTAAAATATAGGCTAAGAGATAGCCTAAAAGGTATGTAGCCTAAAAGATAGGGAAAAAGGTAGGTAGGCTCAAAGATAGGCTAAAAGGTAGACCAAGAGGTAGGTAGGCTAAAAGATAGGCTTAAAGGAGCTAGAAGGCAGGAAGGTTAAAAGGTAGGTAGGCTAAAAATAGGGAAAAAGGTAGGTAGGCCAAAAAGATAGGCTAGAAGACAGGCAAGCTAAAAGATGGGCTAAAAAGTAGGTAGGCTAACAGATAGGCTAAAAGGCAGGTAGGCTAAAAGATAGCCTAGAAGGCAGGTAGGCTAAAAGTTAGGTAGGTTAACATGTATGTAGTGTAAAAGGTAGGTAGCCTAAAATATAGGCTAAGAGATAGGCTAAAAGGTATGTAGGCTAAAATATAGGCTGAAAGGTAGGTAGGCTAAATGATAGGCTAGAAGGCAGGCAGACAGGCTACAAGGTATCTAGGCTAAAAGATAGGCTAGAAGGCAGGTAGGCTAAAAGATAGGCTAAGAGGTACGTAGGCTAAAAAATAGGATTAAAGAGGCTAGAAGGCAGGTAGCTAAAAGGTAGGTAGGCTAAAAATAGGCTAGAAGGCAGGCGGGCTAGAAGATAGGCAGACTAAAAGACGGGCTAAAAAGTAGGTAGGCTAACAGATAGGCTAGAAGGTAGGTAGGCTAAAAGATAGGCTCACAGGTAGGTAGGCTAAAAGAGAGGTAGGTTAACAAGTATGTAGTCTAAAAGGTAGGAAGGCTAAAATATAGGCTAAGAGGTAGATGGGCTAACAGATAGGCTAAAAGATAGGTAGGCTAAAAGATAGGGAAAAAGGTAGGTAAGCTAACAGATAGGCTAAAAGATAGGCTAAAACGCAGGTAGGCTAAAAGATAGTCTAGAAGGCAGGTAGGCTAAAAGATAGGCTAAAAGGCAGGTAGGCTAAAAGATAGGCTCACAGGTAGGTAGGCTAAAAGAGAGGTAGGTTAACAAGTATGTAGTCTAAAAGGTAGGAAGGCTAAAATATAGGCTAAGAGGTAGATGGGCTAACAGATAGGCTAAAAGGTATGTAGGCTAAAAGATAGGTAGGCTAAAAGATAGGGAAAAAGGTAGGTAAGCTAACAGATAGGCTACAAGATAGGTATGGTGAAACGTATGTAGGCTAAAAGATAGGCTAAAACGCAGGTAGGCTAAAAGATAGCCTAAAAGGCAGGTAGGCTAAGAGGTAAGGTAGGCTAAAAGATAGGCTGAAAGGTAGGTCGGGTAAAAGGCAGGTAGGCTGAAAGGTAAGGTAGGCTAAAAGATACCCTAAAAGGTAAGGTAGGCTAAAAGCTAGGCTGAAAAGTACGTAGGGTAAAAGGCAGGTAGGCTAAAAGGTAGGTAGGCTAAAACTTGGGCTGAGATAGGAGGGCTAACAGAAAGGATAAAAGGTATTTAGGCTAAAAGATAGGCTAGAAGGCAGGTAGGCTAACAGATAGGTAGGCTCAAAGGCAGGTAGGCTAAAAGGTACTTAGGCTAAAAGATAGACTAAGAGATAGGCTTAAACAGGCTAGAAGGCAGGCGGGCTAAGATAGGCTAAAAGATAGGGGAAAAGCTAGGTAGGCTAAAAGGCAGGCAGGTTGAAAGATGGGCTAAAAAGTAGGTAGGCTAACAGATAGGCAGGAAGGCAGGTAGGCTAAAAGATAGGTAGGCTAGAAGGCAGGTAGGCTAAAAGATAGGTAGGCTAGAAGGCAGGTAGGCTAAAAGATAGGTAGACTAGAAGGTAGGTAGGCTAAAAGATAGGCTAAAAGACGGGCTAAAAAGTAGGTAGGCTAACAGATAGGCTAGAAGGCAGGTAGGCTAAAAGATAGGCTAAAACGCAGGTAGGCTAAAAGATAGTCTAGAATGCAGGTAGGCTAAAAGATAGGTAGGCTAAAAGGCATGTAGGCTAAAAGATAGGTAGGCTAAAAGGCAGGTAGGCTAAAAGGCAGGTAGGCTAAAAGATAGGTAGGCTAGAAGGCAGGTAGGCTAAAAGGCAGGTAGGCTAAAAGGCAGGTAGGCTAAAAGATAGGTAGGCTAAAAGGCAGTTAGGCTAAAAGATAGATAGGCTAGAAGGCAGGTAGGCTAAAAGGTAGGTAGACTAGAAGGTAGGTAGGCTAAAAGGCAGGTAGGCTAAAAGATAGGCTAGAAGGCAGGTAGGCTAAAACGCAGGTAGGCTAAAAGATAGGTTAAAAGGCAGGTAGGCTAAAAGATAGGCTCACAGGTAGGTAGGCTAAAATATGGACTAAGAGGTAGGTGGTCTAACAATTAGGCTAAAAGGTATGTAGGCTGAAAGATAGTCTGAAAGGTATGTAGGCCAAAAGATAGGGAAATAGGTAGGTAGGCTAAAAGATAGGCTAGAAGACAGGCAGGCTAAAAGATGTGCTGAAAAGCAGGTAGGCTAACACATAGGCTAGAAGGCAAGTAGGCTAAAATATAGGCTAAAAGATAGGCTAACAGGTAGGAAGGCTAAAAGATAGGTAGGTTAACATGTATGTAGTGTAAAAGGTAGGTAGGCTAAAATATAGGCTAAGAGATAGCCTAAAAGGTATGTAGCCTAAAAGATAGGGAAAAAGGTAGGTAGGCTCAAAGATAGGCTAAAAGGTAGACCAAGAGGTAGGTAGGCTAAAAGATAGGCTTAAAGGAGCTAGAAGGCAGGAAGGTTAAAAGGTAGGTAGGCTAACAGATAGGCTAAAAGATAGGCTAGACGGCAGGTAGGTTAACATGTATGTAGTGTAAAAGGTAGGTAGCCTAAAATATAGGCTAAGAGATAGGCTACAAGGTATCTAGGCTAAAATATAGGCTACAAGGCAGGTAGGCTAAGAGGTAGGTAGGCTAAAAGATAGGCTAGAAGGCAGGTAGGCTAAAAGATAGGCTAAGAGGTACGTAGGCTAAAAAATAGGATTAAAGAGGCTAGAAGGCAGGTAGCTAAAAATAGGCTAGAAGGCAGGCAGGCAGGCAGGCAGGCTAAAACATAGGAAAAAAGGTAGGTAGGCTAAAATATAGGCTAAGAGGTAGATGGGCTAACAGATAGGCTAATAGAAATGTAGGCTAAAAGATAGGCTAAAAGGCAGGTAGGCTAAAAGATAGGTAGGCTAAAAGATAGGCTAGAAGGTAGGTAGGCTAAAAGGCAGCTAGGCTGTAAGGTACTTAGGCTAAAAGATAGACCAAGACGCTGGTAGGCTAAAAGGTATTTAAGCTAAAAGATAGACTAACAGGTAGGTAGGCTAAAATATAGGATTAAAGAGGCTAGAAGGCAGGCAGACTAAAAGATAGGGAAAAAGGTAGGCAGGCTAACAGATAGACTAGAAGGTAGGTAGGCATGCTAAAAGATAGGCTAGAAGGTAGGTAGACATAAAGATAGGCTAAAACGTATGTAGGCTAAAATATAGGGAAAAAGGTAGGTAAGCTAACAGATAGGCTAGAAGGCAGGTAGGCTAAAAGATAGGTAGGCTATAAGCTATGTATGGTGAAACGTATGTAGGCTAAAAGATAGCCTAAAAGGCAGGTACGCTAAAAGATAGCCTAAAAGGCAGGTAGGCTAAGAGGTAAGAAAGGCTAAAAGATAGGCTGAAAGGCAGGTAGGCTAAAAGGTAAGGTAGGCTAAAAGATAGCCCAAAAGGCAGGTAGGCTAAATATAGGCTGTAAAGTACGTAGGGTAAAAGGCAGGTAGGCTAAAACTTGGGCTGAGATAGGAGGGCTAACATATGTTATATGTTATAGTGTTTAACGCCCGCTTTTACTACTACGGCACCGCAGGCGGTGACACTGATGACACATGGGATGAAGATGGAGCACCGGTGGAATGAGATGGCGGGGGAAACCGGAGCACCCGGAGAAAACCCGCCCTGACGCCGCTTCGTCCACCACGAATACCACATGCGGGTCCCTGGGATCGAACCCGGGCCGCCTAGGTGATAGGCGAGCGCGCTAACCGCTCGGCCACGGCGCCGCCAGGAGGGCTAACAGAAAGGCTAAAAGATAGGCTAGAAGGCAGGTAGGCTCAAAGGCAGGTAGGCTAAAAGGTACTTAGGCTAAAAGATAGACTAAGAGATAGGCTTAAACAGGCTAGAAGGCAGGCAGGCTAAAAGATAGGCTAAAAGATAGGGGAAAAGCTAGGTAGGCTAAAAGACAGGCAGGTTGAAAGCTGGGCTAAAAAGTAGGTAGGCTAACAGATAGGCCGGAAGGCAGGTAGGTAGGCTAAAAGATGGGCTAGAAGGCAGGTAGGCTAGAAGACAGCCAGGTTGAAAGATGGGCAAAAAAGTAGGTAGGCTAAAAGATGGGCTAAAAAGTAGGTAGGCTAACAGATAGGCTAGAAGGAATATAGGCTGAAAGGTAGGTAGGCTAAAAGATGGGCTAGAACGCAGATAGGCTAAAAGGCACATAGGCTAAAAGATGGACTAAGAGGTAGGTAGGCTAAAGGATAGGCTTAAAGAGGCCAGAAGGCAGGCAGGCTAAAAGGTAGGTAGGCTAAAAGATAGGGAAAAAGGTAGATAGGCTAGAAGGCAGGTAGACTAGAAGGTAGGTAGGCTAAAAGGCAGGTAGGCTTAAAGATAGGTAGGCTAGAAGGCAGGTAGGCTAAAAGATAGGGAAAAAGGTACTTAGGCTAAAAGATACACCAAGAGGTAGGTAGGCTAAAAGATAAGGAAAAAGGTAGGTAGGCTAAAAGATAGGTAGGTTAACACGTATGTAGTCTAAAAGGTAGGAAAGCTAAACTATAGGCTAAGAGGTAGGTGGGCTAACAGATAGGCTAAAAGGTATGTAGGCTAAAACATAGGCTAAGAGGTAGGTGGGCTAACAGATAGGGTAAAACGTATGTAGGCTAAAAGATAGGTAGGCTTAAAGATAGGCTAAAAGGTATGTAGGCTAAAAGATAGGCTGAAAGGTAGGTAGGCTAAAATATAGGCTAAGAGGTAGGTGGACTAACAGATAGTGTAAAAGGTATGTAGGCTAAAAGATAGGCTGAGAGGTAGGTAGGCTTAAAGATAGGCTGAAAGGCAGGTAGGCTAAAAGATAGGTAGGCTAGAAGGCATGTAGGCTAAAAGATAGGTAGGCTAAAAGGCAGGTAGGCTAGAAGGCAGGTAGGCTAAAAGAGAGGTAGGCTAAAAGGCAGGTAGGCTAAAAGATAGGCTAAAAGGCAGGTAGGCTAGAAGGCAGGTAGGCTAAAAGATAGGTAGGCTAGAAGGCAGGTAGGCTAAAAGATAGGTAGACTAGAAGGCAGGTAGGCTAAAAGATAGGTAGACTAAAAGGCAGGTAGGCTAAAAGATAGACTAAAAGGCAGGTAGGCTAAAATATAGGTAGGCTAAAAGATAGGCTAAAAGATAGGTAGGCTAAAAGGTAGGTATACTAGAAGGTAGGTAGGCTAGAAGATAGGCTAAAAGGCAGGTAGGCTAAAAGACGGGCTAAAAACTAGGTAGGCTAACAGATAGGCTAGAAGGCAGGTAGGCTAAAAGATAGGCTAAAACGCAGGTAGGCTAAAAGATAGTCTAGAAGGCAGGCTAAAAGATAGGCTAAAAGATAGGGGAAAAGCTAGGTAGGCTAAAAGACAGGCAGGTTGAAAGATGGGCTAAAAAGTAGGTAGGCTAACAGATAGGCCGGAAGACAGGTAGGCTAAAAGATAGGTACGATAGAAGGCAGGTAGGCTGAAAGGTAGGTAGGCTAAAAGATGGGCTAGAACGCAGATAGGCTAAAACATAGACTAAGAGGTAGGTAGGCTAAAGGATAGGCTTAAAGAGGCCAGAAGGCAGGCAGGCTAAAAGGTAGGTAGGCTAAAATGTATGTAGGCTAAAAGATAGGGAAAAAGGTAGGTAGGCTAAAAGATAGGCTAGAAGGCAGGTAGGCTAAATGCTAGGTAGACTAGAAGGTAGGTAGGCTTAAAGATAGGTAGGCTAGAAGGCAGGTAGGCTAAAATATAGGCTAAAAGGCAGGTAGGCTAAAAGATAGGCTAAAAGGCAGGTAGGCTAAGAATAGGCTAAAAGGTAGGTCGGCTAAAAGATAGGCTAAAAGATAGACCAAGAGGTAGGTAGGCTAAAAGATAGGTAGGTTAACACGTATGTAGTCTAAAAGGTAGGAAAGCTAAACTATAGGCTAAGAGGTAGGTGGGCTAACAGATAGGCTAAAAGGTATGTAGGCTAAAACATAGGCCAAGAGGTAGGTGGACTAACAGATAGGGTAAAACGTATGTAGGCTAAAAGATAGGCTAAAAGGTAGGTAGGCTTAAAGATAGGCTAAAAGGTATGTAGGCTAAAAGATAGGCTGAAAGGTAGGTAGGCGAAAATATAGGCTAAGAGGTAGGTGGACTAACAGATAGTGTAAAAGGTGTGTAGGCTAAAAGATAGGCTGAAAGGTAGGTAGGCTTAAAGATAGGCTGAAAGGCAGGTAGGCTAGAAGGCAGGTAGGCTAAAAGATAGGTAGGCTAAAAGGCTAGTAGGCTAAAAGATAGGTAGGCTAAAAGATAGGTAGGCTAGAAGGCAGGTAGGCTAAAAGATAGATAGGCTAGAAGGCAGGTAGGCTAAAAGATAGGCTAAAAGGCAGGTAGGCTAAAAGATAGGCTAAGAGGTAGGTGGACTAACAGATAGTGTAAAAGGTATGCAGGCTAAAAGATAGGCTGAAAGGTAGGTAGGCTTAAAGATAGGCTGAAAGGCAGGTAGGATAAAAGATAGGTAGGCTAGAAGGCAGGTAGGCTAGAAGGCAGGTAGGCTAAAAGATAGGTAGGCTAAAAGATAGATAGGCTAGAAGGCAGGTAGGCTAAAAGGTAGGTAGACTAGAAGGTAGGTAGGCTAGAAGATAGGCTAAAAGGCAGGTAGGCTAAAAGACGGGCTAAAAAGTAGGTAGGCTAACAGATAGTCTAGAAGGCAGGTAGGCTAAAAGATAGGCTCACAGGTAGGTGGGCTAACAGATAGGCTAAAAGGTATGTAGGCTAAAAGATAGGCTGAAAGGTAGGTAGGTTAACAAGTATGTAGTCTGGAAGGTAGGTAGGGTAAAACATGGACTAAGAGGTAGGTGGGCTAACAGATAGGCTAAAATATAGGCTAAGAGGTATGTGGGCTAACAGATAGGCTAAAAGGTATGTAGGCTGAAAGATAGGGAAATAAGTAGGTAGCCTAGGAGATAGGCTAGAAGACAGGCAGGCTAAAAGATGGAGTGTAAGAGGTAGGTAGGCTAAGAGATAGGCTAGAAGACAGGCAGGCTAAAAGATGGAGTGTAAAAGGTAGGTAGCCTAAAATATAGGCTAAGAGATAGGCTAAAAGGTAAGTAGGCTAAAATATAGGCTGAAAGGTAGGTAGGCTAAAAGATAGGCTAGAAGGCAGGCAGACAGGCTACAAGGTATCTAGGCTAAAAGATAGGCTAAATGGTACGTAGGCTAAAAAATAGGATTAAAGAGGCTAGAAGGCAGGTAGCTAAAAGGTTGGTAGGCTAAAAATAGGCTAGAAGGCAGGCAGGCTAAAAGATAGGAAAAATGGTAGGTAGGCTAAAAGATAGGCAGACTAAAAGACGGGCTAAAAAGTAGGTAGGCTAACAGATAGGCTAGAAGGTAGTCTAGAAGGCAGGTAGGCTAAAAGATAGGCTCACAGGTAGGTAGGCTAAAAGATAGGTAGGTTAACACGTATGTAGTCTAAAAGGTAGGAAGGCTAAAATATAGGCTAAGAGGTAGATGGGCTAACAGATAGGGAAAAAGGTAGGTAGGCTAAAAGGTACTTAGGCTAAAAGATAAGGAAAAAGGTAGGTAGGCTAAAAGATAGGTTAACACGTATGTAGTCTAAAAGGTAGGAAGGCTAAAATATAGGCTAAGAGGTAGATGGGCTAACAGATAGGCTAAAAGTTATGTAGGCTAAAACATAGGCTAAGAGGTAGGTGGGCTAACAGATAGGGTAAAACGTATGTAGGCTAAAAGGTAGGTAGGCTTAAAGGTATGTAGGCTAAAAGATAGGCTGAAAGGTAGGTAGGCTAAAATATAGGCTAAGAGGTAGGTGGACTAACAGATAGTGTAAAAGGTATGTAGGCTAAAAGATAGGCTGAAAGGAAGGTGGGCTTAAAGATAGGCTGAAAGGCAGGTAGGCTAGAAGGCAGGTAGGCTAAAAGATAGGCTAAAAGGTAGGTAGGCTAAAGGATAGGAAAAAAGGTAGGTAGGCTAAAAGATGGACCGAGAGGTAGGTAGGACAAAAGATAGGCTTAAAGGAGCTAGAAGGCAGGAAGGCTAAAAGATAGGCGAAGAGATAGGTAGGCTAAAAGATAGGCTAGAAGGTAGGCTAGAAGGCAGGTAGGCTAAAAGATACCAGAAGGCAGGTAGGCTAAAAGATAGGCTACAAAGCAGGTAGACTAAAAGATAGGTAGGCTAGAAGGCAGGTAGGCTAAAAGGCATGTAGGCTAAAAGATAGTTAGGCTAAAAGGCAGGTAGGCTAGAAGGCAGGTATGCTAGAAGGCAGGTAGGGTAAAAGATAGATAGGCTAAAAGGTAGGTAGACTAGAAGGTAGGTAGGCTAAAAGATAGACTAAAAGGCAGGTAGGCTAAAAGATAGGTAGGTTAACACGTAGGGGGGCTAACAGATAGGCTAAAAGGTATGTAGGCTAAAAGAGTCCTCACAAGTCTGTTCCATGCTGCAGTCTACGTTTACATCTTCCAAATTGATCAGTGCATGATGTCATGTTGAAGAAAATGGAAGTGCATTGCTGTAAAATCAACTGCTGCATGCAATAAAAGCAGAGGATAAATAGTTTAGGGCTGAATTTGCTGCTAACATGCTACAAAGAATTGATGTTTGAGATATCATCTTGTCCAATGAGGCCACATTCCATGTAAATAGTTGTATTAATTAGCACAATTGCCAAATTTAGACCTTGGAAAATCCAATCCAAGATTCTCCTAAGGAGAATGTTTGGTGCAGTGTTATGTACAAGATTTTTGGTCAATTCTATTTTGTTGATGAAAGAAAATCAACTCCATTACATACTGGACATGCTGCACAAATTTCTAGTTCCTCAAGTCAAGCAAGTGGAAATGTGGTTGCAAATAATCTTTCAACAAAATGCAGCACTGTGGCATTTTGCAAACCATGTCCAACAAGAGTTAAATAATCAATTTCCAGAATGATGGATTGGCAGAAATGGACCAATCTCATGGCCAGCCAGAAGTTCAGATCTTACTCCATTAGAGGCTATGTCAAGAACGAGTGAAAGAATTGACAATATTGCACATCTAAAAGCATTACACCAGATGTTCTTGTCAGAGCGTGGGCTGAAGTTAGACCTCTGTTGTGTAGCAAATAGTACCCATATTGAAACTACTAATTTTATTTATAAACTGTTTGAGTTACTGAATTAATGGAAAGTACTTTCAATCAATTACACACAATAGTTAATTCACGGTGAGTTCGTAAAACCTCGCCAAACATTACTCAAACAGTAACAGTGGACATCCCAGAGATTGTTCATACCACAAAAACAGTTATTGAAACAAATCATGTGTTACATTTTTATATGTTATACTCATGGTTTACCACAGACAATTCAACATATGCATATTTTATCTATCATGCAAAATGTCTTAAAAATATATATTGGTTTGGTAAAGCAGTGATTTGTTTTTCTATTGTATTTCTTGTACTAGCCGTATCAAATTGCAACAATAATGTATCAAATAAGAAAAAAAAAAATATTCTGTGTGTTTATAAAATCTTAGTATATTGCATAATGTGTGAGTTTTAAAATGATAATAAATGAGCTTTATGTTGGCAGCAACTGAAAAAGGAGAGGAGTAATGGCTAAAGCTATCTACCAAGAGCGAGCAAGCGCTGGCTAGCTGGAACTGGAACCTGGTAAGAGGAAGTAAGTACTACTCCAAAATATTTAGTAGGTACTTCTTATTTTATTACATAATCTCACTTTAAAAACAAATGTTAGGTACGTTCTCTTTAATTGTAGAATTTAAGCATGAGAGTGTTACAACCATATAAAAAATGGTTCATTTTCTTCAAGAATGAAGTATGAATTTTTTGTAATTCATGAGCTATGTTAAATTATGGTTTTTACAGTATATTTTTCTCATATAGGTGCAGCTTGTGTGTGCTATTTGTGTTTTATGCATGTACTCACTTTCACTGGTGCAGAACCACAATCCTCTCTCTTTCTTTCCAGACAACAAACCTTCCTGTGTAAGTTCTGCAGACCTGAAACCAAGCAAACAAGTTCATATAAGAAAATGCTCAATTTTCCTTTGTTTCTGAGGAACATCATCCAGATAAACAAGCCACACATAATCTTCTTCTCCATTCCTGATGTCAGTTGATGTAATAAAATAAACAATTTCACTACACAGTCATAAAACACAACTTTTATTTGTTATTTTGTATGCAACTATTAGATGTAGGATTTTAGGTTACTTGGCTACCTATTTTGTCTGTGTGTGAATAAACTGTAACATATCTTCATGTTATATATACAAGTGTAAATGTAATAGCATAATAGCATTTCAATCTGGAGTAGCCTATACTAGCCTCTCTCCACAGCCTATACACATCTGGAGTAGGCTATACTAGCCTCTCTCCACAGCCTATACACATCTCCATATCTGGAGTAGGCTATATTAGCCTCTCTCCACAGCCTATACACATCTGGAGCAGGCTATACTAGCCTCTCTCCACAGCCTATACACATCTCCACATCTGGAGTAGGCTATACTAGCCTCTCTCCACAGCCTATACACATCTGGAGTAGCCTATACTAGCCTCTCTCCACAGCCTATACACATCTGGAGTAGGCTATACTAGCCTCTCTCCACAGCCTATACACATCTGGAGTAGGCTATACTAGCCTCTCTCCACAGCCTATCCACATCTGGAGTAGCCTATACTAGCCTCTCTCCACAGCCTATACACATCTGGAGTAGGCTATACTAGCCTCTCACCACAGCCTATACACATCTCCACATCTGGAGTAGGCTATACTAGCCTCTCTCCACAGCCTATACACATCTGGAGTAGGCTATACTAGCCTCTCTCCACAGCCTATACACATCTGGAGTAGGCTATACTAGCCTCTCTCCACAGCCTATACACATCTCCACATCTGCAGTAGCCTATACTAGCCTCTCTCCACAGCCTATACACATCTGGAGTAGGCTATACTAGCCTCTCTCCACAGCCTATACACATCTGGAGTAGGCTATACTAGCCTCTCTCCACAGCCTATACACATCTCCACATCTGGAGTAGGCTATACTAGCCTCTCTCCACAGCCTATACACATCTGGAGTAGGCTATACTAGCCTCTCTCCACAGCCTATACACATCTCCACATCTGGAGTAGCCTATACTAGCCTCTCTCCACAGCCTATACACATCTCCACATCTGGAGTATGCTATACTAGCCTCTCTCCACAGCCTATACACATCTGGAGTAGGCTATACTAGCCTCTCTCCACAGCCTATACACATCTCCGCATCTGGAGTATGCTATACTAGCCTCTCTCCACAGCCTATACACATCTGGAGTAGGCTATACTAGCCTCTCTCCACAGCCTATACACATCTGGAGTAGGCTATACTAGCCTCTCTCCACAGCCTATACACATCTCCATATCTGGAGTAGGCTATATTAGCCTCTCTCCACAGCCTATACACATCTGGAGCAGGCTATACTAGCCTCTCTCCACAGCCTATACACATCTCCACATCTGGAGTAGGCTATACTAGCCTCTCTCCACAGCCTATACACATCTGGAGTAGCCTATACTAGCCTCTCTCCACAGCCTATACACATCTGGAGTAGGCTATACTAGCCTCTCACCACAGCCTATACACATCTCCACATCTGGAGTAGGCTATACTAGCCTCTCTCCACAGCCTATACACATCTGGAGTAGGCTATACTAGCCTCTCTCCACAGCCTATACACATCTGGAGTAGGCTATACTAGCCTCTCTCCACAGCCTATACACATCTGGAGTAGGCTATACTAGCCTCTCTCCACAGCCTATACACATCTCCACATCTGCAGTAGCCTATACTAGCCTCTCTCCACAGCCTATACACATCTGGAGTAGGCTATACTAGCCTCTCTCCACAGCCTATACACATCTGGAGTAGGCTATACTAGCCTCTCTCCACAGCCTATACACATCTCCACATCTGGAGTAGGCTATACTAGCCTCTCTCCACAGCCTATACACATCTGGAGTAGGCTATACTAGCCTCTCTCCACAGCCTATACACATCTCCACATCTGGAGTAGCCTATACTAGCCTCTCTCCACAGCCTATACACATCTCCACATCTGGAGTATGCTATACTAGCCTCTCTCCACAGCCTATACACATCTGGAGTAGGCTATACTAGCCTCTCTCCACAGCCTATACACATCTCCACATCTGGAGTAGCCTATACTAGCCTCTCTCCACAGCCTATACACATCTGGAGTAGGCTATGCTAGCCTCTCTCCACAGCCTATATACATCTGGAGTAGACTATACTAGCCTCTCTCCACAGCCTATACACATCTGGAGTAGGCTATACTAGCCTCTCTCCACAGCCTATCCACATCTGGAGTAGCCTATACTAGCCTCTCTCCACAGCCTATACACATCTGGAGTAGGCTATACTAGCCTCTCACCACAGCCTATACACATCTCCACATCTGGAGTAGGCTATACTAGCCTCTCTCCACAGCCTATACACATCTGGAGTAGGCTATACTAGCCTCTCTCCACAGCCTATACACATCTGGAGTAGGCTATACTAGCCTCTCTCCACAGCCTATACACATCTGGAGTAGGCTATACTAGCCTCTCTCCACAGCCTATACACATCTCCACATCTGCAGTAGCCTATACTAGCCTCTCTCCACAGCCTATACACATCTGGAGTAGGCTATACTAGCCTCTCTCCACAGCCTATACACATCTGGAGTAGGCTATACTAGCCTCTCTCCACAGCCTATACACATCTCCACATCTGGAGTAGCCTATACTAGCCTCTCTCCACAGCCTATACACATCTCCACATCTGGAGTAGGCTATACTAGCCTCTCTCCACAGCCTATACACATCTCCACATCTGGAGTAGGCTATACTAGCCTCTCTCCACAGCCTATACACATCTGGAGTAGGCTATACTAGCCTCTCTCAACAGCCTATACACATCTCCACATCTGGAGTAGGCTATACTAGCCTCTCTCCACAGCCTATACACATCTGGAGTAGGCTATACTAGCCTCTCTCCACAGCCTATACACATCTGGAGTAGGCTATACTAGCCTCTCTCCACAGCCTATACACATCTGGAGTAGCCTATACTAGCCTCTCTCCAAAGCCTATACACATCTCCACATTTGGAGTAGCCTATACTAGCCTCTCTCCACAGCCTATACACATCTGGAGTAGCCTATACTAGCCTCTCTCCACAGCCTATACACATCTCCACATCTGGAGTAGGCTATACTAGCCTCTCTCCACAGCCTATACACATCTCCACATCTGGAGTAGGCTATACTAGCCTCTCTCCACAGCCTATACACATCTGGAGTAGCCTATACTAGCCTCTCTCCAAAGCCTATACACATCTCCACATTTGGAGTAGCCTATACTAGCCTCTCTCCACAGCCTATACACATCTGGAGTAGCCTATACTAGCCTCTCTCCACAGCCTATACACATCTCCACATCTGGAGTAGGCTATACTAGCCTCTCTCCACAGCCTATACACATCTCCACATCTGGAGTAGGCTATACTAGCCTCTCTCCACAGCCTATACACATCTGGAGTAGGCTATACTAGCCTCTCTCCACAGCCTATACACATCTCCACATCTGGAGTAGGCTATACTAGCCTCTCTCCACAGCCTATACACATCTGGACTAGGCTATACTAGCCTCTCTCAACAGCCTATACACATATGGAGTAGCCTATACTAGCCTCTCTCCACAGCCTATACACATCTGGAGTAGGCTATACTAGCCTCTCTCCACAGCCTATACACATCTCCACATCTGGAGTAGGCTATACTAGCCTCTCTCCACAGCCTATACACATCTGGACTAGGCTATACTAGCCTCTCTCAACAGCCTATACACATATGGAGTAGCCTATACTAGCCTCTCTCCACAGCCTATACACATCTGGACTAGGCTATACTAGCCTCTCTCCACAGCCTATACACATCTGGAGTAGGCTATACTAGCCTCTCTCCACAGCCTATACGCATCTGGAGTAGCCTATACTAGCCTCTCTCCACAGCCTATACACATCTGGAGTAGGCTATACTAGCCTCTCTCCACAGCCTATACACATATGGAGTAGCCTATACTAGCCTCTCTCCACAGCCTATACACATCTGGAGTAGGCTATACTAGCCTCTCTCCACAGCCTGTACACATCTCCACATCTGGAGTAGGCTATACTAGCCTCTCTCCACAGCCTATACACATCTGGAGTAGCCTATACTAGCCTCTCTCCACAGCCTATACACATCTGGAGTGGCCTATACTAGCCTCTCTCCACAGCCTATACACATCTGGAGTAGCCTATACTAGCCTCTCTCCACAGCCTATACACATCTGGAGTAGCCTATACTAGCCTCTCTCCACAGCCTATCCACATCTGGAGTAGCCTATACTAGCCCCTCTCCACAGCCTATACACATCTGGAGTAGCCTATACTAGCCTCTCTCCACAGCCTATACACATCTCCACATCTGGAGTAGGCTATACTAGCCTCTCTCCACAGCGTATACACATCTCCACATCTGGAGTAGCCTATACTAGCCTCTCTCCACGGCCTGTACACATCTCCACATCTGGAGTAGGCTATACTAGCCTCTCTCCACAGCCTATACACATCTCCACATCTGGAGTAGGCTATACTAGCCTCTCTCCACAGCCTATACACATCTCCACATCTGGAGTAGGCTATACTAGCCTCTCTCCACAGCCTATACACATCTGGAGTAGGCTATACTAGCCTCTCTCCACAGCCTATACACATCTCCACATCTGGAGTAGGCTATACTAGCCTCTCTCCACAGCCTATACACATCTGGACTAGGCTATACTAGCCTCTCTCCACAGCCTATACACATCTGGAGTAGGCTATACTAGCCTCTCTCCACAGCCTATACACATCTGGAGTAGCCTATACTAGCCTCTCTCCACAGCCTATACACATCTGGAGTAGCCTATACTAGCCTCTCTCCACAGCCTATCCACATCTGGAGTAGCCTATACTAGCCCCTCTCCACAGCCTATACACATCTGGAGTAGCCTATACTAGCCTTTCTCCACAGCCTATACACATCTCCACATCTGGAGTAGCCTATACTAGCCTCTCTCCACAGCCTATACACATCTCCACATCTGGAGTAGGCTATACTAGCCTCTCTCCACAGCGTATACACATCTCCACATCTGGAGTAGCCTATACTAGCCTCTCTCCACGGCCTGTACACATCTCCACATCTGGAGTAGGCTATACTAGCCTCTCTCCACAGCCTATACACATCTCCACATCTGGAGTAGGCTATACTAGCCTCTCTCCACAGCCTATACACATCTCCACATCTGGAGTAGGCTATACTAGCCTCTCTCCACAGCCTATACACATCTGGAGTAGGCTATACTAGCCTCTCTCCACAGCCTATACACATCTCCACATCTGGAGTAGGCTATACTAGCCTCTCTCCACAGCCTATACACATCTGGACTAGGCTATACTAGCCTCTCTCCACAGCCTATACACATCTGGAGTAGGCTATACTAGCCTCTCTCCACAGCCTATACACATCTGGAGTAGCCTATACTAGCCTCTCTCCACAGCCTATACACATCTGGAGTAGGCTATACTAGCCTCTCTCCACAGCCTATACACATCTGGAGTAGCCTATACTAGCCTCTCTCCACAGCCTATACACATCTCCACATCTGGAGTAGCCTATACTAGCCTCTCTCCACAGCCTATACACATCTCCACATCTGGAGTAGCCTATACTAGCCTCTCTCCACAGCCTATACACATCTGGAGTAGGCTATACTAGCCTCTCTCCACAGCCTATACACATGTGGAGTAGGCTATACTAGCCTCTCTCCACAGCCTATACACATCTGGAGTAGGCTATACTAGCCTCTCTCCACAGCCTATACACATCTGCAGTAGCCTTTACTAGCCTCTCTCCACAGCCTATACACATCTCCACATCTGGGGTCGCCTATACTAGCCTCTCTCCACAGACTATACACATCTGGAGTAGGCTATACTAGCCTCTCTCCACAGCCTATACACATCTCCACATCTGGAGTAGGCTATACTAGCCTCTCTCCACAGCCTATACACATCTCCATATCTGGAGTAGCCTATACTAGCCTCTCTCCACAGCCTATACACATCTCCACATCTGGAGTAGGCTATACTAGCCTCTCTCCACAGCCTATACACATCTCCACATCTGGAGTAGGCTATACTAGCCTCTCTCCACAGCCTATACACATCTGGAGTAGCCTATACACATCTGGAGTAGGCTATACTAGCCTCTCTCCACAGCCTATACACATCTGGAGTAGCCTATACCAGCCTCTCTCCACGGCCTATACACATCTCCACATCTGGAGTAGGCTATACTAGCCTCTCTCCACAGCCTATACACATCTCCACATCTGGAGTAGCCTATACTAGCCTCTCTCCACAGCCTATACACATCTGGAGTAGGCTATACTAGCCTCTCTCCACAGCCTATACACATCTGGAGTAGGCTATACTAGCCTCTCTCCACAGCCTATACACATCTGGAGTAGGCTATACTAGCCTCTCTCCACAGCCTATACACATCAGGAGTAGGCTATACTAGCCTCTCTCCACAGCCTATACACATCAGGAGTAGGCTATACTAGCCTCTCTCCACAGCCTATACACATCTGGAGTAGGGTATACTAGCCTCTCTCCACAGCCTATACACATCTGGAGTAGGCTATACTAGCCTCCCTCCACAGCCTATACACATCTCCACATCTGGAGTAGGCTATACTAGCCTCTCTCCACAGCCTATACACATCTGGACTAGGCTATACTAGCCTCTCTCCACATCCTATACACATCTCCACATCTGGAGTAGCCTATACTAGCCTCTCTCCACAGCCTATACACATCTGGAGTAGGCTATACTAGCCTCTCTCCACAGCCTATACACATCTGGAGTAGGCTATACTAGCCTCTCTCCACAGCCTATACACATCTGGAGTAGGCTATACTAGCCTCTCTCCACAGCCTATACACATCTGGAGTAGCCTATACTAGCCTCTCTCCACAGCCTATACACATCTCCACATCTGGAGTAGCCTATACTAGCCTCTCTCCACAGCCTATACACATCTCCACATCTGGAGTAGCCTATACTAGCCTCTCTCCACAGCCTATACACATCTCCACATCTGGAGTAGCCTATACTAGCCTCTCTCCACAGCCTATACACATCTGGAGTAGGCTATACTAGCCTCTCTCCACAGCCTATACACATCTGGAGTAGGCTATACTAGCCTCTCTCCACAGCCTATACACATCCGGAGTAGGCTATACTAGCCTCTCTCCACAGCCTATACACATCTGGAGTAGCCTTTACTAGCCTCTCTCCACAGCCTATACACATCTCCACATCTGGGGTCGCCTATACTAGCCTCTCTCCACAGACTATACACATCTGGAGTAGGCTATACTAGCCTCTCTCCACAGCCTATACACATCTCCACATCTGGAGTAGGCTATACTAGCCTCTCTCCAAAGCCTATACACATCTCCATATCTGGAGTAGCCTATACTAGCCTCTCTCCACAGCCTATACACATCTGGAGTAGCCTATACTAGCCTCTCTCCACAGCCTATACACATCTCCACATCTGGAGTAGGCTATACTAGCCTCTCTCCACAGCCTATACACATCTCCACATCTGGAGTAGGCTATACTAGCCTCTCTCCACAGCCTATACACATCTGGAGTAGGCTATACTAGCCTCTCTCCACAGCCTATACACATCTGGAGTAGCCTATACTAGCCTCTCTCCACAGCCTATACACATCTGGAGTAGGCTATACTAGCCTCTCTCCACAGCCTATACACATCTGGAGTAGCCTATACCAGCCTCTCTCCACGGCCTATACACATCTCCACATCTGGAGTAGGCTATACTAGCCTCTCTCCACAGCCTATACACATCTCCACATCTGGAGTAGCCTATACTAGCCTCTCTCCACAGCCTATACACATCTGGAGTAGGCTATACTAGCCTCTCTCCACAGCCTATACACATCTCCACATCTGGAGTAGGCTATACTAGCCTCTCTCCACAGCCTATACACATCTCCACATCTGGAGTAGGCTATACTAGCCTCTCTCCACAGCCTATACACATCTGGACTAGGCTATACTAGCCTCTCTCCACAGCCTATACACATCTCCACATCTGGAGTAGGCTATACTAGCCTCTCTCCACAGCCTATACACATCTGGAGTAGGCTATACTAGCCTCTCTCCACAGCCTATACACATCCACACATCTGGAGTAGCCTATACTAGCCTCTCTCCACAGCCTATACACATCTCCACATCTGGAGTATGCTATACTAGCCTCTCTCCACAGCCTATACACATCTCCACATCTGGAGTAGCCTATACTAGCCTCTCTCCACAGCCTATAGACATCTGGAGTAGCCTATACTAGCCTCTCTCCACAGCCTATACACATCTCCACATCTGGAGTAGCCTATACTAGCCTCTCTCCACAGCCTATACACATCTCCACATCTGGAGTAGGCTATACTAGCCTCTCTCCACAGCCTCTCCACATCTGGAGTAGCCTATACTAGCCTCTCTCCACAGCCTATACACATCTCCACATCTGGAGTAGCCTATACTAGCCTCTCTCCACAGCCTATACACATCTGGAGTAGCCTATACTAGCCTCTCTCCACAGCCTGTACACATCTCCACATCTGGAGTAGGCTATACTAGCCTCTCTCCACAGCCTATACACATCTGGAGTAGCCTATACTAGCCTCTCTCCACAGCCTATACACATCTGGAGTAGCCTATACTAGCCTCTCTCCACAGCCTATACACATCTGGAGTAGCCTATACTAGCCTCTCTCCACAGCCTATCCACATCTGGAGTAGCCTATACTAGCCCCTCTCCACAGCCTATACACATCTGGAATAGCCTATACTAGCCTCTCTCCACAGTCTATACACATCTCGACATCTGGAGTAGCCTATACTAGCCTCTCTCCACAGCCTATACACATCTCCACATCTGGAGTAGGCTATACTAGCCTCTCTCCACAGCGTATACACATCTCCACATCTGGAGTAGCCTATACTAGCCTCTCTCCACGGCCTGTACACATCTCCACATCTGGAGTAGGCTATACTAGCCTCTCTCCACAGCCTATACACATCTCCACATCTGGAGTAGGCTATACTAGCCTCTCTCCACAGCCTATACACATCTGGAGTAGGCTATACTAGCCTCTCTCCACAGCCTATACACATCTCCACATCTGGAGTAGGCTATACTAGCCTCTCTCCACAGCCTATACACATCTGGAGTAGCCTATACTAGCCTCTCTCCACAGCCTATACACATCTCCACATCTGGAGTAGCCTATACTAGCCTCTCTCCACAGCCTATACACATCTCCACATCTGGAGTAGCCTATACTAGCCTCTCTCCACAGCCTATACACATCTGGAGTAGGCTATACTAGCCTCTCTCCACAGCCTATACACATCTGGAGTAGGCTATACTAGCCTCTCTCCACAGCCTATACACATCTGCAGTAGCCTTTACTAGCCTCTCTCCACAGCCTATACACATCTCCACATCTGGGGTCGCCTATACTAGCCTCTCTCCACAGACTATACACATCTGGAGTAGGCTATACTAGCCTCTCTCCACAGCCTATACACATCTCCACATCTGGAGTAGGCTATACTAGCCTCTCTCCACAGCCTATACACATCTCCATATCTGGAGTAGCCTATACTAGCCTCTCTCCACAGCCTATACACATCTGGAGTAGCCTATACTAGCCTCTTTCCACAGCCTATACACATCTCCACATCTGGAGTAGGCTATACTAGCCTCTCTCCACAGCCTATACACATCTCCACATCTGGAGTAGGCTATACTAGCCTCTCTCCACAGCCTATACACATCTGGAGTAGCCTATACTAGCCTCTCTCCACAGCCTATACACATCTGGAGTAGCCTATACTAGCCTCTCTCCACAGCCTATACACATCTGGAGTAGCCTATACCAGCCTCTCTCCACGGCCTATACACATCTCCACATCCGGAGTAGGCTATACTAGCCTCTCTCCACAGCCTATACACATCTCCACATCTGGAGTAGCCTATACTAGCCTCTCTCCACAGCCTATACACATCTGGAGTAGGCTATACTAGCCTCTCTCCACAGCCTATACACATCTGGAGTAGGCTATACTAGCCTCTCTCCACAGCCTATACACATCTCCACATCTGGAGTAGGCTATACTAGCCTCTCTCCACAGCCTATACACATCTGGACTAGGCTATACTAGCCTCTCTCCACAGCCTATACACATCTCCACATCTGGAGTAGCCTATACTAGCCTCTCTCCACAGCCTATACACATCTGGAGTAGGCTATACTAGCCTCTCTCCACAGCCTATACACATCTGGAGTAGGCTATACTAGCCTCTCTCCACAGCCTATACACATCTCCACATCTGGAGTAGGCTACACTAGCCTCTCTCCACAGCCTATACACATCTGGAGTAGGCTATACTAGCCTCTCTCCACAGCCTATACACATCTCCACATCTGGAGTAGCCTATACTAGCCTCTCTCCACAGCCTATACACATCTCCACATCTGGAGTATGCTATACTAGCCTCTCTCCACAGCCTATACACATCTGGAGTAGGCTATACTAGCCTCTCTCCACAGCCTATACACATCTCCACATCTGGAGTAGCCTATACTAGCCTCTCTCCACAGCCTATACACATCTGGAGTAGGCTATACTAGCCTCTCTCCACAGCCTATACACATCAGGAGTAGGCTATACTAGCCTCCCTCCACAGCCTATACACATCTCCACATCTGGAGTAGGCTATACTAGCCTCTCTCCACAGCCTATACACATCTGGACTAGGCTATACTAGCCTCTCTCCACATCCTATACACATCTCCACATCTGGAGTAGCCTATACTAGCCTCTCTCCACAGCCTATACACATCTGGAGTAGGCTATACTAGCCTCTCTCCACAGCCTATACACATCTGGAGTAGGCTATACTAGCCTCTCTCCACAGCCTATACACATCTGGAGTAGCCTATACTAGCCTCTCTCCACAGCCTATACACATCTGGAGTAGGCTATACTAGCCTCTCTCCACAGCCTATACACATCTGGAGTAGCCTATACTAGCATCTCTCCACAGCCTATACACATCTCCACATCTGGAGTAGCCTATACGAGCCTCTCTCCACAGCCTATACACATCTCCACATCTGGAGTAGCCTATACTAGCCTCTCTCCACAGCCTATACACATCTCCACATCTGGAGTAGCCTATACTAGCCTCTCTCCACAGCCTATACACATCTGGAGTAGGCTATACTAGCCTCTCTCCACAGCCTATACACATCTGGAGTAGGCTATACTAGCCTCTCTCCACAGCCTATACACATCTGGAGTAGGCTATACTAGCCTCTCTCCACAGCCTATACACATCTGGAGTAGCCTTTACTAGCCTCTCTCCACAGCCTATACACATCTCCACATCTGGGGTCGCCTATACTAGCCTCTCTCCACAGACTATACACATCTGGAGTAGGCTATACTAGCCTCTCTCCACAGCCTATACACATCTCCACATCTGGAGTAGGCTATACTAGCCTCTCTCCAAAGCCTATACACATCTCCATATCTGGAGTAGCCTATACTAGCCTCTCTCCACAGCCTATACACATCTGGAGTAGCCTATACTAGCCTCTCTCCACAGCCTATACACATCTCCACATCTGGAGTAGGCTATACTAGCCTCTCTCCACAGCCTATACACATCTCCACATCTGGAGTAGGCTATACTAGCCTCTCTCCACAGCCTATACACATCTGGAGTAGGCTATACTAGCCTCTCTCCACAGCCTATACACATCTGGAGTAGCCTATACTAGCCTCTCTCCACAGCCTATACACATCTGGAGTAGGCTATACTAGCCTCTCTCCACAGCCTATACACATCTGGAGTAGCCTATACCAGCCTCTCTCCACGGCCTATACACATCTCCACATCTGGAGTAGGCTATACTAGCCTCTCTCCACAGCCTATACACATCTCCACATCTGGAGTAGCCTATACTAGCCTCTCTCCACAGCCTATACACATCTGGAGTAGGCTATACTAGCCTCTCTCCACAGCCTATACACATCTCCACATCTGGAGTAGGCTATACTAGCCTCTCTCCACAGCCTATACACATCTCCACATCTGGAGTAGGCTATACTAGCCTCTCTCCACAGCCTATACACATCTGGACTAGGCTATACTAGCCTCTCTCCACAGCCTATACACATCTCCACATCTGGAGTAGGCTATACTAGCCTCTCTCCACAGCCTATACACATCTGGAGTAGGCTATACTAGCCTCTCTCCACAGCCTATACACATCCACACATCTGGAGTAGCCTATACTAGCCTCTCTCCACAGCCTATACACATCTCCACATCTGGAGTATGCTATACTAGCCTCTCTCCACAGCCTATACACATCTGGAGTAGGCTATACTAGCCTCTCTCCACAGCCTATACACATCTCCACATCTGGAGTAGCCTATACTAGCCTCTCTCCACAGCCTATAGACATCTGGAGTAGCCTATACTAGCCTCTCTCCACAGCCTATACACATCTCCACATCTGGAGTAGCCTATACTAGCCTCTCTCCACAGCCTATACACATCTCCACATCTGGAGTAGGCTATACTAGCCTCTCTCCACAGCCTCTCCACATCTGGAGTAGCCTATACTAGCCTCTCTCCACAGCCTATACACATCTCCACATCTGGAGTAGCCTATACTAGCCTCTCTCCACAGCCTATACACATCTGGAGTAGCCTATACTAGCCTCTCTCCACAGCCTGTACACATCTCCACATCTGGAGTAGGCTATACTAGCCTCTCTCCACAGCCTATACACATCTGGAGTAGCCTATACTAGCCTCTCTCCACAGCCTATCCACATCTGGAGTAGCCTATACTAGCCCCTCTCCACAGCCTATACACATCTGGAATAGCCTATACTAGCCTCTCTCCACAGTCTATACACATCTCGACATCTGGAGTAGCCTATACTAGCCTCTCTCCACAGCCTATACACATCTCCACATCTGGAGTAGGCTATACTAGCCTCTCTCCACAGCGTATACACATCTCCACATCTGGAGTAGCCTATACTAGCCTCTCTCCACGGCCTGTACACATCTCCACATCTGGAGTAGGCTATACTAGCCTCTCTCCACAGCCTATACACATCTCCACATCTGGAGTAGGCTATACTAGCCTCTCTCCACAGCCTATACACATCTGGAGTAGGCTATACTAGCCTCTCTCCACAGCCTATACACATCTCCACATCTGGAGTAGGCTATACTAGCCTCTCTCCACAGCCTATACACATCTGGACTAGGCTATACTAGCCTCTCTCCACAGCCTATACACATCTGGAGTAGGCTATACTAGCCTCTCTCCACAGCCTATACACATCTGGAGTAGCCTATACTAGCCTCTCTCCACAGCCTATACACATCTGGAGTAGGCTATACTAGCCTCTCTCCACAGCCTATACACATCTGGAGTAGCCTATACTAACCTCTCTCCACAGCCTATACACATCTCCACATCTGGAGTAGCCTATACTAGCCTCTCTCCACAGCCTATACACATCTCCACATCTGGAGTAGCCTATACTAGCCTCTCTCCACAGCCTATACACATCTCCACATCTGGAGTAGCCTATACTAGCCTCTCTCCACAGCCTATACACATCTGGAGTAGGCTATACTAGCCTCTCTCCACAGCCTATACACATCTGGAGTAGGCTATACTAGCCTCTCTCCACAGCCTATACACATCTGCAGTAGCCTTTACTAGCCTCTCTCCACAGCCTATACACATCTCCACATCTGGGGTCGCCTATACTAGCCTCTCTCCACAGACTATACACATCTGGAGTAGGCTATACTAGCCTCTCTCCACAGCCTATACACATCTCCACATCTGGAGTAGGCTATACTAGCCTCTCTCCACAGCCTATACACATCTCCATATCTGGAGTAGCCTATACTAGCCTCTCTCCACAGCCTATACACATCTGGAGTAGCCTATACTAGCCTCTTTCCACAGCCTATACACATCTCCACATCTGGAGTAGGCTATACTAGCCTCTCTCCACAGCCTATACACATCTCCACATCTGGAGTAGGCTATACTAGCCTCTCTCCACAGCCTATACACATCTGGAGTAGCCTATACTAGCCTCTCTCCACAGCCTATACACATCTGGAGTAGCCTATACTAGCCTCTCTCCACAGCCTATACACATCTGGAGTAGCCTATACCAGCCTCTCTCCACGGCCTATACACATCTCCACATCCGGAGTAGGCTATACTAGCCTCTCTCCACAGCCTATACACATCTCCACATCTGGAGTAGCCTATACTAGCCTCTCTCCACAGCCTATACACATCTGGAGTAGGCTATACTAGCCTCTCTCCACAGCCTATACACATCTGGAGTAGGCTATACTAGCCTCTCTCCACAGCCTATACACATCTCCACATCTGGAGTAGGCTATACTAGCCTCTCTCCACAGCCTATACACATCTGGACTAGGCTATACTAGCCTCTCTCCACAGCCTATACACATCTCCACATCTGGAGTAGCCTATACTAGCCTCTCTCCACAGCCTATACACATCTGGAGTAGGCTATACTAGCCTCTCTCCACAGCCTATACACATCTGGAGTAGGCTATACTAGCCTCTCTCCACAGCCTATACACATCTCCACATCTGGAGTAGGCTATACTAGCCTCTCTCCACAGCCTATACACATCTGGAGTAGGCTATACTAGCCTCTCTCCACAGCCTATACACATCTCCACATCTGGAGTAGCCTATACTAGCCTCTCTCCACAGCCTATACACATCTCCACATCTGGAGTATGCTATACTAGCCTCTCTCCACAGCCTATACACATCTGGAGTAGGCTATACTAGCCTCTCTCCACAGCCTATACACATCTCCACATCTGGAGTAGCCTATACTAGCCTCTCTCCACAGCCTATACACATCTGGAGTAGCCTATACTAGCCTCTCTCCACAGCCTATGCACATCTCCACATCTGGAGTAGCCTATACTAGCCTCTCTCCACAGCCTATACACATCTCCACATCTGGAGTAGGCTATACTAGCCTCTCTCCACAGCCTCTCCACATCTGGAGTAGCCTATACTAGCCTCTCTCCACAGCCTATACACATCTCCACATCTGGAGTAGCCTATACTAGCCTCTCTCCACAGCCTATACACATCTGGAGTAGCCTATACTAGCCTCTCTCTACAGCCTATACACATCTCCACATCTGGAGTAGGCTATACTAGCCTCTCTCCACAGCCTATACACATCTCCACATCTGGAGTAGGCTATACTAGCCTCTCTCCACAGCCTATACACATCTGGAGTAGCCTATACTAGCCTCTCTCCACAGCCTATACACATCTCCACATCTGGAGTAGCCTATACTAGCCTCTCTCCACAGCCTATACACATCTGGAGTAGGCTATACTAGCCTCTCTCCACAGCCTATACACATCTGGAGTAGCCTATACTAGCCTCTCTCCACAGCCTATACACATCTGGAGTAGGCTATACTAGCCTCTCTCCACAGCCTATACACATATGGAGTAGCCTATACTAGCCTCTCTCCACAGCCTATACACATCTCCACATCTGGAGTAGCCTATACTAGCCTCTATCCACAGCCTATACACATCTGGAGTAGCCTATACTAGCCTCTCTCCACAGCCTATACACATCTCCACATCTGGAGTAGGCTATACTAGCCTCTCTCCACAGCCTATACACATCTCCACATCTGGAGTAGCCTATACTAGCCTCTCTCCACAGCCTATACACATCTCCACATCTGGAGTAGGCTATACTAGCCTCTCTCCACAGCCTATACACATCTGGAGTAGCCTATACTAGCCTCTCTCCACAGCCTATACACATCTCCACATCTGGAGTAGGCTATACTAGCCTCTCTCCACAGCCTATACACATCTGGAGTAGCCTATACTAGCCTCTCTCCACAGCCTATACACATCTCCACATCTGGAGTAGCCTATACTAGCCTCTCTCCACAGCCTATACACATCTCCACATCTGGAGTAGGCTATACTAGCCTCTCTCCACAGCCTATACACATCTCCACATCTGGAGTAGCCTATACTAGCCTCTCTCCACAGCCTATACACATCTCCACATCTGGAGTAGGCTATACTAGCCTCTCTCCACAGCGTATACACATCTCCACATCTGGAGTAGCCTATACTAGCCTCTCTCCACGGCCTGTACACATCTCCACATCTGGAGTAGGCTATACTAGCCTCTCTCCACAGCCTATACACATCTCCACATCTGGAGTAGGCTATACTAGCCTCTCTCCACAGCCTATACACATCTCCACATCTGGAGTAGGCTATACTAGCCTCTCTCCACAGCCTATACACATCTGGAGTAGGCTATACTAGCCTCTCTCCACAGCCTATACACATCTCCACATCTGGAGTAGGCTATACTAGCCTCTCTCCACAGCCTATACACATCTGGACTAGGCTATACTAGCCTCTCTCCACAGCCTATACACATCTGGAGTAGGCTATACTAGCCTCTCTCCACAGCCTATACACATCTGGAGTAGCCTATACTAGCCTCTCTCCACAGCCTATACACATCTGGAGTAGGCTATACTAGCCTCTCTCCACAGCCTATACACATCTGGAGTAGCCTATACTAGCATCTCTCCACAGCCTATACACATCTCCACATCTGGAGTAGCCTATACTAGCCTCTCTCCACAGCCTATACACATCTCCACATCTGGAGTAGCCTATACTAGCCTCTCTCCACAGCCTATACACATCTGGAGTAGGCTATACTAGCCTCTCTCCACAGCCTATACACATCTGGAGTAGGCTATACTAGCCTCTCTCCACAGCCTATACACATCTGGAGTAGGCTATACTAGCCTCTCTCCACAGCCTATACACATCTGGAGTAGCCTTTACTAGCCTCTCTCCACAGCCTATACACATCTCCACATCTGGGGTCGCCTATACTAGCCTCTCTCCACAGACTATACACATCTGGAGTAGGCTATACTAGCCTCTCTCCACAGCCTATACACATCTGGAGTAGCCTATACTAGCCTCTCTCCACAGCCTATACACATCTCCACATCTGGAGTAGGCTATACTAGCCTCTCTCCACAGCCTATACACATCTCCACATCTGGAGTAGGCTATACTAGCCTCTCTCCACAGCCTATACACATCTGGAGTAGGCTATACTAGCCTCTCTCCACAGCCTATACACATCTGGAGTAGCCTATACTAGCCTCTCTCCACAGCCTATACACATCTGGAGTAGGCTATACTAGCCTCTCTCCACAGCCTATACACATCTGGAGTAGCCTATACCAGCCTCTCTCCACGGCCTATACACATCTCCACATCTGGAGTAGGCTATACTAGCCTCTCTCCACAGCCTATACACATCTGGAGTAGGCTATACTAGCCTCTCTCCACAGCCTATACACATCTGGAGTAGGCTATACTAGCCTCTCTCCACAGCCTATACACATCAGGAGTAGGCTATACTAGCCTCTCTCCACAGCCTATACACATCTGGAGTAGGCTATACTAGCCTCTCTCCACAGCCTATACACATCTGGAGTAGGGTATACTAGCCTCTCTCCACAGCCTATACACATCTGGAGTAGGCTATACTAGCCTCTCTCCACAGCCTATACACATCTCCACATCTGGAGTAGGCTATACTAGCCTCTCTCCACAGCCTATACACATCTGGACTAGGCTATACTAGCCTCTCTCCACAGCCTATACACATCTGGAGTAGCCTTTACTAGCCTCTCTCCACAGCCTATACACATCTCCACATCTGGGGTCGCCTATACTAGCCTCTCTCCACAGACTATACACATCTGGAGTAGGCTATACTAGCCTCTCTCCACAGCCTATACACATCTGGAGTAGCCTATACTAGCCTCTCTCCACAGCCTATACACATCTCCACATCTGGAGTAGGCTATACTAGCCTCTCTCCACAGCCTATACACATCTCCACATCTGGAGTAGGCTATACTAGCCTCTCTCCACAGCCTATACACATCTGGAGTAGGCTATACTAGCCTCTCTCCACAGCCTATACACATCTGGAGTAGCCTATACTAGCCTCTCTCCACAGCCTATACACATCTGGAGTAGGCTATACTAGCCTCTCTCCACAGCCTATACACATCTGGAGTAGCCTATACCAGCCTCTCTCCACGGCCTATACACATCTCCACATCTGGAGTAGGCTATACTAGCCTCTCTCCACAGCCTATACACATCTGGAGTAGGCTATACTAGCCTCTCTCCACAGCCTATACACATCTGGAGTAGGCTATACTAGCCTCTCTCCACAGCCTATACACATCAGGAGTAGGCTATACTAGCCTCTCTCCACAGCCTATACACATCTGGAGTAGGCTATACTAGCCTCTCTCCACAGCCTATACACATCTGGAGTAGGGTATACTAGCCTCTCTCCACAGCCTATACACATCTGGAGTAGGCTATACTAGCCTCTCTCCACAGCCTATACACATCTCCACATCTGGAGTAGGCTATACTAGCCTCTCTCCACAGCCTATACACATCTGGACTAGGCTATACTAGCCTCTCTCCACAGCCTATACACATCTCCACATCTGGAGTAGCCTATACTAGCCTCTCTCCACAGCCTATACACATCTGGAGTAGGCTATACTAGCCTCTCTCCACAGCCTATACACATCTGGAGTAGGCTATACTAGCCTCTCTCCACAGCCTATACACATCTGGAGTAGGCTATACTAGCCTCTCTCCACAGCCTATACACATCTGGAGTAGGCTATACTAGCCTCTCTCCACAGCCTATACACATCTGGAGTAGCCTATACTAGCCTCTCTCCACAGCCTATACACATCTCCACATCTGGAGTAGCCTATACTAGCCTCTCTCCACAGCCTATACACATCTGGAGTAGGCTATACTAGCCTCTCTCCACAGCCTATACACATCTGGAGTAGGCTATACTAGCCTCTCTCCACAGCCTATACACATCTGGAGTAGCCTTTACTAGCCTCTCTCCACAGCCTATACACATCTCCACATCTGGGGTCGCCTATACTAGCCTCTCTCCACAGACTATACACATCTGGAGTAGGCTATACTAGCCTCTCTCCACAGCCTATACACATCTCCACATCTGGAGTAGGCTATACTAGCCTCTCTCCACAGCCTATACACATCTCCACATCTGGAGTAGCCTATACTAGCCTCTCTCCACAGCCTATACACATCTGGAGTAGCCTATACTAGCCTCTCTCCACAGCCTATACACATCTCCACATCTGGAGTAGGCTATACTAGCCTCTCTCCACAGCCTATACACATCTCCACATCTGGAGTAGGCTATACTAGCCTCTCTCCACAGCCTATACACATCTGGAGTAGGCTATACTAGCCTCTCTCCACAGCCTATACACATCTCCACATCTGGAGTAGCCTATACTAGCCTCTCTCCACAGCCTATACACATCTGGAGTAGCCTATACTAGCCTCTCTCCACAGCCTATACACATCTCCACATCTGGAGTAGCCTATACTAGCCTCTCTCCACAGCCTATACACATCTCCACATCTGGAGTAGGCTATACTAGCCTCTCTCCACAGCCTCTCCACATTTGGAGTAGCCTATACTAGCCTCTCTCCACAGCCTATACACATCTCCACATCTGGAGTAGCCTATACTAGCCTCTCTCCACAGCCTATACACATCTGGAGTAGCCTATACTAGCCTCTCTCTACAGCCTATACACATCTCCACATCTGGAGTAGGCTATACTAGCCTCTCTCCACAGCCTATACACATCTCCACATCTGGAGTAGGCTATACTAGCCTCTCTCCACAGCCTATACACATCAAGAGTAGCCTATACTAGCCTCTCTCCACAGCCTATACACATCTCCACATCTGGAGTAGGCTATACTAGCCTCTCTCCACAGCCTATACACATCTCCACATCTGGAGTAGGCTATACTAGCCTCTCTCCACAGCCTATACACATCTGGAGTAGGCTATACTAGCCTCTCTCCACAGCCTATACACATCTCCACATCTGGAGTAGCCTATACTAGCCTCTCTCCACAGCCTATACACATCTGGAGTAGCCTATACTAGCCTCTCTCCACAGCCTATACACATCTCCACATCTGGAGTAGCCTATACTAGCCTCTCTCCACAGCCTATACACATCTCCACATCTGGAGTAGGCTATACTAGCCTCTCTCCACAGCCTCTCCACATTTGGAGTAGCCTATACTAGCCTCTCTCCACAGCCTATACACATCTCCACATCTGGAGTAGCCTATACTAGCCTCTCTCCACAGCCTATACACATCTGGAGTAGCCTATACTAGCCTCTCTCTACAGCCTATACACATCTCCACATCTGGAGTAGGCTATACTAGCCTCTCTCCACAGCCTATACACATCTCCACATCTGGAGTAGGCTATACTAGCCTCTCTCCACAGCCTATACACATCAAGAGTAGCCTATACTAGCCTCTCTCCACAGCCTATACACATCTCCACATCTGGAGTAGCCTATACTAGCCTCTCTCCACAGCCTATACACATCTGGAGTAGGCTATACTAGCCTCTCTCCACAGCCTATACACATCTGGAGTAGCCTATACTAGCCTCTCTCCACAGCCTATACACATATGGAGTAGCCTATACTAGCCTCTCTCCACAGCCTATACACATCTCCACATCTGGAGTAGCCTATACTAGCCTCTATCCACAGCCTATACACATCTGGAGTAGCCTATACTAGCCTCTCTCCACAGCCTATACACATCTCCACATCTGGAGTAGGCTATACTAGCCTCTCTCCACAGCCTATACACATCTCCACATCTGGAGTAGCCTATACTAGCCTCTCTCCACAGCCTATACACATCTGGAGTAGCCTATACTAGCCTCTCTCCACAGCCTATACACATCTCCACATCTGGAGTAGGCTATACTAGCCTCTCTCCACAGCCTATACACATCTGGAGTAGCCTATACTAGCCTCTCTCCACAGCCTATACACATCTCCACATCTGGAGTAGGCTATACTAGCCTCTCTCCACAGCCTATACACATCTCCACATCTGGAGTAGCCTATACTAGCCTCTCTCCACAGCCTATACACATCTCCACATCTGGAGTAGGCTATACTAGCCTCTCTCCACAGCCTATACACATCTGGAGTAGGCTATACTAGCCTCTCTCCACAGCCTATACACATCTGGAGTAGGCTATACTAGTCTCTCTCCACAGCCTATACACATCTGGAGTAGCCTTTACTAGCCTCCCTCCACAGCCTATACACATCTCCACATCTGGGGTCGCCTATACTAGCCTCTCTCCAGAGACTATACACATCTGGAGTAGGCTATACTAGCCTCTCTCCACAGCCTATACACATCTGGAGTAGGCTATACTAGCCTCTCTCCACAGCCTATACACATCTCCACAGCCTATACACATCTCCATATCTGGAGTAGCCTATACTAGCCTCTCTCCACAGCCTATAGACATCTGGAGTAGCCTATACTAGCCTCTCTCCACAGCCTATACACATCTCCACATCTGGAGTAGGCTATACTAGCCTCTCTCCACAGCCTATACACATCTCCACATCTGGAGTAGGCTATACTAGCCTCTCTCCACAGCCTATACACATCTGGAGTAGCCTATACTAGCCTCTCTCCACAGCCTATACACATCTCCACATCTGGAGTAGCCTATACTAGCCTCTATCCACAGCCTATACACATCTGGAGTAGCCTATACTAGCCTCTCTCCACAGCCTATACACATCTCCACATCTGGAGTAGCCTATACTAGCCTCTCTCCACAGCCTATACACATCTCCACATCTGGAGTAGGCTATACTAGCCTCTCTCCACAGCCTATACACATCTGGAGTAGCCTATACTAGCCTCTCTCCACAGCCTATACACATCTCCACATCTGGAGTAGGCTATACTAGCCTCTCTCCACAGCCTATACACATCTGGAGTAGCCTATACTAGCCTCTCTCCACAGCCTATACACATCTCCACATCTGGAGTAGCCTATACTAGCCTCTCTCCACAGCCTATACACATCTCCACATCTGGAGTAGGCTATACTAGCCTCTCTCCACAGCCTATACACATCTGGAGTAGCCTATACTAGCCTCTCTCCACAGCCTATACACATCTCCACATCTGGAGTAGCCTATACTAGCCTCTCTCCACAGCCTATACACATCTCCACATCTGGAGTAGGCTATACTAGCCTCTCTCCACAGCGTATACACATCTCCACATCTGGAGTAGCCTATACTAGCCTCTCTCCACGGCCTGTACACATCTCCACATCTGGAGTAGGCTATACTAGCCTCTCTCCACAGCCTATACACATCTCCACATCTGGAGTAGGCTATACTAGCCTCTCTCCACAGCCTATACACATCTCCACATCTGGAGTAGGCTATACTAGCCTCTCTCCACAGCCTATACACATCTGGAGTAGGCTATACTAGCCTCTCTCCACAGCCTATACACATCTCCACATCTGGAGTAGGCTATACTAGCCTCTCTCCACAGCCTATACACATCTGGACTAGGCTATACTAGCCTCTCTCCACAGCCTATACACATCTGGAGTAGGCTATACTAGCCTCTCTCCACAGCCTATACACATCTGGAGTAGCCTATACTAGCCTCTCTCCACAGCCTATACACATCTGGAGTAGGCTATACTAGCCTCTCTCCACAGCCTATACACATCTGGAGTAGCCTATACTAGCATCTCTCCACAGCCTATACACATCTCCACATCTGGAGTAGCCTATACTAGCCTCTCTCCACAGCCTATACACATCTCCACATCTGGAGTAGCCTATACTAGCCTCTCTCCACAGCCTATACACATCTGGAGTAGGCTATACTAGCCTCTCTCCACAGCCTATACACATCTGGAGTAGGCTATACTAGCCTCTCTCCACAGCCTATACACATCTGGAGTAGGCTATACTAGCCTCTCTCCACAGCCTATACACATCTGGAGTAGCCTTTACTAGCCTCTCTCCACAGCCTATACACATCTCCACATCTGGGGTCGCCTATACTAGCCTCTCTCCACAGACTATACACATCTGGAGTAGGCTATACTAGCCTCTCTCCACAGCCTATACACATCTGGAGTAGCCTATACTAGCCTCTCTCCACAGCCTATACACATCTCCACATCTGGAGTAGGCTATACTAGCCTCTCTCCACAGCCTATACACATCTCCACATCTGGAGTAGGCTATACTAGCCTCTCTCCACAGCCTATACACATCTGGAGTAGGCTATACTAGCCTCTCTCCACAGCCTATACACATCTGGAGTAGCCTATACTAGCCTCTCTCCACAGCCTATACACATCTGGAGTAGGCTATACTAGCCTCTCTCCACAGCCTATACACATCTGGAGTAGCCTATACCAGCCTCTCTCCACGGCCTATACACATCTCCACATCTGGAGTAGGCTATACTAGCCTCTCTCCACAGCCTATACACATCTGGAGTAGGCTATACTAGCCTCTCTCCACAGCCTATACACATCTGGAGTAGGCTATACTAGCCTCTCTCCACAGCCTATACACATCAGGAGTAGGCTATACTAGCCTCTCTCCACAGCCTATACACATCTGGAGTAGGCTATACTAGCCTCTCTCCACAGCCTATACACATCTGGAGTAGGGTATACTAGCCTCTCTCCACAGCCTATACACATCTGGAGTAGGCTATACTAGCCTCTCTCCACAGCCTATACACATCTCCACATCTGGAGTAGGCTATACTAGCCTCTCTCCACAGCCTATACACATCTGGACTAGGCTATACTAGCCTCTCTCCACAGCCTATACACATCTGGAGTAGCCTTTACTAGCCTCTCTCCACAGCCTATACACATCTCCACATCTGGGGTCGCCTATACTAGCCTCTCTCCACAGACTATACACATCTGGAGTAGGCTATACTAGCCTCTCTCCACAGCCTATACACATCTGGAGTAGCCTATACTAGCCTCTCTCCACAGCCTATACACATCTCCACATCTGGAGTAGGCTATACTAGCCTCTCTCCACAGCCTATACACATCTCCACATCTGGAGTAGGCTATACTAGCCTCTCTCCACAGCCTATACACATCTGGAGTAGGCTATACTAGCCTCTCTCCACAGCCTATACACATCTGGAGTAGCCTATACTAGCCTCTCTCCACAGCCTATACACATCTGGAGTAGGCTATACTAGCCTCTCTCCACAGCCTATACACATCTGGAGTAGCCTATACCAGCCTCTCTCCACGGCCTATACACATCTCCACATCTGGAGTAGGCTATACTAGCCTCTCTCCACAGCCTATACACATCTGGAGTAGGCTATACTAGCCTCTCTCCACAGCCTATACACATCTGGAGTAGGCTATACTAGCCTCTCTCCACAGCCTATACACATCAGGAGTAGGCTATACTAGCCTCTCTCCACAGCCTATACACATCTGGAGTAGGCTATACTAGCCTCTCTCCACAGCCTATACACATCTGGAGTAGGGTATACTAGCCTCTCTCCACAGCCTATACACATCTGGAGTAGGCTATACTAGCCTCTCTCCACAGCCTATACACATCTCCACATCTGGAGTAGGCTATACTAGCCTCTCTCCACAGCCTATACACATCTGGACTAGGCTATACTAGCCTCTCTCCACAGCCTATACACATCTCCACATCTGGAGTAGCCTATACTAGCCTCTCTCCACAGCCTATACACATCTGGAGTAGGCTATACTAGCCTCTCTCCACAGCCTATACACATCTGGAGTAGGCTATACTAGCCTCTCTCCACAGCCTATACACATCTGGAGTAGGCTATACTAGCCTCTCTCCACAGCCTATACACATCTCCACATCTGGAGTAGGCTATACTAGCCTCTCTCCACAGCCTATACACATCTGGAGTAGGCTATACTAGCCTCTCTCCACAGCCTATACACATCTGGAGTAGGCTATACTAGCCTCTCTCCACAGCCTATACACATCTGGAGTAGCCTATACTAGCCTCTCTCCACAGCCTATACACATCTCCACATCTGGAGTAGCCTATACTAGCCTCTCTCCACAGCCTATACACATCTGGAGTAGGCTATACTAGCCTCTCTCCACAGCCTATACACATCTGGAGTAGGCTATACTAGCCTCTCTCCACAGCCTATACACATCTGGAGTAGCCTTTACTAGCCTCTCTCCACAGCCTATACACATCTCCACATCTGGGGTCGCCTATACTAGCCTCTCTCCACAGACTATACACATCTGGAGTAGGCTATACTAGCCTCTCTCCACAGCCTATACACATCTCCACATCTGGAGTAGGCTATACTAGCCTCTCTCCACAGCCTATACACATCTCCACATCTGGAGTAGCCTATACTAGCCTCTCTCCACAGCCTATACACATCTGGAGTAGCCTATACTAGCCTCTCTCCACAGCCTATACACATCTCCACATCTGGAGTAGGCTATACTAGCCTCTCTCCACAGCCTATACACATCTCCACATCTGGAGTAGGCTATACTAGCCTCTCTCCACAGCCTATACACATCTGGAGTAGGCTATACTAGCCTCTCTCCACAGCCTATACACATCTCCACATCTGGAGTAGCCTATACTAGCCTCTCTCCACAGCCTATACACATCTGGAGTAGCCTATACTAGCCTCTCTCCACAGCCTATACACATCTCCACATCTGGAGTAGGCTATACTAGCCTCTCTCCACAGCCTCTCCACATTTGGAGTAGCCTATACTAGCCTCTCTCCACAGCCTATACACATCTCCACATCTGGAGTAGCCTATACTAGCCTCTCTCCACAGCCTATACACATCTGGAGTAGCCTATACTAGCCTCTCTCTACAGCCTATACACATCTCCACATCTGGAGTAGGCTATACTAGCCTCTCTCCACAGCCTATACACATCAAGAGTAGCCTATACTAGCCTCTCTCCACAGCCTATACACATCTCCACATCTGGAGTAGGCTATACTAGCCTCTCTCCACAGCCTATACACATCTCCACATCTGGAGTAGGCTATACTAGCCTCTCTCCACAGCCTATACACATCTGGAGTAGGCTATACTAGCCTCTCTCCACAGCCTATACACATCTCCACATCTGGAGTAGCCTATACTAGCCTCTCTCCACAGCCTATACACATCTGGAGTAGCCTATACTAGCCTCTCTCCACAGCCTATACACATCTCCACATCTGGAGTAGCCTATACTAGCCTCTCTCCACAGCCTATACACATCTCCACATCTGGAGTAGGCTATACTAGCCTCTCTCCACAGCCTCTCCACATTTGGAGTAGCCTATACTAGCCTCTCTCCACAGCCTATACACATCTCCACATCTGGAGTAGCCTATACTAGCCTCTCTCCACAGCCTATACACATCTGGAGTAGCCTATACTAGCCTCTCTCTACAGCCTATACACATCTCCACATCTGGAGTAGGCTATACTAGCCTCTCTCCACAGCCTATACACATCTCCACATCTGGAGTAGGCTATACTAGCCTCTCTCCACAGCCTATACACATCAAGAGTAGCCTATACTAGCCTCTCTCCACAGCCTATACACATCTCCACATCTGGAGTAGCCTATACTAGCCTCTCTCCACAGCCTATACACATCTGGAGTAGGCTATACTAGCCTCTCTCCACAGCCTATACACATCTGGAGTAGCCTATACTAGCCTCTCTCCACAGCCTATACACATATGGAGTAGCCTATACTAGCCTCTCTCCACAGCCTATACACATCTCCACATCTGGAGTAGCCTATACTAGCCTCTATCCACAGCCTATACACATCTGGAGTAGCCTATACTAGCCTCTCTCCACAGCCTATACACATCTCCACATCTGGAGTAGGCTATACTAGCCTCTCTCCACAGCCTATACACATCTCCACATCTGGAGTAGCCTATACTAGCCTCTCTCCACAGCCTATACACATCTGGAGTAGCCTATACTAGCCTCTCTCCACAGCCTATACACATCTCCACATCTGGAGTAGGCTATACTAGCCTCTCTCCACAGCCTATACACATCTGGAGTAGCCTATACTAGCCTCTCTCCACAGCCTATACACATCTCCACATCTGGAGTAGGCTATACTAGCCTCTCTCCACAGCCTATACACATCTCCACATCTGGAGTAGCCTATACTAGCCTCTCTCCACAGCCTATACACATCTCCACATCTGGAGTAGGCTATACTAGCCTCTCTCCACAGCCTATACACATCTGGAGTAGGCTATACTAGCCTCTCTCCACAGCCTATACACATCTGGAGTAGGCTATACTAGCCTCTCTCCACAGCCTATACACATCTCCACAGCCTATACACATCTCCATATCTGGAGTAGCCTATACTAGCCTCTCTCCACAGCCTATAGACATCTGGAGTAGCCTATACTAGCCTCTCTCCACAGCCTATACACATCTCCACATCTGGAGTAGGCTATACTAGCCTCTCTCCACAGCCTATACACATCTCCACATCTGGAGTAGGCTATACTAGCCTCTCTCCACAGCCTATACACATCTGGAGTAGCCTATACTAGCCTCTCTCCACAGCCTATACACATCTCCACATCTGGGGTCGCCTATACTAGCCTCTCTCCACAGACTATACACATCTGGAGTAGGCTATACTAGCCTCTCTCCACAGCCTATACACATCTCCACATCTGGAGTAGGCTATACTAGCCTCTCTCCACAGCCTATACACATCTCCACATCTGGAGTAGCCTATACTAGCCTCTCTCCACAGCCTATACACATCTGGAGTAGCCTATACTAGCCTCTCTCCACAGCCTATACACATCTCCACATCTGGAGTAGGCTATACTAGCCTCTCTCCACAGCCTATACACATCTCCACATCTGGAGTAGGCTATACTAGCCTCTCTCCACAGCCTATACACATCTGGAGTAGGCTATACTAGCCTCTCTCCACAGCCTATACACATCTCCACATCTGGAGTAGCCTATACTAGCCTCTCTCCACAGCCTATACACATCTGGAGTAGCCTATACTAGCCTCTCTCCACAGCCTATACACATCTCCACATCTGGAGTAGCCTATACTAGCCTCTCTCCACAGCCTATACACATCTCCACATCTGGAGTAGGCTATACTAGCCTCTCTCCACAGCCTCTCCACATTTGGAGTAGCCTATACTAGCCTCTCTCCACAGCCTATACACATCTCCACATCTGGAGTAGCCTATACTAGCCTCTCTCCACAGCCTATACACATCTGGAGTAGCCTATACTAGCCTCTCTCTACAGCCTATACACATCTCCACATCTGGAGTAGGCTATACTAGCCTCTCTCCACAGCCTATACACATCTCCACATCTGGAGTAGGCTATACTAGCCTCTCTCCACAGCCTATACACATCAAGAGTAGCCTATACTAGCCTCTCTCCACAGCCTATACACATCTCCACATCTGGAGTAGGCTATACTAGCCTCTCTCCACAGCCTATACACATCTCCACATCTGGAGTAGGCTATACTAGCCTCTCTCCACAGCCTATACACATCTGGAGTAGGCTATACTAGCCTCTCTCCACAGCCTATACACATCTCCACATCTGGAGTAGCCTATACTAGCCTCTCTCCACAGCCTATACACATCTGGAGTAGCCTATACTAGCCTCTCTCCACAGCCTATACACATCTCCACATCTGGAGTAGCCTATACTAGCCTCTCTCCACAGCCTATACACATCTCCACATCTGGAGTAGGCTATACTAGCCTCTCTCCACAGCCTCTCCACATTTGGAGTAGCCTATACTAGCCTCTCTCCACAGCCTATACACATCTCCACATCTGGAGTAGCCTATACTAGCCTCTCTCCACAGCCTATACACATCTGGAGTAGCCTATACTAGCCTCTCTCTACAGCCTATACACATCTCCACATCTGGAGTAGGCTATACTAGCCTCTCTCCACAGCCTATACACATCTCCACATCTGGAGTAGGCTATACTAGCCTCTCTCCACAGCCTATACACATCAAGAGTAGCCTATACTAGCCTCTCTCCACAGCCTATACACATCTCCACATCTGGAGTAGCCTATACTAGCCTCTCTCCACAGCCTATACACATCTGGAGTAGGCTATACTAGCCTCTCTCCACAGCCTATACACATCTGGAGTAGCCTATACTAGCCTCTCTCCACAGCCTATACACATATGGAGTAGCCTATACTAGCCTCTCTCCACAGCCTATACACATCTCCACATCTGGAGTAGCCTATACTAGCCTCTATCCACAGCCTATACACATCTGGAGTAGCCTATACTAGCCTCTCTCCACAGCCTATACACATCTCCACATCTGGAGTAGGCTATACTAGCCTCTCTCCACAGCCTATACACATCTCCACATCTGGAGTAGCCTATACTAGCCTCTCTCCACAGCCTATACACATCTGGAGTAGCCTATACTAGCCTCTCTCCACAGCCTATACACATCTCCACATCTGGAGTAGGCTATACTAGCCTCTCTCCACAGCCTATACACATCTGGAGTAGCCTATACTAGCCTCTCTCCACAGCCTATACACATCTCCACATCTGGAGTAGGCTATACTAGCCTCTCTCCACAGCCTATACACATCTCCACATCTGGAGTAGCCTATACTAGCCTCTCTCCACAGCCTATACACATCTCCACATCTGGAGTAGGCTATACTAGCCTCTCTCCACAGCCTATACACATCTGGAGTAGGCTATACTAGCCTCTCTCCACAGCCTATACACATCTGGAGTAGGCTATACTAGTCTCTCTCCACAGCCTATACACATCTGGAGTAGCCTTTACTAGCCTCCCTCCACAGCCTATACACATCTCCACATCTGGGGTCGCCTATACTAGCCTCTCTCCAGAGACTATACACATCTGGAGTAGGCTATACTAGCCTCTCTCCACAGCCTATACACATCTGGAGTAGGCTATACTAGCCTCTCTCCACAGCCTATACACATCTCCACAGCCTATACACATCTCCATATCTGGAGTAGCCTATACTAGCCTCTCTCCACAGCCTATAGACATCTGGAGTAGCCTATACTAGCCTCTCTCCACAGCCTATACACATCTCCACATCTGGAGTAGGCTATACTAGCCTCTCTCCACAGCCTATACACATCTCCACATCTGGAGTAGGCTATACTAGCCTCTCTCCACAGCCTATACACATCTGGAGTAGCCTATACTAGCCTCTCTCCACAGCCTATACACATCTCCACATCTGGAGTAGCCTATACTAGCCTCTCTCCACAGCCTATACACATCTCCACATCTGGAGTAGGCTATACTAGCCTCTCTCCACAGCGTATACACATCTCCACATCTGGAGTAGCCTATACTAGCCTCTCTCCACGGCCTGTACACATCTCCACATCTGGAGTAGGCTATACTAGCCTCTCTCCACAGCCTATACACATCTCCACATCTGGAGTAGGCTATACTAGCCTCTCTCCACAGCCTATACACATCTCCACATCTGGAGTAGGCTATACTAGCCTCTCTCCACAGCCTATACACATCTGGAGTAGGCTATACTAGCCTCTCTCCACAGCCTATACACATCTCCACATCTGGAGTAGGCTATACTAGCCTCTCTCCACAGCCTATACACATCTGGACTAGGCTATACTAGCCTCTCTCCACAGCCTATACACATCTGGAGTAGGCTATACTAGCCTCTCTCCACAGCCTATACACATCTGGAGTAGCCTATACTAGCCTCTCTCCACAGCCTATACACATCTGGAGTAGGCTATACTAGCCTCTCTCCACAGCCTATACACATCTGGAGTAGCCTATACTAGCCTCTCTCCACAGCCTATACACATCACCACATCTGGAGTAGCCTATACTAGCCTCTCTCCACAGCCTATACACATCTCCACATCTGGAGTAGCCTATACTAGCCTCTCTCCACAGCCTATACACATCTCCACATCTGGAGTAGCCTATACTAGCCTCTCTACACAGCCTATACACATCTGGAGTAGGCTATACTAGCCTCTCTCCACAGCCTATACACATCTGGAGTAGCCTTTACTAGCCTCTCTCCACAGCCTATACACATCTCCACATCTGGTGTCGCCTATACTAGCCTCTCTCCACAGACTATACACATCTGGAGTAGGCTATACTAGCCTCTCTCCACAGCCTATACACATCTCCACATCTGGAGTAGGCTATACTAGCCTCTCTCCACAGCCTATACACATCTCCATATCTGGAGTAGCCTATACTAGCCTCTCTCCACAGCCTATACACATCTCCACATCTGGAGTAGGCTATACTAGCCTCTCTCCACAGCCTATACACATCTCCACATCTGGAGTAGGCTATACTAGCCTCTCTCCACAGCCTATACACATCTGGAGTAGCCTATACTAGCCTCTCTCCACAGCCTATACACATCTGGAGTAGGCTATACTAGCCTCTCTCCACAGCCTATACACATCTGGAGTAGCCTATACCAGCCTCTCTCCACGGCCTATACACATCTCCACATCTGGAGTAGGCTATACTAGCCTCTCTCCACAGCCTATACACATCTCCACATCTGGAGTAGGCTATACTAGCCTCTCTCCACAGCCTATACACATCTGGAGTAGGCTATACTAGCCTCTCTCCACAGCCTATACACATCAGGAGTAGGCTATACTAGCCTCTCTCCACAGCCTATACACATCTGGAGTAGGCTATACTAGCCTCTCTCCACAGCCTATACACATCTGGAGTAGGGTATACTAGCCTCTCTCCACAGCCTATACACATCTGGAGTAGGCTATACTAGCCTCTCTCCACAGCCTATACACATCTCCACATCTGGAGTAGCCTATACTAGCCTCTCTCCACAGCCTATACACATCTGGAGTAGGCTATACTAGCCTCTCTCCACAGCCTATACACATCTGGAGTAGGGTATACTAGCCTCTCTCCACAGCCTATACACATCTGGAGTAGGCTATACTAGCCTCTCTCCACAGCCTATACACATCTCCACATCTGGAGTAGGCTATACTAGCCTCTCTCCACAGCCTATACACATCTGGAGTAGGCTATACTAGCCTCTCTCCACAGCCTATACACATCTGGAGTAGGCTATACTAGCCTCTCTCCACAGCCTATACACATCTCCACATCTGGAGTAGGCTATACTAGCCTCTCTCCACAGCCTATACACATCTGGAGTAGGCTATACTAGCCTCTCTCCACAGCCTATACACATCTGGAGTAGGCTATACTAGCCTCTCTCCACAGCCTATACACATCTGGAGTAGCCTATACTAGCCTCTCTCCACAGCCTATACACATCTCCACATCTGGAGTAGCCTATACTAGCCTCTCTCCACAGCCTATACACATCTCCACATCTGGAGTAGCCTATACTAGCCTCTCTCCACAGCCTATACACATCTGGAGTAGGCTATACTAGCCTCTCTCCACAGCCTATACACATCTGGACTAGGCTATACTAGCCTCTCTCCACAGCCTATACACATCTCCACATCTGGAGTAGCCTATACTAGCCTCTCTCCACAGCCTATACACATCTGGAGTAGGCTATACTAGCCTCTCTCCACAGCCTATACACATCTGGAGTAGGCTATACTAGCCTCTCTCCACAGCCTATACACATCTGGAGTAGGCTATACTAGCCTCTCTCCACAGCCTATACACATCTCCACATCTGGAGTAGGCTATACTAGCCTCTCTCCACAGCCTATACACATCTGGAGTAGGCTATACTAGCCTCTCTCCACAGCCTATACACATCTGGAGTAGGCTATACTAGCCTCTCTCCACAGCCTATACACATCTGGAGTAGCCTATACTAGCCTCTCTCCACAGCCTATACACATCTCCACATCTGGAGTAGCCTATACTAGCCTCTCTCCACAGCCTATACACATCTGGAGTAGGCTATACTAGCCTCTCTCCACAGCCTATACACATCTGGAGTAGGCTATACTAGCCTCTCTCCACAGCCTATACACATCTGGAGTAGCCTTTACTAGCCTCTCTCCACAGCCTATACACATCTCCACATCTGGGGTCGCCTATACTAGCCTCTCTCCACAGACTATACACATCTGGAGTAGGCTATACTAGCCTCTCTCCACAGCCTATACACATCTCCACATCTGGAGTAGGCTATACTAGCCTCTCTCCACAGCCTATACACATCTCCACATCTGGAGTAGCCTATACTAGCCTCTCTCCACAGCCTATACACATCTGGAGTAGCCTATACTAGCCTCTCTCCACAGCCTATACACATCTCCACATCTGGAGTAGGCTATACTAGCCTCTCTCCACAGCCTATACACATCTCCACATCTGGAGTAGGCTATACTAGCCTCTCTCCACAGCCTATACACATCTGGAGTAGGCTATACTAGCCTCTCTCCACAGCCTATACACATCTCCACATCTGGAGTAGCCTATACTAGCCTCTCTCCACAGCCTATACACATCTGGAGTAGCCTATACTAGCCTCTCTCCACAGCCTATACACATCTCCACATCTGGAGTAGGCTATACTAGCCTCTCTCCACAGCCTCTCCACATTTGGAGTAGCCTATACTAGCCTCTCTCCACAGCCTATACACATCTCCACATCTGGAGTAGCCTATACTAGCCTCTCTCCACAGCCTATACACATCTGGAGTAGCCTATACTAGCCTCTCTCTACAGCCTATACACATCTCCACATCTGGAGTAGGCTATACTAGCCTCTCTCCACAGCCTATACACATCAAGAGTAGCCTATACTAGCCTCTCTCCACAGCCTATACACATCTCCACATCTGGAGTAGGCTATACTAGCCTCTCTCCACAGCCTATACACATCTCCACATCTGGAGTAGGCTATACTAGCCTCTCTCCACAGCCTATACACATCTGGAGTAGGCTATACTAGCCTCTCTCCACAGCCTATACACATCTCCACATCTGGAGTAGCCTATACTAGCCTCTCTCCACAGCCTATACACATCTGGAGTAGCCTATACTAGCCTCTCTCCACAGCCTATACACATCTCCACATCTGGAGTAGCCTATACTAGCCTCTCTCCACAGCCTATACACATCTCCACATCTGGAGTAGGCTATACTAGCCTCTCTCCACAGCCTCTCCACATTTGGAGTAGCCTATACTAGCCTCTCTCCACAGCCTATACACATCTCCACATCTGGAGTAGCCTATACTAGCCTCTCTCCACAGCCTATACACATCTGGAGTAGCCTATACTAGCCTCTCTCTACAGCCTATACACATCTCCACATCTGGAGTAGGCTATACTAGCCTCTCTCCACAGCCTATACACATCTCCACATCTGGAGTAGGCTATACTAGCCTCTCTCCACAGCCTATACACATCAAGAGTAGCCTATACTAGCCTCTCTCCACAGCCTATACACATCTCCACATCTGGAGTAGCCTATACTAGCCTCTCTCCACAGCCTATACACATCTGGAGTAGGCTATACTAGCCTCTCTCCACAGCCTATACACATCTGGAGTAGCCTATACTAGCCTCTCTCCACAGCCTATACACATATGGAGTAGCCTATACTAGCCTCTCTCCACAGCCTATACACATCTCCACATCTGGAGTAGCCTATACTAGCCTCTATCCACAGCCTATACACATCTGGAGTAGCCTATACTAGCCTCTCTCCACAGCCTATACACATCTCCACATCTGGAGTAGGCTATACTAGCCTCTCTCCACAGCCTATACACATCTCCACATCTGGAGTAGCCTATACTAGCCTCTCTCCACAGCCTATACACATCTGGAGTAGCCTATACTAGCCTCTCTCCACAGCCTATACACATCTCCACATCTGGAGTAGGCTATACTAGCCTCTCTCCACAGCCTATACACATCTGGAGTAGCCTATACTAGCCTCTCTCCACAGCCTATACACATCTCCACATCTGGAGTAGGCTATACTAGCCTCTCTCCACAGCCTATACACATCTCCACATCTGGAGTAGCCTATACTAGCCTCTCTCCACAGCCTATACACATCTCCACATCTGGAGTAGGCTATACTAGCCTCTCTCCACAGCCTATACACATCTGGAGTAGGCTATACTAGCCTCTCTCCACAGCCTATACACATCTGGAGTAGGCTATACTAGCCTCTCTCCACAGCCTATACACATCTCCACAGCCTATACACATCTCCATATCTGGAGTAGCCTATACTAGCCTCTCTCCACAGCCTATAGACATCTGGAGTAGCCTATACTAGCCTCTCTCCACAGCCTATACACATCTCCACATCTGGAGTAGGCTATACTAGCCTCTCTCCACAGCCTATACACATCTCCACATCTGGAGTAGGCTATACTAGCCTCTCTCCACAGCCTATACACATCTGGAGTAGCCTATACTAGCCTCTCTCCACAGCCTATACACATCTCCACATCTGGGGTCGCCTATACTAGCCTCTCTCCACAGACTATACACATCTGGAGTAGGCTATACTAGCCTCTCTCCACAGCCTATACACATCTCCACATCTGGAGTAGGCTATACTAGCCTCTCTCCACAGCCTATACACATCTCCACATCTGGAGTAGCCTATACTAGCCTCTCTCCACAGCCTATACACATCTGGAGTAGCCTATACTAGCCTCTCTCCACAGCCTATACACATCTCCACATCTGGAGTAGGCTATACTAGCCTCTCTCCACAGCCTATACACATCTCCACATCTGGAGTAGGCTATACTAGCCTCTCTCCACAGCCTATACACATCTGGAGTAGGCTATACTAGCCTCTCTCCACAGCCTATACACATCTCCACATCTGGAGTAGCCTATACTAGCCTCTCTCCACAGCCTATACACATCTGGAGTAGCCTATACTAGCCTCTCTCCACAGCCTATACACATCTCCACATCTGGAGTAGCCTATACTAGCCTCTCTCCACAGCCTATACACATCTCCACATCTGGAGTAGGCTATACTAGCCTCTCTCCACAGCCTCTCCACATTTGGAGTAGCCTATACTAGCCTCTCTCCACAGCCTATACACATCTCCACATCTGGAGTAGCCTATACTAGCCTCTCTCCACAGCCTATACACATCTGGAGTAGCCTATACTAGCCTCTCTCTACAGCCTATACACATCTCCACATCTGGAGTAGGCTATACTAGCCTCTCTCCACAGCCTATACACATCTCCACATCTGGAGTAGGCTATACTAGCCTCTCTCCACAGCCTATACACATCAAGAGTAGCCTATACTAGCCTCTCTCCACAGCCTATACACATCTCCACATCTGGAGTAGGCTATACTAGCCTCTCTCCACAGCCTATACACATCTCCACATCTGGAGTAGGCTATACTAGCCTCTCTCCACAGCCTATACACATCTGGAGTAGGCTATACTAGCCTCTCTCCACAGCCTATACACATCTCCACATCTGGAGTAGCCTATACTAGCCTCTCTCCACAGCCTATACACATCTGGAGTAGCCTATACTAGCCTCTCTCCACAGCCTATACACATCTCCACATCTGGAGTAGCCTATACTAGCCTCTCTCCACAGCCTATACACATCTCCACATCTGGAGTAGGCTATACTAGCCTCTCTCCACAGCCTCTCCACATTTGGAGTAGCCTATACTAGCCTCTCTCCACAGCCTATACACATCTCCACATCTGGAGTAGCCTATACTAGCCTCTCTCCACAGCCTATACACATCTGGAGTAGCCTATACTAGCCTCTCTCTACAGCCTATACACATCTCCACATCTGGAGTAGGCTATACTAGCCTCTCTCCACAGCCTATACACATCTCCACATCTGGAGTAGGCTATACTAGCCTCTCTCCACAGCCTATACACATCAAGAGTAGCCTATACTAGCCTCTCTCCACAGCCTATACACATCTCCACATCTGGAGTAGCCTATACTAGCCTCTCTCCACAGCCTATACACATCTGGAGTAGGCTATACTAGCCTCTCTCCACAGCCTATACACATCTGGAGTAGCCTATACTAGCCTCTCTCCACAGCCTATACACATATGGAGTAGCCTATACTAGCCTCTCTCCACAGCCTATACACATCTCCACATCTGGAGTAGCCTATACTAGCCTCTATCCACAGCCTATACACATCTGGAGTAGCCTATACTAGCCTCTCTCCACAGCCTATACACATCTCCACATCTGGAGTAGGCTATACTAGCCTCTCTCCACAGCCTATACACATCTCCACATCTGGAGTAGCCTATACTAGCCTCTCTCCACAGCCTATACACATCTGGAGTAGCCTATACTAGCCTCTCTCCACAGCCTATACACATCTCCACATCTGGAGTAGGCTATACTAGCCTCTCTCCACAGCCTATACACATCTGGAGTAGCCTATACTAGCCTCTCTCCACAGCCTATACACATCTCCACATCTGGAGTAGGCTATACTAGCCTCTCTCCACAGCCTATACACATCTCCACATCTGGAGTAGCCTATACTAGCCTCTCTCCACAGCCTATACACATCTCCACATCTGGAGTAGGCTATACTAGCCTCTCTCCACAGCCTATACACATCTGGAGTAGGCTATACTAGCCTCTCTCCACAGCCTATACACATCTGGAGTAGGCTATACTAGTCTCTCTCCACAGCCTATACACATCTGGAGTAGCCTTTACTAGCCTCCCTCCACAGCCTATACACATCTCCACATCTGGGGTCGCCTATACTAGCCTCTCTCCAGAGACTATACACATCTGGAGTAGGCTATACTAGCCTCTCTCCACAGCCTATACACATCTGGAGTAGGCTATACTAGCCTCTCTCCACAGCCTATACACATCTCCACAGCCTATACACATCTCCATATCTGGAGTAGCCTATACTAGCCTCTCTCCACAGCCTATAGACATCTGGAGTAGCCTATACTAGCCTCTCTCCACAGCCTATACACATCTCCACATCTGGAGTAGGCTATACTAGCCTCTCTCCACAGCCTATACACATCTCCACATCTGGAGTAGGCTATACTAGCCTCTCTCCACAGCCTATACACATCTGGAGTAGCCTATACTAGCCTCTCTCCACAGCCTATACACATCTCCACATCTGGAGTAGCCTATACTAGCCTCTCTCCACAGCCTATACACATCTCCACATCTGGAGTAGGCTATACTAGCCTCTCTCCACAGCGTATACACATCTCCACATCTGGAGTAGCCTATACTAGCCTCTCTCCACGGCCTGTACACATCTCCACATCTGGAGTAGGCTATACTAGCCTCTCTCCACAGCCTATACACATCTCCACATCTGGAGTAGGCTATACTAGCCTCTCTCCACAGCCTATACACATCTCCACATCTGGAGTAGGCTATACTAGCCTCTCTCCACAGCCTATACACATCTGGAGTAGGCTATACTAGCCTCTCTCCACAGCCTATACACATCTCCACATCTGGAGTAGGCTATACTAGCCTCTCTCCACAGCCTATACACATCTGGACTAGGCTATACTAGCCTCTCTCCACAGCCTATACACATCTGGAGTAGGCTATACTAGCCTCTCTCCACAGCCTATACACATCTGGAGTAGCCTATACTAGCCTCTCTCCACAGCCTATACACATCTGGAGTAGGCTATACTAGCCTCTCTCCACAGCCTATACACATCTGGAGTAGCCTATACTAGCCTCTCTCCACAGCCTATACACATCACCACATCTGGAGTAGCCTATACTAGCCTCTCTCCACAGCCTATACACATCTCCACATCTGGAGTAGCCTATACTAGCCTCTCTCCACAGCCTATACACATCTCCACATCTGGAGTAGCCTATACTAGCCTCTCTACACAGCCTATACACATCTGGAGTAGGCTATACTAGCCTCTCTCCACAGCCTATACACATCTGGAGTAGGCTATACTAGCCTCTCTCCACAGCCTATACACATCTGGAGTAGGCTATACTAGCCTCTCTCCACAGCCTATACACATCTGGAGTAGCCTTTACTAGCCTCTCTCCACAGCCTATACACATCTCCACATCTGGTGTCGCCTATACTAGCCTCTCTCCACAGACTATACACATCTGGAGTAGGCTATACTAGCCTCTCTCCACAGCCTATACACATCTCCACATCTGGAGTAGGCTATACTAGCCTCTCTCCACAGCCTATACACATCTCCATATCTGGAGTAGCCTATACTAGCCTCTCTCCACAGCCTATACACATCTCCACATCTGGAGTAGGCTATACTAGCCTCTCTCCACAGCCTATACACATCTCCACATCTGGAGTAGGCTATACTAGCCTCTCTCCACAGCCTATACACATCTGGAGTAGCCTATACTAGCCTCTCTCCACAGCCTATACACATCTGGAGTAGGCTATACTAGCCTCTCTCCACAGCCTATACACATCTGGAGTAGCCTATACCAGCCTCTCTCCACGGCCTATACACATCTCCACATCTGGAGTAGGCTATACTAGCCTCTCTCCACAGCCTATACACATCTCCACATCTGGAGTAGGCTATACTAGCCTCTCTCCACAGCCTATACACATCTGGAGTAGGCTATACTAGCCTCTCTCCACAGCCTATACACATCAGGAGTAGGCTATACTAGCCTCTCTCCACAGCCTATACACATCTGGAGTAGGCTATACTAGCCTCTCTCCACAGCCTATACACATCTGGAGTAGGGTATACTAGCCTCTCTCCACAGCCTATACACATCTGGAGTAGGCTATACTAGCCTCTCTCCACAGCCTATACACATCTCCACATCTGGAGTAGCCTATACTAGCCTCTCTCCACAGCCTATACACATCTGGAGTAGGCTATACTAGCCTCTCTCCACAGCCTATACACATCTGGAGTAGGGTATACTAGCCTCTCTCCACAGCCTATACACATCTGGAGTAGGCTATACTAGCCTCTCTCCACAGCCTATACACATCTCCACATCTGGAGTAGGCTATACTAGCCTCTCTCCACAGCCTATACACATCTGGAGTAGGCTATACTAGCCTCTCTCCACAGCCTATACACATCTGGAGTAGGCTATACTAGCCTCTCTCCACAGCCTATACACATCTCCACATCTGGAGTAGGCTATACTAGCCTCTCTCCACAGCCTATACACATCTGGAGTAGGCTATACTAGCCTCTCTCCACAGCCTATACACATCTGGAGTAGGCTATACTAGCCTCTCTCCACAGCCTATACACATCTGGAGTAGCCTATACTAGCCTCTCTCCACAGCCTATACACATCTCCACATCTGGAGTAGCCTATACTAGCCTCTCTCCACAGCCTATACACATCTCCACATCTGGAGTAGCCTATACTAGCCTCTCTCCACAGCCTATACACATCTGGAGTAGGCTATACTAGCCTCTCTCCACAGCCTATACACATCTGGAGTAGGCTATACTAGCCTCTCTCCACAGCCTATACACATCTGGAGTAGGCTATACTAGCCTCTCTCCACAGCCTATACACATCTGGAGTAGCCTTTACTAGCCTCTCTCCACAGACTATACACATCTGGAGTAGGCTATACTAGCCTCTCTCCACAGCCTATACACATCTCCACATCTGGAGTAGGCTATACTAGCCTCTCTCCACAGCCTATACACATCTCCATATCTGGAGTAGCCTATACTAGCCTCTCTCCCCAGCCTATACACATCTCCACATCTGGAGTAGGCTATACTAGCCTCTCTCCACAGCCTATACACATCTCCACATCTGGAGTAGGCTATACTAGCCTCTCTCCACAGCCTATACACATCTGGAGTAGCCTATACTAGCCTCTCTCCACAGCCTATACACATCTGGAGTAGGCTATACTAGCCTCTCTCCACAGCCTATACACATCTGGAGTAGCCTATACCAGCGTCTCTCCACGGCCTATACACATCTCCACATCTGGAGTAGGCTATACTAGCCTCTCTCCACAGCCTATACACATCTCCACATCTGGAGTAGGCTATACTAGCCTCTCTCCACAGCCTATACACATCTGGAGTAGGCTATACTAGCCTCTCTCCACAGCCTATACACATCAGGAGTAGGCTATACTAGCCTCTCTCCACAGCCTATACACATCTGGAGTAGGCTATACTAGCCTCTCTCCACAGCCTATACACATCTGGAGTAGGGTATACTAGCCTCTCTCCACAGCCTATACACATCTGGAGTAGGCTATACTAGCCTCTCTCCACAGCCTATACACATCTCCACATCTGGAGTAGGCTATACTAGCCTCTCTCCACAGCCTATACACATCTGGAGTAGGCTATACTAGCCTCTCTCCACAGCCTATACACATCTGGAGTAGGCTATACTAGCCTCTCTCCACAGCCTATACACATCTCCACATCTGGAGTAGGCTATACTAGCCTCTCTCCACAGCCTATACACATCTCCACATCTGGAGTAGGCTATACTAGCCTCTCTCCACAGCCTATACACATCTGGAGTAGGCTATACTAGCCTCTCTCCACAGCCTATACACATCTGGAGTAGGCTATACTAGCCTCTCTCCACAGCCTATACACATCTGGAGTAGGCTATACTAGCCTCTCTCCACAGCCTATACACATCTGGAGTAGGCTATACTAGCCTCTCTCCACAGCCTATACACATCTGGAGTAGCCTATAGTAGCCTCTCTCCACAGCCTATACACATCTCCACATTTGGAGTAGCCTATACTAGCCTCTCTCCACAGCCTATACACATCTGGAGTAGGCTATACTAGCCTCTCTCCACAGCCTATACACATCTCCACATCTGGAGTAGCCTATACTAGCCTCTCTCCACAGCCTATACACATCTGGAGTAGCCTATACTAGCCTCTCTCCATAGCCTATACACATCTCCACATCTGGAGTAGGCTATACTAGCCTCTCTCCACAGCCTATACACATCTGGAGTAGCCTATACTAGCCTCTCTCCACAGCCTATACACATCTCCACATCTGGAGTAGCCTATACTAGCCTCTCTCCACAGCCTATACACATCTCCACATCTGGAGTAGGCTATACTAGCCTCTCTCCACAGCCTATACACATCTCCACATCTGGAGTAGGCTATACTAGCCTCTCTCCACAGCCTATACACATCTGGAGTAGGCTATACTAGCCTCTCTCCACAGCCTATACACATCTGGAGTAGCCTATACTAGCCTCTCTCCACAGCCTATACACATCTGGAGTAGGCTATACTAGCCTCTCTCCACAGCCTATACACATCTGGAGTAGGCTATACTAGCCTCTCTCCACAGCCTATCCACATCTGGAGTAGGCTATACTAGCCTCTCTCCACTGCCTATCCACATCTGGAGTAGGCTATACTAGCCTCTCTCCACAGCCTATACACATCTGGAGTAGGCTATACTAGCCTCTCTCCACAGCCTATACACATCCGGAGTAGGCTATACGAGCCTCTCTCCACAGCCTATCCACATCTGGAGTAGCCTATACTAGCCTCTCTCCACAGCCTATACACATCTCCACATCTGGAGTAGGCTATACTAGCCTCTCTCCACAGCCTATACACATCTCCACATCTGGAGTAGGCTATACTAGCCTCTCTCCACAGCCTATACACATCTGGAGTAGCCTATACTAGCCTCTCTCCACAGCCTATACACATCTCCACATCTGGAGTAGCCTATACTAGCCTCTCTCCACAGCCTATACACATCTGGAGTAGGCTATACTAGCCTCTCTCCACAGCCTATACGCATCTCCACATCTGGAGTAGGCTATACTAGCCTCTCTCCACAGCCTATACACATCTCCACATCTGGAGTAGCCTATACTAGCCTCTCTCCACAGCCTATACACATCTGGAGTAGGCTATACTAGCCTCTCTCCACAGCCTATACACATCTGGAGTAGGCTATACTAGCCTCTCTCCACAGCCTATACACATCTGGAGTAGGCTATACTAGCCTCACTCCACAGCCTATACACATCTCCACATCTGGAGTAGGCTATACTAGCCTCTCTCCACAGCCTATACACATCTGGAGTAGGCTATACTAGCCTCTCTCCACAGCCTATACACATCTCCACATCTGGAGTAGGCTATACTAGCCTCTCTCCACAGCCTATACACATCTGGAGTAGGCTATACTAGCCTCTCTCCACAGCCTATCCACATCTGGAGTAGCCTATACTAGCCTCTCTCCACAGCCTATACACATCTGGAGTAGGCTATACTAGCCTCTCTCCACAGCCTATACACATCTGGAGTAGGCTATACTAGCCTCTCTCCACAGCCTATACACATCTCCACATCTGGAGTAGGCTATACTAGCATCTCTCAACAGCCTATACACATCTCCACATCTGGAGTAGGCTATACTAGCCTCTCTCCACAGCCTATACACATCTGGAGTAGGCTATACTAGCCTCTCTCCACAGCCTATACACATCTGGAGTAGGCTATACTAGCCTCTCTCCACAGCCTATACACATCTGGAGTAGCCTATAGTAGCCTCTCTCCACAGCCTATACACATCTCCACATTTGGAGTAGCCTATACTAGCCTCTCTCCACAGCCTATACACATCTCCACATCTGGAGTAGGCTATACTAGCCTCTCTCCACAGCCTATACACATCTCCACATCTGGAGTAGCCTATACTAGCCTCTCTCCACAGACTATACACATCTGGAGTAGGCTATACTAGCCTCTCTCCACAGCCTATACACATCTCCACATCTGGAGTAGGCTATACTAGCCTCTCTCCACAGCCTATACACATCTCCATATCTGGAGTAGCCTATACTAGCCTCTCTCCACAGCCTATACACATCTGGAGTAGCCTATACTAGCCTCTCTCCACAGCCTATACACATCTCCACATCTGGAGTAGGCTATACTAGCCTCTCTCCACAGCCTATACACATCTCCACATCTGGAGTAGGCTATACTAGCCTCTCTCCACAGCCTATACACATCTGGAGTAGCCTATACTAGCCTCTCTCCACAGCCTATACACATCTGGAGTAGGCTATACTAGCCTCTCTCCACAGCCTATACACATCTGGAGTAGCCTATACCAGCCTCTCTCCACGGCCTATACACATCTCCACATCTGGAGTAGGCTATACTAGCCTCTCTCCACAGCCTATACACATCTCCACATCTGGAGTAGCCTATACTAGCCTCTCTCCACAGCCTATACACATCTGGAGTAGGCTATACTAGCCTCTCTCCACAGCCTATACACATCTGGAGTAGGCTATACTAGCCTCTCTCCACAGCCTATACACATCTGGAGTAGGGTATACTAGCCTCTCTCCACAGCCTATACACATCTGGAGTAGGCTATACTAGCCTCTCTCCACAGCCTATACACATCTCCACATCTGGAGTAGGCTATACTAGCCTCTCTCCACAGCCTATACACATCTGGACTAGGCTATACTAGCCTCTCTCCACAGCCTATACACATCTCCACATCTGGAGTAGCCTATACTAGCCTCTCTCCACAGCCTATACACATCTGGAGTAGGCTATACTAGCCTCTCTCCACAGCCTATACACATCTGGAGTAGGCTATACTAGCCTCTCTCCACAGCCTATACACATCTCCACATCTGGAGTAGGCTATACTAGCCTCTCTCCACAGCCTATACACATCTCCACATCTGGAGTAGGGTATACTAGCCTCTCTCCACAGCCTATACACATCTGGAGTAGGCTATACTAGCCTCTCTCCACAGCCTATACACATCTGGAGTAGGCTATACTAGCCTCTCTCCACAGCCTATACACATCTGGAGTAGCCTATACTAGCCTCTCTCCACAGCCTATACACACCTCCACATCTGGAGTAGCCTATACTAGCCTCTCTCCACAGCCTATACACATCTCCACATCTGGAGTAGCCTATACTAGCCTCTCTCCACAGCCTATACACATCTCCACATCTGGAGTAGCCTATACTAGCCTCTCTCCACAGCCTATACACATCTGGAGTAGGCTATACTGGCCTCTCTCCACAGCCTATACACATCTGGAGTAGGCTATACTAGCCTCTCTCCACAGCCTATACACATCTGGAGTAGGCTATACTAGCCTCTCTCCACAGCCTATACACATCTGGAGTAGCCTTTACTAGCCTCTCTCCACAGCCTATACACATCTCCACATCTGGGGTCGCCTATACTAGCCTCTCTCCACAGACTATACACATCTGGAGTAGGCTATACTAGCCTCTCTCCACAGCCTATACACATCTCCACATCTGGAGTAGGCTATACTAGCCTCTCTCCACAGCCTATACACATCTCCACATCTGGAGTAGCCTATACTAGCCTCTCTCCACAGCCTATACACATCTGGAGTAGCCTATACTAGCCTCTCTCCACAGCCTATACACATCTCCACATCTGGAGTAGGCTATACTAGCCTCTCTCCACAGCCTATACACATCTCCACATCTGGAGTAGGCTATACTAGCCTCTCTCCACAGCCTATACACATCTGGAGTAGGCTATACTAGCCTCTCTCCACAGCCTATACACATCTCCACATCTGGAGTAGCCTATACTAGCCTCTCTCCACAGCCTATACACATCTGGAGTAGCCTATACTAGCCTCTCTCCACAGACTATACACATCTCCACATCTGGAGTAGCCTATACTAGCCTCTCTCCACAGCCTATACACATCTCCACATCTGGAGTAGGCTATACTAGCCTCTCTCCACAGCCTCTCCACATTTGGAGTAGCCTATACTAGCCTCTCTCCACAGCCTATACACATCTCCACATCTGGAGTAGCCTATACTAGCCTCTCTCCACAGCCTATACACATCTGGAGTAGCCTATACTAGCCTCTCTCTACAGCCTATACACATCTCCACATCTGGAGTAGGCTATACTAGCCTCTCTCCACAGCCTATACACATCTGGGGTAGGCTACACTAGCCTCTCTCCACAGCCTATAAACATCTGGAGTAGCCTATACTAGCCTCTCTCCACAGCCTATACACATCTGGAGTAGCCTATACTAGCCTCTCTCCACAGCCTATACACATCTGGAGTAGCCTATACTAGCCTCTCTCCACAGCCTATACACATCTGGAGTAGGCTATACTAGCCTCTCTCCACAGCCTATACACATCTGGAGTAGGCTATACTAGCCTCTCTCCACAGCCTATCCACATCTGGAGTAGGCTATACTAGCCTCTCTCCACTGCCTATCCACATCTGGAGTAGGCTATACTAGCCTCTCTCCACAGCCTATACACATCCGGAGTAGGCTATACTAGCCTCTCTCCACAGCCTATCCACATCTGGAGTAGCCTATACTAGCCTCTCTCCACAGCCTATACACATCTCCACATCTGGAGTAGGCTATACTAGCCTCTCTCCACAGCCTATACACATCTCCACATCTGGAGTAGGCTATACTAGCCTCTCTCCACAGCCTATACACATCTGGAGTAGCCTATACTAGCCTCTCTCCACAGCCTATACACATCTCCACATCTGGAGTAGCCTATACTAGCCTCTCTCCACAGCCTATACACATCTGGAGTAGGCTATACTAGCCTCTCTCCACAGCCTATACGCATCTCCACATCTGGAGTAGGCTATACTAGCCTCTCTCCACAGCCTATACACATCTCCACATCTGGAGTAGCCTATACTAGCCTCTCTCCACAGCCTATACACATCTGGAGTAGGCTATACTAGCCTCTCTCCACAGCCTATACACATCTGGAGTAGGCTATACTAGCCTCTCTCCACAGCCTATACACATCTGGAGTAGGCTATACTAGCCTCACTCCACAGCCTATACACATCTCCACATCTGGAGTAGGCTATACTAGCCTCTCTCCACAGCCTATACACATCTGGAGTAGGCTATACTAGCCTCTCTCCACAGCCTATACACATCTCCACATCTGGAGTAGGCTATACTAGCCTCTCTCCACAGCCTATACACATCTGGAGTAGGCTATACTAGCCTCTCTCCACAGCCTATCCACATCTGGAGTAGCCTATACTAGCCTCTCTCCACAGCCTATACACATCTGGAGTAGGCTATACTAGCCTCTCTCCACAGCCTATACACATCTGGAGTAGGCTATACTAGCCTCTCTCCACAGCCTATACACATCTCCACATCTGGAGTAGGCTATACTAGCATGTCTCAACAGCCTATACACATCTCCACATCTGGAGTAGGCTATACTAGCCTCTCTCCACAGCCTATACACATCTGGAGTAGGCTATACTAGCCTCTCTCCACAGCCTATACACATCTGGAGTAGGCTATACTAGCCTCTCTCCACAGCCTATACACATCTGGAGTAGCCTATAGTAGCCTCTCTCCACAGCCTATACACATCTCCACATTTGGAGTAGCCTATACTAGCCTCTCTCCACAGCCTATACACATCTGGAGTAGGCTATACTAGCCTCTCTCCACAGCCTATACACATCTCCACATCTGGAGTAGCCTATACTAGCCTCTCTCCACAGCCTATACACATCTGGAGTAGGCTATACTAGCCTCTATCCACAGCCTATACACATCTGGAGTAGCCTATACTAGCCTCTCTCCACAGCCTATACACATCTCCACATCTGGAGTAGGCTATACTAGCCTCTCTCCACAGCCTATACACATCTCCACATCTGGAGTAGCCTATACTAGCCTCTCTCCACAGCCTATACACATCTGGAGTAGCCTATACTAGCCTCTCTCCACAGCCTATACACATCTCCACATCTGGAGTAGGCTATACTAGCCTCTCTCCACAGCCTATACACATCTGGAGTAGCCTATACTAGCCTCTCTCCACAGCCTATACACATCTCCACATCTGGAGTAGGCTATACTAGCCTCTCTCCACAGCCTATACACATCTCCACATCTGGAGTAGCCTATACTAGCCTCTCTCCACAGCCTATACACATCTCCACATCTGGAGTAGGCTATACTAGCCTCTCTCCACAGCCTATACACATCTGGAGTAGGCTATACTAGCCTCTCTCCACAGCCTATACACATCTGGAGTAGGCTATACTAGTCTCTCTCCACAGCCTATACACATCTGGAGTAGCCTTTACTAGCCTCCCTCCACAGCCTATACACATCTCCACATCTGGGGTCGCCTATACTAGCCTCTCTCCAGAGACTATACACATCTGGAGTAGGCTATACTAGCCTCTCTCCACAGCCTATACACATCTGGAGTAGGCTATACTAGCCTCTCTCCACAGCCTATACACATCTCCACAGCCTATACACATCTCCATATCTGGAGTAGCCTATACTAGCCTCTCTCCACAGCCTATAGACATCTGGAGTAGCCTATACTAGCCTCTCTCCACAGCCTATACACATCTCCACATCTGGAGTAGGCTATACTAGCCTCTCTCCACAGCCTATACACATCTCCACATCTGGAGTAGGCTATACTAGCCTCTCTCCACAGCCTATACACATCTGGAGTAGCCTATACTAGCCTCTCTCCACAGCCTATACACATCTCCACATCTGGAGTAGCCTATACTAGCCTCTCTCCACAGCCTATACACATCTCCACATCTGGAGTAGGCTATACTAGCCTCTCTCCACAGCGTATACACATCTCCACATCTGGAGTAGCCTATACTAGCCTCTCTCCACGGCCTGTACACATCTCCACATCTGGAGTAGGCTATACTAGCCTCTCTCCACAGCCTATACACATCTCCACATCTGGAGTAGGCTATACTAGCCTCTCTCCACAGCCTATACACATCTCCACATCTGGAGTAGGCTATACTAGCCTCTCTCCACAGCCTATACACATCTGGAGTAGGCTATACTAGCCTCTCTCCACAGCCTATACACATCTCCACATCTGGAGTAGGCTATACTAGCCTCTCTCCACAGCCTATACACATCTGGACTAGGCTATACTAGCCTCTCTCCACAGCCTATACACATCTGGAGTAGGCTATACTAGCCTCTCTCCACAGCCTATACACATCTGGAGTAGCCTATACTAGCCTCTCTCCACAGCCTATACACATCTGGAGTAGGCTATACTAGCCTCTCTCCACAGCCTATACACATCTGGAGTAGCCTATACTAGCCTCTCTCCACAGCCTATACACATCACCACATCTGGAGTAGCCTATACTAGCCTCTCTCCACAGCCTATACACATCTCCACATCTGGAGTAGCCTATACTAGCCTCTCTCCACAGCCTATACACATCTCCACATTTGGAGTAGCCTATACTAGCCTCTCTACACAGCCTATACACATCTGGAGTAGGCTATACTAGCCTCTCTCCACAGCCTATACACATCTGGAGTAGGCTATACTAGCCTCTCTCCACAGCCTATACACATCTGGAGTAGGCTATACTAGCCTCTCTCCACAGCCTATACACATCTGGAGTAGCCTTTACTAGCCTCTCTCCACAGCCTATACACATCTCCACATCTGGTGTCGCCTATACTAGCCTCTCTCCACAGACTATACACATCTGGAGTAGGCTATACTAGCCTCTCTCCACAGCCTATACACATCTCCACATCTGGAGTAGGCTATACTAGCCTCTCTCCACAGCCTATACACATCTCCATATCTGGAGTAGCCTATACTAGCCTCTCTCCACAGCCTATACACATCTCCACATCTGGAGTAGGCTATACTAGCCTCTCTCCACAGCCTATACACATCTCCACATCTGGAGTAGGCTATACTAGCCTCTCTCCACAGCCTATACACATCTGGAGTAGCCTATACTAGCCTCTCTCCACAGCCTATACACATCTGGAGTAGGCTATACTAGCCTCTCTCCACAGCCTATACACATCTGGAGTAGCCTATACCAGCCTCTCTCCACGGCCTATACACATCTCCACATCTGGAGTAGGCTATACTAGCCTCTCTCCACAGCCTATACACATCTCCACATCTGGAGTAGGCTATACTAGCCTCTCTCCACAGCCTATACACATCTGGAGTAGGCTATACTAGCCTCTCTCCACAGCCTATACACATCAGGAGTAGGCTATACTAGCCTCTCTCCACAGCCTATACACATCTGGAGTAGGCTATACTAGCCTCTCTCCACAGCCTATACACATCTGGAGTAGGGTATACTAGCCTCTCTCCACAGCCTATACACATCTGGAGTAGGCTATACTAGCCTCTCTCCACAGCCTATACACATCTCCACATCTGGAGTAGCCTATACTAGCCTCTCTCCACAGCCTATACACATCTGGAGTAGGCTATACTAGCCTCTCTCCACAGCCTATACACATCTGGAGTAGGGTATACTAGCCTCTCTCCACAGCCTATACACATCTGGAGTAGGCTATACTAGCCTCTCTCCACAGCCTATACACATCTCCACATCTGGAGTAGGCTATACTAGCCTCTCTCCACAGCCTATACACATCTGGAGTAGGCTATACTAGCCTCTCTCCACAGCCTATACACATCTGGAGTAGGCTATACTAGCCTCTCTCCACAGCCTATACACATCTCCACATCTGGAGTAGGCTATACTAGCCTCTCTCCACAGCCTATACACATCTGGAGTAGGCTATACTAGCCTCTCTCCACAGCCTATACACATCTGGAGTAGGCTATACTAGCCTCTCTCCACAGCCTATACACATCTGGAGTAGCCTATACTAGCCTCTCTCCACAGCCTATACACATCTCCACATCTGGAGTAGCCTATACTAGCCTCTCTCCACAGCCTATACACATCTCCACATCTGGAGTAGCCTATACTAGCCTCTCTCCACAGCCTATACACATCTCCACATCTGGAGTAGCCTATACTAGCCTCTCTCCACAGCCTATACACATCTGGAGTAGGCTATACTAGCCTCTCTCCACAGCCTATACACATCTGGAGCAGGCTATACTAGCCTCTCTCCACAGCCTATACACATCTGGAGTAGGCTATACTAGCCTCTCTCCACAGCCTATACACATCTGGAGTAGCCTTTACTAGCCTCTCTCCACAGACTATACACATCTGGAGTAGGCTATACTAGCCTCTCTCCACAGCCTATACACATCTCCACATCTGGAGTAGGCTATACTAGCCTCTCTCCACAGCCTATACACATCTCCATATCTGGAGTAGCCTATACTAGCCTCTCTCCCCAGCCTATACACATCTCCACATCTGGAGTAGGCTATACTAGCCTCTCTCCACAGCCTATACACATCTCCACATCTGGAGTAGGCTATACTAGCCTCTCTCCACAGCCTATACACATCTGGAGTAGCCTATACTAGCCTCTCTCCACAGCCTATACACATCTGGAGTAGGCTATACTAGCCTCTCTCCACAGCCTATACACATCTGGAGTAGCCTATACCAGCGTCTCTCCACGGCCTATACACATCTCCACATCTGGAGTAGGCTATACTAGCCTCTCTCCACAGCCTATACACATCTCCACATCTGGAGTAGGCTATACTAGCCTCTCTCCACAGCCTATACACATCTGGAGTAGGCTATACTAGCCTCTCTCCACAGCCTATACACATCAGGAGTAGGCTATACTAGCCTCTCTCCACAGCCTATACACATCTGGAGTAGGCTATACTAGCCTCTCTCCACAGCCTATACACATCTGGAGTAGGGTATACTAGCCTCTCTCCACAGCCTATACACATCTGGAGTAGGCTATACTAGCCTCTCTCCACAGCCTATACACATCTCCACATCTGGAGTAGGCTATACTAGCCTCTCTCCACAGCCTATACACATCTGGAGTAGGCTATACTAGCCTCTCTCCACAGCCTATACACATCTGGAGTAGGCTATACTAGCCTCTCTCCACAGCCTATACACATCTCCACATCTGGAGTAGGCTATACTAGCCTCTCTCCACAGCCTATACACATCTCCACATCTGGAGTAGGCTATACTAGCCTCTCTCCACAGCCTATACACATCTGGAGTAGGCTATACTAGCCTCTCTCCACAGCCTATACACATCTGGAGTAGGCTATACTAGCCTCTCTCCACAGCCTATACACATCTGGAGTAGGCTATACTAGCCTCTCTCCACAGCCTATACACATCTGGAGTAGGCTATACTAGCCTCTCTCCACAGCCTATACACATCTGGAGTAGCCTATAGTAGCCTCTCTCCACAGCCTATACACATCTCCACATTTGGAGTAGCCTATACTAGCCTCTCTCCACAGCCTATACACATCTGGAGTAGGCTATACTAGCCTCTCTCCACAGCCTATACACATCTCCACATCTGGAGTAGCCTATACTAGCCTCTCTCCACAGCCTATACACATCTCCACATCTGGAGTAGGCTATACTAGCCTCTCTCCACAGCCTATACACATCTCCACATCTGGAGTAGGCTATACTAGCCTCTCTCCACAGCCTATACACATCTGGAGTAGGCTATACTAGCCTCTCTCCACAGCCTATACACATCTGGAGTAGCCTATACTAGCCTCTCTCCACAGCCTATACACATCTGGAGTAGGCTATACTAGCCTCTCTCCACAGCCTATACACATCTGGAGTAGGCTATACTAGCCTCTCTCCACAGCCTATCCACATCTGGAGTAGGCTATACTAGCCTCTCTCCACTGCCTATCCACATCTGGAGTAGGCTATACTAGCCTCTCTCCACAGCCTATACACATCTGGAGTAGGCTATACTAGCCTCTCTCCACAGCCTATACACATCCGGAGTAGGCTATACGAGCCTCTCTCCACAGCCTATCCACATCTGGAGTAGCCTATACTAGCCTCTCTCCACAGCCTATACACATCTCCACATCTGGAGTAGGCTATACTAGCCTCTCTCCACAGCCTATACACATCTCCACATCTGGAGTAGGCTATACTAGCCTCTCTCCACAGCCTATACACATCTGGAGTAGCCTATACTAGCCTCTCTCCACAGCCTATACACATCTCCACATCTGGAGTAGCCTATACTAGCCTCTCTCCACAGCCTATACACATCTGGAGTAGGCTATACTAGCCTCTCTCCACAGCCTATACGCATCTCCACATCTGGAGTAGGCTATACTAGCCTCTCTCCACAGCCTATACACATCTCCACATCTGGAGTAGCCTATACTAGCCTCTCTCCACAGCCTATACACATCTGGAGTAGGCTATACTAGCCTCTCTCCACAGCCTATACACATCTGGAGTAGGCTATACTAGCCTCTCTCCACAGCCTATACACATCTGGAGTAGGCTATACTAGCCTCACTCCACAGCCTATACACATCTCCACATCTGGAGTAGGCTATACTAGCCTCTCTCCACAGCCTATACACATCTGGAGTAGGCTATACTAGCCTCTCTCCACAGCCTATACACATCTCCACATCTGGAGTAGGCTATACTAGCCTCTCTCCACAGCCTATACACATCTGGAGTAGGCTATACTAGCCTCTCTCCACAGCCTATCCACATCTGGAGTAGCCTATACTAGCCTCTCTCCACAGCCTATACACATCTGGAGTAGGCTATACTAGCCTCTCTCCACAGCCTATACACATCTGGAGTAGGCTATACTAGCCTCTCTCCACAGCCTATACACATCTCCACATCTGGAGTAGGCTATACTAGCATCTCTCAACAGCCTATACACATCTCCACATCTGGAGTAGGCTATACTAGCCTCTCTCCACAGCCTATACACATCTGGAGTAGGCTATACTAGCCTCTCTCCACAGCCTATACACATCTGGAGTAGGCTATACTAGCCTCTCTCCACAGCCTATACACATCTGGAGTAGCCTATAGTAGCCTCTCTCCACAGCCTATACACATCTCCACATTTGGAGTAGCCTATACTAGCCTCTCTCCACAGCCTATACACATCTGGAGTAGGCTATACTAGCCTCTCTCCACAGCCTATACACATCTCCACATCTGGAGTAGGCTATACTAGCCTCTCTCCACAGCCTATACACATCTCCACATCTGGAGTAGCCTATACTAGCCTCTCTCCACAGACTATACACATCTGGAGTAGGCTATACTAGCCTCTCTCCACAGCCTATACACATCTCCACATCTGGAGTAGGCTATACTAGCCTCTCTCCACAGCCTATACACATCTCCATATCTGGAGTAGCCTATACTAGCCTCTCTCCACAGCCTATACACATCTGGAGTAGCCTATACTAGCCTCTCTCCACAGCCTATACACATCTCCACATCTGGAGTAGGCTATACTAGCCTCTCTCCACAGCCTATACACATCTCCACATCTGGAGTAGGCTATACTAGCCTCTCTCCACAGCCTATACACATCTGGAGTAGCCTATACTAGCCTCTCTCCACAGCCTATACACATCTGGAGTAGGCTATACTAGCCTCTCTCCACAGCCTATACACATCTGGAGTAGCCTATACCAGCCTCTCTCCACGGCCTATACACATCTCCACATCTGGAGTAGGCTATACTAGCCTCTCTCCACAGCCTATACACATCTCCACATCTGGAGTAGCCTATACTAGCCTCTCTCCACAGCCTATACACATCTGGAGTAGGCTATACTAGCCTCTCTCCACAGCCTATACACATCTGGAGTAGGCTATACTAGCCTCTCTCCACAGCCTATACACATCTGGAGTAGGGTATACTAGCCTCTCTCCACAGCCTATACACATCTGGAGTAGGCTATACTAGCCTCTCTCCACAGCCTATACACATCTCCACATCTGGAGTAGGCTATACTAGCCTCTCTCCACAGCCTATACACATCTCCACATCTGGAGTAGCCTATACTAGCCTCTCTCCACAGCCTATACACATCTGGAGTAGGCTATACTAGCCTCTCTCCACAGCCTATACACATCTGGAGTAGGCTATACTAGCCTCTCTCCACAGCCTATACACATCTCCACATCTGGAGTAGGCTATACTAGCCTCTCTCCACAGCCTATACACATCTCCACATCTGGAGTAGGGTATACTAGCCTCTCTCCACAGCCTATACACATCTGGAGTAGGCTATACTAGCCTCTCTCCACAGCCTATACACATCTGGAGTAGGCTATACTAGCCTCTCTCCACAGCCTATACACATCTGGAGTAGCCTATACTAGCCTCTCTCCACAGCCTATACACACCTCCACATCTGGAGTAGCCTATACTAGCCTCTCTCCACAGCCTATACACATCTCCACATCTGGAGTAGCCTATACTAGCCTCTCTCCACAGCCTATACACATCTCCACATCTGGAGTAGCCTATACTAGCCTCTCTCCACAGCCTATACACATCTGGAGTAGGCTATACTGGCCTCTCTCCACAGCCTATACACATCTGGAGTAGGCTATACTAGCCTCTCTCCACAGCCTATACACATCTGGAGTAGGCTATACTAGCCTCTCTCCACAGCCTATACACATCTGGAGTAGCCTTTACTAGCCTCTCTCCACAGCCTATACACATCTCCACATCTGGGGTCGCCTATACTAGCCTCTCTCCACAGACTATACACATCTGGAGTAGGCTATACTAGCCTCTCTCCACAGCCTATACACATCTCCACATCTGGAGTAGGCTATACTAGCCTCTCTCCACAGCCTATACACATCTCCACATCTGGAGTAGCCTATACTAGCCTCTCTCCACAGCCTATACACATCTGGAGTAGCCTATACTAGCCTCTCTCCACAGCCTATACACATCTCCACATCTGGAGTAGGCTATACTAGCCTCTCTCCACAGCCTATACACATCTCCACATCTGGAGTAGGCTATACTAGCCTCTCTCCACAGCCTATACACATCTGGAGTAGGCTATACTAGCCTCTCTCCACAGCCTATACACATCTCCACATCTGGAGTAGCCTATACTAGCCTCTCTCCACAGCCTATACACATCTGGAGTAGCCTATACTAGCCTCTCTCCACAGACTATACACATCTCCACATCTGGAGTAGCCTATACTAGCCTCTCTCCACAGCCTATACACATCTCCACATCTGGAGTAGGCTATACTAGCCTCTCTCCACAGCCTCTCCACATTTGGAGTAGCCTATACTAGCCTCTCTCCACAGCCTATACACATCTCCACATCTGGAGTAGCCTATACTAGCCTCTCTCCACAGCCTATACACATCTGGAGTAGCCTATACTAGCCTCTCTCTACAGCCTATACACATCTCCACATCTGGAGTAGGCTATACTAGCCTCTCTCCACAGCCTATACACATCTGGGGTAGGCTACACTAGCCTCTCTCCACAGCCTATAAACATCTGGAGTAGCCTATACTAGCCTCTCTCCACAGCCTATACACATCTGGAGTAGCCTATACTAGCCTCTCTCCACAGCCTATACACATCTGGAGTAGCCTATACTAGCCTCTCTCCACAGCCTATACACATCTGGAGTAGGCTATACTAGCCTCTCTCCACAGCCTATACACATCTGGAGTAGGCTATACTAGCCTCTCTCCACAGCCTATCCACATCTGGAGTAGGCTATACTAGCCTCTCTCCACTGCCTATCCACATCTGGAGTAGGCTATACTAGCCTCTCTCCACAGCCTATACACATCCGGAGTAGGCTATACTAGCCTCTCTCCACAGCCTATCCACATCTGGAGTAGCCTATACTAGCCTCTCTCCACAGCCTATACACATCTCCACATCTGGAGTAGGCTATACTAGCCTCTCTCCACAGCCTATACACATCTCCACATCTGGAGTAGGCTATACTAGCCTCTCTCCACAGCCTATACACATCTGGAGTAGCCTATACTAGCCTCTCTCCACAGCCTATACACATCTCCACATCTGGAGTAGCCTATACTAGCCTCTCTCCACAGCCTATACACATCTGGAGTAGGCTATACTAGCCTCTCTCCACAGCCTATACGCATCTCCACATCTGGAGTAGGCTATACTAGCCTCTCTCCACAGCCTATACACATCTCCACATCTGGAGTAGCCTATACTAGCCTCTCTCCACAGCCTATACACATCTGGAGTAGGCTATACTAGCCTCTCTCCACAGCCTATACACATCTGGAGTAGGCTATACTAGCCTCTCTCCACAGCCTATACACATCTGGAGTAGGCTATACTAGCCTCACTCCACAGCCTATACACATCTCCACATCTGGAGTAGGCTATACTAGCCTCTCTCCACAGCCTATACACATCTGGAGTAGGCTATACTAGCCTCTCTCCACAGCCTATACACATCTCCACATCTGGAGTAGGCTATACTAGCCTCTCTCCACAGCCTATACACATCTGGAGTAGGCTATACTAGCCTCTCTCCACAGCCTATCCACATCTGGAGTAGCCTATACTAGCCTCTCTCCACAGCCTATACACATCTGGAGTAGGCTATACTAGCCTCTCTCCACAGCCTATACACATCTGGAGTAGGCTATACTAGCCTCTCTCCACAGCCTATACACATCTCCACATCTGGAGTAGGCTATACTAGCATGTCTCAACAGCCTATACACATCTCCACATCTGGAGTAGGCTATACTAGCCTCTCTCCACAGCCTATACACATCTGGAGTAGGCTATACTAGCCTCTCTCCACAGCCTATACACATCTGGAGTAGGCTATACTAGCCTCTCTCCACAGCCTATACACATCTGGAGTAGCCTATAGTAGCCTCTCTCCACAGCCTATACACATCTCCACATTTGGAGTAGCCTATACTAGCCTCTCTCCACAGCCTATACACATCTGGAGTAGGCTATACTAGCCTCTCTCCACAGCCTATACACATCTCCACATCTGGAGTAGCCTATACTAGCCTCTCTCCACAGCCTATACACATCTGGAGTAGCCTATACTAGCCTCTCTCCATAGCCTATACACATCTCCACATCTGGAGTAGGCTATACTAGCCTCTCTCCACAGCCTATACACATCTGGAGTAGCCTATACTAGCCTCTCTCCACAGCCTATACACATCTCCACATCTGGAGTAGCCTATACTAGCCTCTCTCCACAGCCTATACACATCTCCACATCTGGAGTAGGCTATACTAGCCTCTCTCGACAGCCTATACACATCTCCACATCTGGAGTAGGCTATACTAGCCTCTCTCCACAGCCTATACACATCTGGAGTAGGCTATACTAGCCTCTCTCCACAGCCTATACACATCTCCACATCTGGAGTAAACTATACTAGCCTCTCTCCACAGCCTATACACATCTGGAGTAGGCTATACTAGCCTCTCTCCACAGCCTATACACATCTGGAGTAGCCTATACTAGCCTCTCTCCACAGCCTATACACATCTGGAGTAGGCTATACTAGCCTCTCTCCACAGCCTATACACATATGGAGTAGCCTATACTAGCCTCTCTCCACAGCCTATACACATCTGGAGTAGGCTATACTAGCCTCTCTCCACAGCCTGTACACATCTCCACATCTGGAGTAGGCTATACTAGCCTCTCTCCACAGCCTATACACATCTGGAGTAGCCTATACTAGCCTCTCTCCACAGTCTATACACATCTGGAGTAGCCTATACTAGCCTCTCTCCACAGCCTATACACATCTGGAGTAGCCTATACTAGCCTCTCTCCACAGCCTATACACATCTGGAGTAGCCTATACTAGCTTCTCTCCACAGCCTATCCACATCTGGAGTAGCCTATACTAGCCCCTCTCCACAGCCTATACACATCTGGAGTAGGCTATACTAGCCTCTCTCCACAGCCTATACACATCTGGAGTAGCCTATACTAGCCTCTCTCCACAGCCTATACACATCTCCACATCTGGAGTAGCCTATACTAGCCTCTCTCCACAGCCTATGCACATCTCCACATCTGGAGTAGGCTATACTAGCCTCTCTCCACAGCCTATACACATCTGGAGTAGGCTATACTAGCCTCTCTCCACAGCCTATACACATCTGGAGTAGCCTATACTAGCCTCTCTCCACAGCCTATGCACATCTCCACATCTGGAGTAGGCTATACTAGCCTCTCTCCACAGCCTATACACATCTGGAGTAGGCTATACTAGCCTCTCTCCACAGCCTATACACATCTCCACATCTGGAGTAGCCTATACTAGCCTCTCTCCACAGCCTATACACATCTGGAGTAGGCTATACTAGCCTCTCTCCACAGCCTATACACATCTCCACATCTGGAGTAGACTATACTAGCCTCTCTCCACAGCCTATACACATCTCCACATCTGGAGTAGGCTATACTAGCCTCTCTCCACAGCCTCTCCACATCTGGAGTAGCCTATACTAGCCTCTCTCCACAGCCTATACACATCTCCACATCTGGAGTAGGCTATACTAGCCTCTCTCCACAGCCTATCCACATCTGGAGTAGGCTATACTAGCCTCTCTCCACAGCCTATCCACATCTGGAGTAGGCTATACTAGCCTCTCTCCACAGCCTATACACATCTGGATTAGGCTATACTAGCCTCTCTCCACAGCCTATACACATACGGAGTAGGCTATACTAGCCTCTCTCCACAGCCTATCCACATCTGGAGTAGCCTATACTAGCCTCTCTCCACAGCCTATACACATCTCCACATCTGGAGTAGGCTATACTAGCCTCTCTCCACAGCCTATACACATCTCCACATCTGGAGTAGGCTATACTAGCCTCTCTCCACAGCCTATACACATCTGGAGTAGCCTATACTAGCCTCTCTCCACAGCCTATACACATCTCCACATCTGGAGTAGCCTATACTAGCCTCTCTCCACAGCCTATACACATCTGGAGTAGGCTATACTAGCCTCTCTCCACAGCCTATACGCATCTCCACATCTGGAGTAGGCTATACTAGCCTCTCTCCACAGCCTATACACATCTCCACATCTGGAGTAGCCTATACTAGCCTCTCTCCACAGCCTATACACATCTGGAGTAGGCTATACTAGCCTCTCTCCACAGCCTATACACATCTGGAGTAGGCTATACTAGCCTCTCTCCACAGCCTATACACATCTGGAGTAGGCTATACTAGCCTCTCTCCACAGCCTATACACATCTGGAGTAGGCTATACTAGCCTCTCTCCACAGCCTATACACATCTGGAGTAGGCTATACTAGCCTCTCTCCACAGCCTATCCACATCTGGAGTAGCCTATACTAGCCTCTCTCCACAGCCTATACACATCTGGAGTAGGCTATACTAGCCTCTCTCCACAGCCTCTATACTAGCCTCTCTCCACAGCCTATACACATCTGGAGTAGGCTATACTAGCCTCTCTCCACAGCCTATCCACATGTGGAGTAGCCTATACTAGCCTCTCTCCACAGCCTATACACATCTGGAGTAGGCTATACTAGCCTCTCTCCACAGCCTATACACATCTGGAGTAGGCTATACTAGCCTCTCTCCACAGCCTATACACATCTCCACATCTGGAGTAGGCTATACTAGCCTCTCTCAACAGCCTATACACATCTCCACATCTGGAGTAGGCTATACTAGCCTCTCTCCACAGCCTATACACATCTGGAGTAGGCTATACTAGCCTCTCTCCACAGCCTATACACATCTGGAGTAGCCTATACTAGCCTCTCTCCACAGCCTATACACATCTGGAGTAGGCTATAAGAGCCTCTCTCCACAGCCTATACACATCTGGAGTAGGCTATACTAGCCTCTCTCCACAGCCTATACACATCTCCACATCTGGAGTAGCCTATACTAGCCTCTCTCCACAGCCTATCCACATCTGGAGAAGGCTATACTAGCCTCTCTCCACAGCCTATACACCTCTGGAGTAGGCTATACTAGCCTCTCTCCACAGCCTATACACATCCGGAGTAGGCTATACTAGCCTCTCTCCACAGCCTATCCACATCTGGAGTAGCCTATACTAGCCTCTCTCCACAGCCTATACACATCTGGAGTAGGCTATACTAGCCTCTCTCCACAGCCGATACACATCTGGAGTAGGCTATACTAGCCTCTCTCCACAGCCTATACACATCTGGAGTAGGCTATACTAGCCTCTCTCCACAGCCTATACACATCTCCACATCTGGAGTAGGCTATACTAGCCTCTCTCCACAGCCTATACACATCTGGAGTAGCCTATACTAGCCTCTCTCCACAGCCTATCCACATCTGGAGTAGCCTATACTAGCCTCTCTCCACAGCCTATACACATCTGGAGTAGGCTATACTAGCCTCTCTCCACAGCCTATACACATCTGGAGTAGGCTATACTAGCCTCTCTCCACAGCCTATACACATCTGGAGTAGGCTATACTAGCCTCTCACCACAGCCTATACACATCTCCACATCTGGAGTAGGCTATACTAGCCTCTCTCCACAGCCTATACACATCTGGAGTAGGCTATACTAGCCTCTCTCCACAGCCTATACACATCTGGAGTAGGCTATACTAGCCTCTCTGCACAGCCTATACACATCTGGAGTAGGCTATACTAGCCTCTCTCCACAGCCTATACACATCTGGAGTAGGCTATACTAGCCTCTCTCCACAGCCTATACACATCTGGAGTAGGCTATACTAGCCTCTCTCCACAGCCTATACACATCTGGAGTAGCCTATACTAGCCTCTCTCCACAGCCTATCCACATCTGGAGTAGCCTATACTAGCCTCTCTCCACAGCCTATACACATCTGGAGTAGGCTATACTAGCCTCTCTCCACAGCCTATACACATCTGGAGTAGGCTATACTAGCCTCTCTCCACAGCCTATACACATCTCCACATCTGGAGTAGGCTATACTAGCCTCTCTCCACAGCCTATACACATCTGGAGTAGCCTATACTAGCCTCTCTCCACAGCCTATACACATCTGGAGTAGGCTATACTAGCCTCTCTCCACAGCCTATACACATCTGGAGTAGGCTATACTAGCCTCTCACCACAGCCTATACACATCTCCACATCTGGAGTAGGCTATACTAGCCTCTCTCCACAGCCTATACACATCTGGAGTAGGCTATACTAGCCTCTCTCCACAGCCTATACACATCTGGAGTAGGCTATACTAGCCTCTCTCCACAGCCTATACACATCTCCACATCTGGAGTAGGCTATACTAGCCTCTCTCCACAGCCTATACACATCTGGAGTAGCCTATACTAGCCTCTCTCCACAGCCTATACACATCTGGAGTAGCCTATACACATCTGGAGTAGCCTATACTAGCCTCTCTCCACAGCCTATCCACATCTGGAGTAGCCTATACTAGCCTCTCTCCACAGCCTATACACATCTGGAGTAGGCTATTCTAGCCTCTCTCCACAGCCTATACACATCTGGAGTAGCCTATACTAGCCTCTCTCCACAGCCTATACACATCTGGAGTAGGCTATACTAGCCTCTCTCCACAGCCTATACACATCTGGAGTAGGCTATACTAGCCTCTCACCACAGCCTATACACATCTCCACATCTGGAGTAGGCTATACTAGCCTCTCTCCACAGCCTATACACATCTGGAGTAGGCTATACTAGCCTCTCTCCACAGCCTATACACATCTGGAGTAGGCTATACTAGCCTCTCTCCACAGCCTATCCACATCTGGAGTAGGCTATACTAGCCTCTCTCCACTGCCTATCCACATCTGGAGTAGGCTATACTAGCCTCTCTCCACAGCCTATACACATCCGGAGTAGGCTATACTAGCCTCTCTCCACAGCCTATCCACATCTGGAGTAGCCTATACTAGCCTCTCTCCACAGCCTATACACATCTCCACATCTGGAGTAGGCTATACTAGCCTCTCTCCACAGCCTATACACATCTCCACATCTGGAGTAGGCTATACTAGCCTCTCTCCACAGCCTATACACATCTGGAGTAGCCTATACTAGCCTCTCTCCACAGCCTATACACATCTGGAGTAGGCTATACTAGCCTCTCTCCACAGCCTATACGCATCTCCACATCTGGAGTAGGCTATACTAGCCTCTCTCCACAGCCTATACACATCTCCACATCTGGAGTAGCCTATACTAGCCTCTCTCCACAGCCTATACACATCTGGAGTAGGCTATACTAGCCTCTCTCCACAGCCTATACACATCTGGAGTAGGCTATACTAGCCTCTCTCCACAGCCTATACACATCTGGAGTAGGCTATACTAGCCTCACTCCACAGCCTATACACATCTCCACATCTGGAGTAGGCTATACTAGCCTCTCTCCACAGCCTATACACATCTGGAGTAGGCTATACTAGCCTCTCTCCACAGCCTATACACATCTCCACATCTGGAGTAGGCTATACTAGCCTCTCTCCACAGCCTATACACATCTGGAGTAGGCTATACTAGCCTCTCTCCACAGCCTATCCACATCTGGAGTAGCCTATACTAGCCTCTCTCCACAGCCTATACACATCTGGAGTAGGCTATACTAGCCTCTCTCCACAGCCTATACACATCTGGAGTAGGCTATACTAGCCTCTCTCCACAGCCTATACACATCTCCACATCTGGAGTAGGCTATACTAGCATGTCTCAACAGCCTATACACATCTCCACATCTGGAGTAGGCTATACTAGCCTCTCTCCACAGCCTATACACATCTGGAGTAGGCTATACTAGCCTCTCTCCACAGCCTATACACATCTGGAGTAGGCTATACTAGCCTCTCTCCACAGCCTATACACATCTGGAGTAGCCTATAGTAGCCTCTCTCCACAGCCTATACACATCTCCACATTTGGAGTAGCCTATACTAGCCTCTCTCCACAGCCTATACACATCTGGAGTAGGCTATACTAGCCTCTCTCCACAGCCTATACACATCTCCACATCTGGAGTAGCCTATACTAGCCTCTCTCCACAGCCTATACACATCTGGAGTAGCCTATACTAGCCTCTCTCCATAGCCTATACACATCTCCACATCTGGAGTAGGCTATACTAGCCTCTCTCCACAGCCTATACACATCTGGAGTAGCCTATACTAGCCTCTCTCCACAGCCTATACACATCTCCACATCTGGAGTAGCCTATACTAGCCTCTCTCCACAGCCTATACACATCTCCACATCTGGAGTAGGCTATACTAGCCTCTCTCGACAGCCTATACACATCTCCACATCTGGAGTAGGCTATACTAGCCTCTCTCCACAGCCTATACACATCTGGAGTAGGCTATACTAGCCTCTCTCCACAGCCTATACACATCTCCACATCTGGAGTAAACTATACTAGCCTCTCTCCACAGCCTATACACATCTGGAGTAGGCTATACTAGCCTCTCTCCACAGCCTATACACATCTGGAGTAGCCTATACTAGCCTCTCTCCACAGCCTATACACATCTGGAGTAGGCTATACTAGCCTCTCTCCACAGCCTATACACATATGGAGTAGCCTATACTAGCCTCTCTCCACAGCCTATACACATCTGGAGTAGGCTATACTAGCCTCTCTCCACAGCCTGTACACATCTCCACATCTGGAGTAGGCTATACTAGCCTCTCTCCACAGCCTATACACATCTGGAGTAGCCTATACTAGCCTCTCTCCACAGTCTATACACATCTGGAGTAGCCTATACTAGCCTCTCTCCACAGCCTATACACATCTGGAGTAGCCTATACTAGCCTCTCTCCACAGCCTATACACATCTGGAGTAGCCTATACTAGCTTCTCTCCACAGCCTATCCACATCTGGAGTAGCCTATACTAGCCCCTCTCCACAGCCTATACACATCTGGAGTAGGCTATACTAGCCTCTCTCCACAGCCTATACACATCTGGAGTAGCCTATACTAGCCTCTCTCCACAGCCTATACACATCTCCACATCTGGAGTAGCCTATACTAGCCTCTCTCCACAGCCTATGCACATCTCCACATCTGGAGTAGGCTATACTAGCCTCTCTCCACAGCCTATACACATCTGGAGTAGGCTATACTAGCCTCTCTCCACAGCCTATACACATCTGGAGTAGCCTATACTAGCCTCTCTCCACAGCCTATGCACATCTCCACATCTGGAGTAGGCTATACTAGCCTCTCTCCACAGCCTATACACATCTGGAGTAGGCTATACTAGCCTCTCTCCACAGCCTATACACATCTCCACATCTGGAGTAGCCTATACTAGCCTCTCTCCACAGCCTATACACATCTGGAGTAGGCTATACTAGCCTCTCTCCACAGCCTATACACATCTCCACATCTGGAGTAGACTATACTAGCCTCTCTCCACAGCCTATACACATCTCCACATCTGGAGTAGGCTATACTAGCCTCTCTCCACAGCCTCTCCACATCTGGAGTAGCCTATACTAGCCTCTCTCCACAGCCTATACACATCTCCACATCTGGAGTAGGCTATACTAGCCTCTCTCCACAGCCTATCCACATCTGGAGTAGGCTATACTAGCCTCTCTCCACAGCCTATCCACATCTGGAGTAGGCTATACTAGCCTCTCTCCACAGCCTATACACATCTGGATTAGGCTATACTAGCCTCTCTCCACAGCCTATACACATACGGAGTAGGCTATACTAGCCTCTCTCCACAGCCTATCCACATCTGGAGTAGCCTATACTAGCCTCTCTCCACAGCCTATACACATCTCCACATCTGGAGTAGGCTATACTAGCCTCTCTCCACAGCCTATACACATCTCCACATCTGGAGTAGGCTATACTAGCCTCTCTCCACAGCCTATACACATCTGGAGTAGCCTATACTAGCCTCTCTCCACAGCCTATACACATCTCCACATCTGGAGTAGCCTATACTAGCCTCTCTCCACAGCCTATACACATCTGGAGTAGGCTATACTAGCCTCTCTCCACAGCCTATACGCATCTCCACATCTGGAGTAGGCTATACTAGCCTCTCTCCACAGCCTATACACATCTCCACATCTGGAGTAGCCTATACTAGCCTCTCTCCACAGCCTATACACATCTGGAGTAGGCTATACTAGCCTCTCTCCACAGCCTATACACATCTGGAGTAGGCTATACTAGCCTCTCTCCACAGCCTATACACATCTGGAGTAGGCTATACTAGCCTCTCTCCACAGCCTATACACATCTGGAGTAGGCTATACTAGCCTCTCTCCACAGCCTATACACATCTGGAGTAGGCTATACTAGCCTCTCTCCACAGCCTATCCACATCTGGAGTAGCCTATACTAGCCTCTCTCCACAGCCTATACACATCTGGAGTAGGCTATACTAGCCTCTCTCCACAGCCTCTATACTAGCCTCTCTCCACAGCCTATACACATCTGGAGTAGGCTATACTAGCCTCTCTCCACAGCCTATCCACATGTGGAGTAGCCTATACTAGCCTCTCTCCACAGCCTATACACATCTGGAGTAGGCTATACTAGCCTCTCTCCACAGCCTATACACATCTGGAGTAGGCTATACTAGCCTCTCTCCACAGCCTATACACATCTCCACATCTGGAGTAGGCTATACTAGCCTCTCTCAACAGCCTATACACATCTCCACATCTGGAGTAGGCTATACTAGCCTCTCTCCACAGCCTATACACATCTGGAGTAGGCTATACTAGCCTCTCTCCACAGCCTATACACATCTGGAGTAGCCTATACACATCTGGAGTAGCCTATACTAGCCTCTCTCCACAGCCTATACACATCTGGAGTAGGCTATAAGAGCCTCTCTCCACAGCCTATACACATCTGGAGTAGGCTATACTAGCCTCTCTCCACAGCCTATACACATCTCCACATCTGGAGTAGCCTATACTAGCCTCTCTCCACAGCCTATCCACATCTGGAGAAGGCTATACTAGCCTCTCTCCACAGCCTATACACCTCTGGAGTAGGCTATACTAGCCTCTCTCCACAGCCTATACACATCCGGAGTAGGCTATACTAGCCTCTCTCCACAGCCTATCCACATCTGGAGTAGCCTATACTAGCCTCTCTCCACAGCCTATACACATCTGGAGTAGGCTATACTAGCCTCTCTCCACAGCCGATACACATCTGGAGTAGGCTATACCAGCCTCTCTCCACAGCCTATACACATCTGGAGTAGGCTATACTAGCCTCTCTCCACAGCCTATACACATCTCCACATCTGGAGTAGGCTATACTAGCCTCTCTCCACAGCCTATACACATCTGGAGTAGCCTATACTAGCCTCTCTCCACAGCCTATCCACATCTGGAGTAGCCTATACTAGCCTCTCTCCACAGCCTATACACATCTGGAGTAGGCTATACTAGCCTCTCTCCACAGCCTATACACATCTGGAGTAGGCTATACTAGCCTCTCTCCACAGCCTATACACATCTGGAGTAGGCTATACTAGCCTCTCACCACAGCCTATACACATCTCCACATCTGGAGTAGGCTATACTAGCCTCTCTCCACAGCCTATACACATCTGGAGTAGGCTATACTAGCCTCTCTCCACAGCCTATACACATCTGGAGTAGGCTATACTAGCCTCTCTGCACAGCCTATACACATCTGGAGTAGGCTATACTAGCCTCTCTCCACAGCCTATACACATCTGGAGTAGGCTATACTAGCCTCTCTCCACAGCCTATACACATCTGGAGTAGGCTATACTAGCCTCTCTCCACAGCCTATACACATCTGGAGTAGCCTATACTAGCCTCTCTCCACAGCCTATCCACATCTGGAGTAGCCTATACTAGCCTCTCTCCACAGCCTATACACATCTGGAGTAGGCTATACTAGCCTCTCTCCACAGCCTATACACATCTGGAGTAGGCTATACTAGCCTCTCTCCACAGCCTATACACATCTCCACATCTGGAGTAGGCTATACTAGCCTCTCTCCACAGCCTATACACATCTGGAGTAGCCTATACTAGCCTCTCTCCACAGCCTATACACATCTGGAGTAGGCTATACTAGCCTCTCTCCACAGCCTATACACATCTGGAGTAGGCTATACTAGCCTCTCACCACAGCCTATACACATCTCCACATCTGGAGTAGGCTATACTAGCCTCTCTCCACAGCCTATACACATCTGGAGTAGGCTATACTAGCCTCTCTCCACAGCCTATACACATCTGGAGTAGGCTATACTAGCCTCTCTCCACAGCCTATACACATCTCCACATCTGGAGTAGGCTATACTAGCCTCTCTCCACAGCCTATACACATCTCCACATCTGGAGTAGGCTATACTAGCCTCTCTCCACAGCCTATACACATCTCCACATCTGGAGTAGGCTATACTAGCCTCTCTCCACAGCCTATACACATCTGGAGTAGCCTATACTAGCCTCTCTCCACAGCCTATACACATCTGGAGTAGCCTATACACATCTGGAGTAGCCTATACTAGCCTCTCTCCACAGCCTATCCACATCTGGAGTAGCCTATACTAGCCTCTCTCCACAGCCTATACACATCTGGAGTAGGCTATTCTAGCCTCTCTCCACAGCCTATACACATCTGGAGTAGCCTATACTAGCCTCTCTCCACAGCCTATACACATCTGGAGTAGGCTATACTAGCCTCTCTCCACAGCCTATACACATCTGGAGTAGGCTATACTAGCCTCTCACCACAGCCTATACACATCTCCACATCTGGAGTAGGCTATACTAGCCTCTCTCCACAGCCTATACACATCTGGAGTAGGCTATACTAGCCTCTCTCCACAGCCTATACACATCTGGAGTAGGCTATACTAGCCTCTCTCCACAGCCTATACACATCTCCACATCCTATACACATCTATACATCTATACACATCTAGACAAGTGAGTAGAGGTAACAGTATGAATGTAATAGCATTTCTATTTCAAACATGCACAAAATTGAATGACTCATTTGTAGAAGAGTAAGTACAGAAAACAGTGTGAATGTAATATATAGCATTTCTATTTCAAATACATAGAAAATTGTATGACTTATTTCTAGAAGAGTGAGTAAAAAAAAGTGTGAATGTAATGTACAGCATTTATATTTGAAATATACAGAAAATTGTATGACCTAGAAGAATGAGTAGAGAAAATGATATGAATCTGTTACCCAAAAGTAAGTACAGAAAAGAGTGTGAATATAATATATCACATTTCTATTTCAAACATAGAGAAAATTGTATATGACTTAGTTGCACAAGAGTGAGTAGAGAAAATAGTGTGAGTGTAATAGCATTTCTATTTCAAAGATACAGAAAATTTAAGAGGTAGAACTGGAACTTAAAAATTCAATGCCACAACCGGGATTTGAACCACAGACGTTCCGCGGAAGATCTGTGGTTCAAATCCCGGTTGTGGCATTGAATTTTTAAGTTCCAGTTCTACCTCTTAAACTTTGCCCACACACGGCTTGTGTGTTTAAAAATACCAACAGTAAGTTTGTTGGCATAAATAAATAATACAGAAAATTGTTTGACGTACTTGTCGAGAAACATATTTTATTGTGTTTTTCTTGGTTCTTCCGGTGTAGGCCGCGTCATGTAGCCCAAGAGGAAGCAGGACACATGACCTGCGAAACATCGGCAACCAATGCCTACATGACGCGGCCTACACCGGAAGAGCCAAGAAAAACAATGGACACCAGCCGTGGAAGCCTTCGCAAACACATTTTATTGTGTTACCTAAAAGTGACTGTACAAAACAGATAGCATATAATAGCATTTCTATGCTTAACATGCACAAAATTGAATGACTTCTTTGTAGAAGAGTGTGTAGAGAAAACAGTGTGACTGTAATATGTAGCATTTCTATTTTAAACAAACACAAAACTATTACTTATTTGTAGAAGAATGAGTAGAGAGAGATGTGAATGTGTTACCTAAAAGTGAGTAGACAAAACAGTGTAAATGTAATAGCATTTCTATTTTAACCTACACAAAACTGTATTACTTATTTGTAGAAGAGTGATTAGAGAAAGAGATGTGAATATGTTACCTAAAAGTGTGTAGAGAAAGCAGTGTAAAGGTAATAGGATTTCTATTTCAAACATACACAAAACTGTATGACTTATTTGTAGACGACTGAGTAGAGAGAGATGTGAATGTGTTACCTAAAAGTGAGCACAGAAAATAGTGTGAATGTAATAGCATTTCTATTTCAAACATACAGAAAATTGTATGACTTATTTGTAGAAGACTGAGGAGAGAGAGATGTGAATGTGTTACCTAAAAGTGAGTAGAGAAAACAGTGTGAATGTGCTATATAGCATTTCTATTTCAAACGTACAGAAGATTGTATGACTTACTTGTAGAAGACTGAGTAGAGAGAGATGTGAATGTGTTACCTAAAAGTGAGTAGAGAAAACAGTGTGAATCTAATACATAGCATTTCTATTTCAAACATACAGAAAAATGTATGACTTATCTGTAGTAGAAAGAGTACAGAATGTGTTACCTAAAAGTCAGAAGAAAAAACAGTGTGAATGTATAGCATGTAAAGCAATGTGTAGCATTTCTATTTCAAACATACAGAAAATTGTATGACTTATTTGTAGAAGAGTGCGGAGAGAGATGTGAATGTGTTACCTAAAGGTGAGTACAGAAAACAGTGTGAATCTAATACATAGCATTTCTACTTCAAACGTACAGAAAATTGTATGCCTTGTTTGTAAAAAAGTGAGTAGAGAAAGAGATGTAAAGAAAATAGTGTGAACGTAATAGCATTTATATTTCAAACATACAGAAAATTGTATGACTTATTTGTAGAAGAGTGAGCAGAGAGACAATGTGAATGTGTTATATAGCATTTCTATTTCAAAAATACAGAAAATTGTATGACTTACTTGTAGAAGACTGAGTAGAGAGAGATGTGAATGTGCTACCTAAAGTTGAGTAGAGAAAACAGTATGAATGTAATGTATTGCTTTTCTATTTGAAACATGCCTAAAATTGTATGACATATTTGTAGAAGAGTGGGTAGAGAGAGATTTGAATGGGTCACCTGAAACTGAGTAGAGAAAATAGTGTGAAAGTAATAGTATTTTTATTTGAAGCATACAGAAAATTCTATCACGTATTTGTAGAAGAGTGAGTATATGAGTATAGAGGGATGTGAATGTGTTACCTAAAGGTGAGTAGTGAAAACAGTGTGAATGTGGGTAAAGTTTAAGAGGCTTGTGTGTTTAAAAACACCAACAGTAAGTTTGTTGGCATAAATAAATAATAATTACCATCTGAAGGTTATTTAATCCTGGGATATAAAGTACTTGCAATAGTAAGTCACCATTGGGGTAATTTGTCTCTGATGTGAGACTTCCTTTGTGGTTTACCAGGAGAAATACGAACTGGTTTGAGAATTTAATGCCATTCTGGCAGTTTGTCACAATAGCTCAGTGGTTAGAGCGTCCGCCCGGCAAGCGGAAGGTCTGTGGTTCAAATCCCAGTTGTGGCATTGAATTTTTAAGTTCCAGTTCTACCTCTTAAACTTTGCCCACACACGGCTTGTGTGTTTAAAAACACCAACAGTAAGTTTGTTGGCATAAATAAATAATTGTATCACTTATTTGTAGAAGAGTGAGCATAGAAAGATGTGAAAGTGTTACCTAAAGGTGAGTAGAGAAAATAGTGTGAATGTAATACATAGCATTTCTACTTCAAATGTACAGAAAATTGTACGACTTGTTTGTAAAAAGGTGAGTATAGAAAGTGAAGTGAATGCATTACCTATAAGTGAGTAGAGAAAATAGTGTGAATGTATTAGCATTTCTATTTCAAACATACAGAAAATTGTATGACTTATTTGTAGAAGAGTGAGTAGAGAAAACTGTGAATGTGGTATATAGCATTTCTATTTCAAACATACAGAAACTTGTTTGACTTATTTGTTGAAGAGTACAGAAACAGGTATGAATGTGTTACCTTAAAGTGACTAGAGAAAACAGTGTGAATGTAATATATAACATTATTTTAAACATACAGAAAATCATATGACTTATTTCCAGAAGAGTGAATATGAATGTGTTAGCCAAAAGTAAGTAGAGAACACAGTGTAAATGTAACATTTCTATTTCGAACATCCACAAAATTGTATGAGTTATTTGTAGAGAACCACGCAGTTAAAGTGTGTCCGTAAACACTCAAAAATCAATTTTCCATTTTATAGAATTTCACCACAACAAGTTTAAGGCAGGCTGCGAAAAATATTCTTTATGCAATTGTAGCATTAAAATAGCTTATTGAGATGGCGTAAGTCGCGTGAAATTACCTTATTTGTGGCACCAGTCAAAAAATGAATAGCATAATAGTCGTGGCAGCAAGACAGCAATTACATAATTATCTCCAATGTGCCTATAAGAAAACCTGAAACTGTCACTCTCGCAAACACTCATTTGTTTTCCCCACTCACAAAACTTTTTATATTCTTTAATCCATATCTTCAATTGTTTTATAATTACCTTCTATTTTCCCTATAAGTGTTGAAACAAATGAAACAGCAGCCATATTCTGACACACATTTCTGAGCTCCGATACATTATAATTTCTCATTGAGGAGATTTATTAATTGTGCAAATTTTAATACTAAAATTAAATAAAAAGTTGTAGTATGTGTGTAAGTTAGAGTGTGCGCTGAACATATGCTCGTGTCACATTCACTCGGACCATACACTAGTTACATAGATCACTATTCACTGCAAGTGATTGTATGAATATGAAATACATATTAGTTTTCAAATCATGTAAATTATATACTAATTGTGGTATATGCGCCATCAACCTGCTTATTTATAATTCATGGAGCATCATCACATTGTATAAATAGATACCGTGTTTGTTTGTTTCATGGATCTGAGGAACACACTTCAACTCAAGAGGAAGCCCCACAACGGACTGCAACACCAACATTAGTGTCAATTGTATTTATTTTTATGTAGAAATGTAATCATGTATTATTTTCATTTTGATGAAGCCATGAATTCATTGTATTTCTTAATGTGAATAAATTCTATTGTATTTTAATGTTTCATTACATTTTTTCATGCAAAATGAAAGATAAAAGTATTAATTTCCTAGGGCTACTGAGCATTGCTGGGAAAAGTGCATCAAGCTGAAAGGAGACTATGTGTTGTGCTTTCTTTGTTAGGTTGGGTACCTCTGGGACAGACAGCAATCGTACTTTTGTACTTTAGCAGGTAGATTCACTTGCTTTCTGAGTGAAACAACATGACCCTTATGTTATTGATTGCTGACTGCAGTAGAGCAACAAGTGTTAGCAGGTTGGCCCCATGACTTAGTTGGTAGAGCACCTGCTTGCTGTTCGTGTGAGGGGTCATTGGTTCAATTCCCGGCTGGTGGTGGCAGCAGTTTTCTCTAACCCTGAGTCTGTGTGAGTAGAAAACAACTGTATACACCATTCAACATGTTCCAAAGGAAAAAGGCTGTCTATATGACCATTGTAGTTAAATCTAGGATATAAATGGAGGCGTGTTTTCCATTGTTCACAAGATGTGAGTTTGCTGTACGAGGAGCTCTTCACTTACGCCTGAGTACCACAGCATGTCACTAGAGGAGCCAAAACAAAATGACACACCTCAGTGATAAAGTACAGTATCGTGCAGTAATTTTTCTGCATTTGAAAAGAAAACTAAACAAGTATTGCATTGTGAACCAACTGAACAAAGAAAGTTCTTTACTAAGTAGTTCATTATCATTAGATGACAAGGTCAAACTGAAATGCATAGGAAAACCTGCTCCTGATCTATATAAATATACAACAAAAAAACCCTGATTTACCTTACTTCCGACATAACACTAGCAGCTCACACTATTCTACAATTGAAACTAGGACAAATTAGCAGTGAGAAGGCATAGCATGAATAACATTGGAGGTAAATTGGCAACACTTGAAGCAGAAGAACGTTTGCCAGGATGTTTACAGTACTGGAGTCAATCTCATTCATTCCACTAAGGCCTCGAGCTGATGGAAAGGCAGTAACAAGTTGATATGTTGCTCAGTAATCCATTTGTAAATTTTATGGTAGCTCATTATTTACTTGTGAAAAATATTCGTCTAAACGTAAATAATTGTTGTTCCACACAAGAGTCGTGTGCAGGACAAGGTTGGAATGGGTAGAATATGAACTACTAAACTTGCAGTCTCCGTCCAGCTGCTCTAACCACTGAGCTACCATGGCCAACACACTCACATTTTCCCCGGTAAAGCACACAAGGAGAGGTAACAAACAAACCTTAATGGTGACTTCGATATTGTAAGTACTTCAGTCCCAGGCTTCTAGTTTAACCAACTATAAGGTCAATCAATGCAATTAACCACACAATAGTCGTGTGTAGTTCTGTGTTGTCATTGTAGGTGGTGTTTAGTGCTACTCCATTTTGCAGTGAAAACAAATCACTGCTAGTGGCAGCGATGTGGTTCATTCAACCATTTCTTGGACATCACCTATATCATTGTTAAGGGACCTTAATTACCAAACTTTATGAAAAAAAAAGGTTGGCAAAGTAATGCTAGCACTACGAGTGCATATTATGCTTCAGCCGCTGCTGATAGCAGCCAAATAAATTAAAAAGGAACAAATGTTGTCATTGACAATCTTACAAACTAAATGCTATCAATGAAAGCTTCTTACATGATAACTGCTCATTTCTTCTGTAAACTCGTTCACCAGTCCAGAACCTGAGCTCCTTGTGGTATGGATGGGCTGCTCCAGCTGCCACGTTGCTTTCTGGAAACATAAAAACATTTCACATATTTATTACAACAGCTGAGAAAGTTTACTTTCTGGCTCAATACCACAGATTATACCAGATGCTCAACTCTGTGTTGTGGGCTGAGGTCACAAATGTCGCTGATGTCAGATGTTTCGACCGGTTCTTTTGCGAACTAACGATTCCGTCGGTAATGCCGTAAGCCTCTATATCGACTGAGCTGCGCTACGTCACCCCCTCCCCTCCTCTTTGCCAGCATCGCTTGCCGATTTTCTTTCGTAGTCACAATTCCCGCACTCGTGAATAGTTTACGGCACTTTTCGAATATTAACATCTTAGCCTAATACGCGTTACGTGAGCTACGTGGAAGCCATATGCGGTAAACGATTCTTATCCACGTAGTTGATGTAACGCGTATTACGCTAATATGTGATATGTGCTGTAAACAATTCATGAGTGCGCGAGATGTGACTTCGAAAGAAGTTCAATTAATTCCTGAATATAAGATCCGCAAGAAGAAGCCACTTCTAAACTTGCCATTTTTTTCTATGTATGAATAGTTATGTGTCCAATTAATCATAACTTTAGTAAGCCGATGGAATGTGTCAGAGCACACAAATTGTTGAGCTTATGCAATATATTTTCTTTCTGTCAAGAATTTCAAAGCTTACAGCAATTATAACTACACATTGAGTTAATGGCGGAGGAAAACAGGAAAGGATATCACAAAGTTATGTGTAATGCAACTTTTTTTGTACACAGTAAATTAGTAATAATGTTAAAACAAACTTCTGAAAGATAACCTTAGTGACCAAGAAATAAACAACTAAATAGATTCTAAATGAACATACACCAACAACTATGTACAAAAAAACCAGCACTGTTTCAAAAAGAAAACAAAGAAGTCATGTTAATGCCTATGTTTAATGAGATTTTGAAAAGCAATTACACTTTAATATATACATTATTTTCAGCACAAGTTTACAAAAGAATGTATTAAGAGAAAGACCTGAAATTTGAGATTGTCTCATATGGCATTCATAGTTTATTTGAACGCTTAAAATTAGCACATGAGACAGTGTCGGCAACCGAGCAGTATGCAAAATATACAAAATACATATAACACTATCCAAGATAGGTGCTGCCAAATCCAATTATGCTCTCCTGAAACAAACAACAGGAAACAGTGCAAATAATTCATCAGTATTTCATAACGATATCAAGTCCCATCTTAATCAAAATTTAGTTTGGTACAATTTCCTACTCTTTGTGTGTATTCTATAGTACTACTGACACATTTTACATCCTTTGCTATCCTTTTTCCTTGTGGGAGTTGGAATGTCCGAGTAAATCTTATTCTTTTCACAAACCTGATCAGTTCAAAACATATTAAATTCTAGTTTCTAAGCCTGCTTAATACAACACAGATTTGTTTCTATATTGTTGGTGTGATTTGGCTGCACACTGATTGTTAATTTTGTGTATGTGCCCTGGGTGTTTGAATGTGGCTGAGGGCGAGGATTTTCAGGCATAAAATTTTCTAGCACAACTTCCTTCAGAAGGGAAGTATCCTGTGTTGTAGATATGCAGCACAAAAAAGAGCTCAAGCCTAATTAAGGAGACCTCTGAGCAAAATTAAGCAATCTGTCATTCTCAACATAGTATGGGACGCTGAGAACTATATTAGTTAAAATGCATCCATAAAAAAGTAATTTTTTCTTGCATATATCTCTAACACAAGAATAGCATTGTTGTAAATGATCTAGACCAACAACAAACTGTCAAACAGCTATTATACTTCACCTAGTGCAATGTCAAAAAGTATATTTACATTTAAATGAACATAACCTAACACAATGACAAGCATTCTGAATAAATTGAGCAATTAATGACTGAGTAAGAGTATATCTAAGATCATTAATTACAGTTTTGTGGCTAAAATTCTGTTTCTGGGCCACGTCAAAACTCTGTTTACACCTCTGCTGCAAATATACTTTTAATGCAACACAGAACCAAATACAATTATTGTAACAACAGCTCTATGAATGTTGAAAAGAAAACTGTTTTCATTGGTCCAATTATATTTCAACATGTTTATATGAATGGCTAAACCGAATGACATTTGGTTTTTTCAGGATACTATAATTTAGCTGGTCCATCACTAACTATAAAATATCCTGACACTTATAACACATTCTCTCTTCATTTTCAGCAACTATTGTATGTTCATTGCTCAGCAACACAGATCAAAACTTCTCTAATTTTGTAAATGCAACATTGTAGTACCACTTATTTACCATAAACTTGTTTCTTTATTTCAATATTTTTACTTATGCTGAGGTCCACGTTCTAACATTTTGGTCCAAAGCATTGTATACAACTACAGACCATTGTAGGACATTGAGAGTTGGATACAATTTTGTTGCATACAATTTCTATCCTATTTTTTGTATCCAATCTGTTTGTATACAATGTGATATAGTTGCATCTAATTTTTTCATCAAACAACTTGAAAATAGCCAACCAGAGTTTGTAACAAAGCAATATGGCAGACTGCGCAAGCGACATGTAGTCAGTTGTTTTATATGTATGGCTCATGGTTCTTTTAATGTGATGGGTGTTTTAATAAAACGTTTTAAACTTTTTCTGCAAGATTCAATAACAATTTTTCATGACCATTAACATATATTACTAAGGTGGCCATTACATAGCTAAATTTCATAAATAATAAGAAACCCAGTTAACAGTATGTTGAAATTTTACATTATGAAATGAGTTCAAAACTCCTGTCCATGTATACTAAGATTAAAACCATTACAATTGTACCTTATCTCTTTCGCACAGTAATAGTTTGTCTCATATTTGTGTCCTGGTGTGTAATATTGCCTTCTACAGGATGTAAAAGGTTGAGAAATAAAGCTTTGCCAATTTGTAGAAAACTGCCATAATTTTCCAATTCCTCTAACCTCAATTCGTTCTGTAGCAGACCCAATATACCCTGGCCTGTGTCCTGTTCTCATGACCGTGCCCACTATCTTTTACTTGTAATATATATTTTCTTCCTACATAGACATGTGGAAATATATCGCAAACCTATACTTAATATAGTAATCGCTAAATTAATATTTGCTTCTGCCATGTTTATTTTTCACACCTGCTACGTGAACTGTCATTTGTGTTGGACCAAAATTCATCAGTATGACAGACACTGTTTCTTTTGTGTACAATTCCATTGGATACAAAAAGTTTGGACCGTGGGACCCCCGCTTTAATCTCATACCACTGGTTCTTCAAAGAAATGATACCATAAGCTATGTACCAGCAACATCACAACAATATTAAGATAGTGCTGCAGACTGAAACATTGCTACAACTTATGAAGTATGAATACCACACATTTTACCACATCTTTCTTTACCGAAGTTTGAAATTTAAATGATTTCCTTGATAAAACGGCAATATTATTTTACAAAGAACTTTATCTTAGCATGTGATCCTAAGCCATGTCATAATGCTGTACCCACAATATTCAGATTGTATGCACTAATCTCTCACGGTAATAAAATTAGAGAAAAGATAATTTACTAAAGATGTAGCAATGAGTCTGCCATTGGGTTATTGCAGCAAAGTGGAAATGTATTAAATATAACTTACTTCAAATGATAAATGAAGGAAATGTGTGCCACAGTCCTGAAGATGCACTTCTGGAGATGTCGAGCACTGCAGTAGTTCATTTTGTAATATGCACCATTCTGAAATTCAAAGAATGCAAAAGTGAATTTAACATTAAAATGGGAAAGCAAAAAACTTTTAGTTCCAATCTTCTAACAACTACATGCTTAAATAGGTTTTCGAGTGGACTTTTCTTGCTGACTCATAATTCATAAACTATCAAGCTACTGTTACTTATTATTAATGTTATCATTCTAAGCAGAGTAGATTCGAACTACAGCTGATTCGCAAAAAGCAATATTAGTCAATTCCATACCAACACAGTTCTATATTGAAAATAAGTACTGCAGATACATTACAATTCAGGTTATGTCCTGGTATTTAACATTTATGTATTTAATACATGCATCATACTTACCAACGACCTTTTGACAATATATTCATTTCATCTTGCTGCCCATACGCTCTAGCACATATTTAAAATCTTGCGAGTTTTACAAATACAAGAATATTCTTCCAGATTTATTTTCGCTTCGCTGCCGTTAATGATATCACAAAACGTTAACCATATTTCGAATCAAAAATCACTTTTAAATTACGTCACTGCGTGTCGCATCACCAACTTACACTCCATTAAATTACGAAACTAGGTCTGTAATTTATGCATATTTGGGATTGACTCAGTTCGGTCATTCGGTAATTCCTTTTGTTGTATGATTTATTCCTTCGTTTTGTTGTTTTATTCAGAATTTTCTATTAAATTGCTTCACAGTGCGATACTCCCATAATACCGAATATTGGCATCACTGATACTCGCTCTACCTCCATTTACATCCGGTACAAAGAGACGTGCAGCGCTCGAAATGTTTGGTTCTCCTCGGAATTTTTTGGAAGCTCGATGCAGAACCGGAAGTGGCTATTCCAGTTGACAGACCATGCTCAATACTGACTTTATTACACTTGTCAGCTACAATGCTTAATAACTGGTAAACTGTAGGAGACGGGTCGCAAAAGCCACATAACTGGCCAGGAGGGCTCGGTGCACTGACCACGTCCCATCCTCCAGTTCTGCACCCCACTCATGACGCCTGTAGTGGGGGATGCAGTGGCTGGGCAGTAAGCCTTGGCCTGTAACGGCTGTTACTCTAGGGGTTAGTTAGTCTGCAGGAGACAGGTCGTGAAAGCCACATAACTGGCCTGGAGGGCTCGGGGCATTGACCACATCCCATCCTCCAGTTCTGCACCCCACTCATGACGCCTGTAGTGGAGGACACAGCAGCTGGGCAGTAAGCCTTGGCCTGTAACGGTTGTTACTCTAGCGGTCAGTTAATCTGCAGGAGGTAGACAAAATTATACTATACAAAAATGTACAGGCTTGTCCCACTTGTAAAATATAATGCTCATTCGTTTGTTCATTTCCGCAATTTCTCTCTCGTATTATGCTTTATTGCATGTGTTCAGAGTGATTGCTGTTGCCGAGAAGCAGCAATTTTCAGCTCTTTTGCAATGCTGTATTACGAAGTGAGACAGAATATTGACTAATAGAAAATTGTTCATGTAAATATTTTTGTAAGAGTGTGTAAATTTTTAATTCTTTTAATTTGGGTGTATCAGGGACTTATTTTTTTTAATAATACTCAAAATAGACAATGTCTTCTCGTCACTTTGAGTTCAACCAATGAGAACTGTTGCGCGGATGAATACACAAGAATGGCGGTGTTGCGTCATAGGACGCTAGGTACTATGTTCATTAGCGTCTGTGAACTCAAAGTGGGAGGTCGTATAATTGCTGATGGTGTGTGAACATGTAAATTACACCCAAACTTTTAACCAGCGTAGACGCTGTCGAAATTTAAAAGTTGTTAACTAATTGAAATTGTGAAAAGAAGTGTAAATAACGAATAAATGTGTTTGTGATAAAAGAACGTTGGCTTTTGCATTCCATTCTTCGACCGCCAACCCTGCAGATAAGAGTGGCGTCTGCTATAACAAACTTTCCACCTTTTAGTAAAAACAATACTCCTGCTGCTATATTCACGCTGATATATAACCATCATTTAATAAAACCCCGCCACAAATGGCTTGCCCAACGTCGAGCGCGAATTTAGAATGGAATGCAAAATTACGAGTGCGACAAACATCAAAATGACGCTATCTCATCGTGCAGGAGAAAGACGCCATTAGACCATCGTCTGATATCAACAAAACATCGATACACGGAGAATCAACGTGGGAAAAACACCGGAGATCATCTAGCGAAGCCAACTACCCAGGAGACGTAAATAACTGGATGAAGAATCAGCAGGAAAGAAAGTAGGATCAAAACTTTTTGTTTTTTTTATATATACATTTTATTTCCATTTATTAATGCTACTTAGAAGTGGCAAAGTAACAGGACTTTCAACATTAAGTGAATTAGATAAAGGAATTAAAATGTCGCGAAAAGAGATAGAAACAGGAGTGGGGGAAGGGGCAGATAGGCCTAGTTATCAGATAGAATTAGAAGGGGAGGAACAGGCGGAAATAAGCAAAGACCAAAGGTTAATGATGATGATGTTTGAAAGACTGGAACAAAGTTTAAGTCAGAGTATAGGTCAGAAAATAGAGGGAGTGAGAGAGGACTTGGAAAATAATAAAAAAGAATTAGGTCAGAAAATGGAGCAAAATAATGCAGAATTAAAACAGGATATAGAACAAAGTTTAGGTCAGAAACTGGAACAGAATAAAAAAGAAATAGAACAGAAAATGGAGGAAGTGAGAAAAGACTTAGAACAGAAAATGGAATTAGGTAGACAGAACTTAGAACAGAAAATGGAATTAGGTAGACAAAACTTAGAACAGAAAATGGAATTAGGTAGACAGAACTTAGAACAGAAAATAGAATTAGGAAGACAGGAGTGTAAAGAAAATATGAAAGTAATGGAAACTAATTTAAAATTAGTACATAAAAACTTAAATGAAACAAAGGAAGCCTTAGAAGCTAGGATAGAAATTGTAGGAGATAGGATGGGAAAGATAGAATCAGAGATGAAAGAGAATAAAATTGTGTTAGAAGGAGAAATTGCTAGATGTAGGGATGAAATAACAGAATGTAATACAAGTGTAGACTGTAAGATAACAAATGTAAAAGCAGAAATAACTGAGGGATTAAGGAAAGAGATTGAGGTAGTAAAGAAAGACATTATTAATGAAACTGTAGAACAAATTGTAATTCCTAAAATTAAGACAATGAATGATGTGATGCTTTCACAACAGGATGCTATAAATGATATGAAACAAAGCCACTTAGAAATAAAGAATGATTTGAAATCAATTTGTGAAGAAATGAAAAAAGGGAAAGAAAATTTGGCTAATGTAAATGATGTTGTGAAGGCATTACAAAGACAAGATGATTTAGATGTAAGTAATGTACAAGATGAGAGTTATTTGAGTAATGTACAAAATGTTGACTCACCATACAGAGAAAGAGGTTCACAACCAAACAATGACACAACACATAACACATGTTACACCAACAGCATATTACATGAAATCACACCACCTACATTTGACGAGGAGAAGGGAGACGATCCAAAACTCTTTGTTAAAGAGATGGAAGAATACTTTAAAGTGAAAAGGATACCAAACGAGCTTAGGATGATGATAGTTAAGAAAAGCTTAAAAAACAAGGCATTAGAATGGCTCAGGTTAACACTAGCTGGTCATGAGTCTTATAGCTCATTCAGAAATTTATTCCTATCAAGGTATTGGGGCCCAGCTAAACAAAACCAAACTAGGGTAGAGCTAGCGACAGGTAGATACGATCCAACCAAAGGATTGTCATTAGTCGATTATTTTATGAAAGTAGCCAACAAAGGAAAGCTATTAGACCCCAACTTGTCGGAGGCAGAACTAATTGCCAGCATAACAAGACATTTCCCAGACACAGTGAGAACAGGATTAATTGTTGCGAGGCCAGTAGATTTTGCAGATATGATAGAACTGCTGACAGCCTTCGAAACACAAAATGGTCGGCCTAATGAGCATAGACATAGGAACGGTCACCCAAACTCACCCATCCTAAACCGGAACACGGCTACGAACAACCAGAGTGAGGGAGAACATAGAAATACTAGGAGTACCCATGAAAGAGGGAGAGGGGCACACCATTTCCCACAACCGCATAATCATGGCGAGAGGATGGAGAACACAAGACAGCGGTACCACGACACAATACCGAGGGGTGAATCGAGATACAGAACGCATAGATATGATCGTGGAAGACCAGGAGACCGTACCCATCAAGTGAATCATATACGATTCTGTAGGGAATACATGAACAGCCATAGGCCGTCGTACAATAGGGGTTCACGTCAAAGGGGCAGAAACCAAGGGAACATCGACAACGTAAGACAACAGGAACAGAATGAAAATCTGCCGGATAGGACCGATACTGCACAGAATACAGAAACTACGATCACCTCCAACGTCCAGGAAAACTAAATACAAGTCAACTTTGTGTCCCGGAAGTTGACCTGTGTGGCAGTAGGGGCAATATTGACCAATGTAATGTAGGTACCTTGAGAAGACAGGCGAGTGAAAGAAAGGAAATAACCAATCCACCAATGATTAGGCTGAAGGTATGGGGTATCGAATTGCCAGCAATGATTGATACAGGAGCCAGCACATCAGTATGTGACGAACAGCTGTTCCAGGAACTGATAACTAAAAGAAATGCTGAATTCTTGCCTGTGTGTGGAGTATATTGCAGCACAGCAATTGGCAAGAAAAAGGAACATGTTAAATACCAGGTAAGGCTGGTAATTGAAATCGGAAGTTGGAAGTTCGATTTTATTGCCCTAGTAATACCAAGATTAACAGCCACCCTAATCATTGGCAGTGATTTGCTTAACCTTTGGAGGTCGGTAATTAACTATGACCTACATGAATTTATCATTAAGGAAGGAGCCTCAGAATGCACTGCGAAGTTCCTGGAGGAAGAAACATGCCAGGAGGAACCAGACCAGACAGGGATCCATCCGGATGAACAATTCTTTGTGGAGAACATCAATGTCCACGAGAATAGGTTGGTAGACCTAAGGGTAAATAAGAAGAAAACAGGTTGGACGAGCGATGAAGAAACTAACGTTTGCAGCCATTGGATCTGCACAGAAGACGAGTATGTTACCTGGGATAACTACCAACCTGAACCACTACCAATAGATGGAGAAGAATCGATGTTACAGCTAGTCGATGAGAAGGTCTGGGGGGCACATGGCATCTCTGAAGAGGAAAGAAGCCAACTTAGGAAAATATTGGTTAAAAACAGGAAAGTTTTCGATAAAAAGCCAGGTATGTGTAACAAGTACGTACATACTTTTACAGTAACAGATATTACCCCCTATTCACATAAATCCAGGCCCATCCCCAACTCCATTAGGGAGGAAGCTGACAGAGTAATCCAGAAAATGTTAGCGGACGAAATAATAGAGCCGTCGGACTCATGTTATGTGAATCCAGTAGTATGGGTCCATAAGAAAGGGGGAAAATTGAGGATGACCATAGACGCAAGGAAGATAAATACACATACCTTGCCGGATCACTACAGGCCTGAGGGGGTAGACCAACTAATATCGAAATTGAAGGGAGGTCAACATTTCACTAGTCTTGACTTGACAGCATCATTCTGGCAAATTCCTCTTCATCCAGATGTCAGGAAATATACCTGTTTCTTGCACAAAGGAAAGGTATACCATTTTTCAAAATGTGCCTTTGGACTATCGACCAGTAGCAGTGCACTACTGAGAGCTCTAGACAAAGTTTTTGGAGATACCATCGAGACTTTTGTGACGCAATATGTAGACGACTTTTTAATATACAGTGAGAATCCCGAGTCGCACTTACATCACATAGATTATGTATTATCCAAGTTCCAGGAAAGCAACATGACCCTAAATTTAGAGAAGTGTGAATTTTTCGTCAAAGAGGCTGAATTTCTGGGCCACATCATAACACCTGATGGTATACAACCTAATCCGGAGAGGGTCAAGGCCATAGAGCATATACCACCCCCACGTAACTTAAAACAGTTGAGGAGGTTTCTGGGCATTTTACAGTACCAGTCGAAATTCGTGGTCAACTACGCTAAGGAATTGGTACCCCTTAGAGCACTGTTGAAAAAAGATACTAAGTGGGAATGGAATGCTGAACACCAGGTGGCCTTTGAGAATATCAAAGAACTTTTCAAGCACAGTATTCTCCTGGAACGACCGGATCCAAATTCACCTTTTCTAGTATACACTGATGCTAGTGCGCACTCATATGGAGCAATATTAGCACAAGAAGATGCAGATGGCAACAAACATGTGATTGCCACAGCTTCTAGATTTTTAAACAAAATAGAAGCCAATGCCTGCATAACCGAACTGGAAATAGGTGCAATCCATTTTGCGTTGCAAAAGTTCAGACATATATATCTTTATAAAATAATTATATATACAGATCACGTAAGCCTGTCCTTCATTCAAAAATGCAAGCTGACCAACTCCAAAATCTCAAGGTACATACATGAGATAATGTCATACGACATAGAGGTCAAACATATCCCGGGGAAGGAGAATATCTTCAGTGACTTATTGTCAAGATTGAGGTCGGAGAGTCACATACCCGAGACGGTATACAGTCCGCACCATGAGATCAAAATTATGCAGATAAATAGCAAAGAAAACAACGAGATCTTGCAAGACTTCAAGAACATAGCAAAGCTACAACAAGAAGACCCTGAATTGAAGAGGCTATTCGACAAGGCTCCAGACATAATACCAAGATTGGATGCCAAGATAGGCAAATTTAGGAACATCCTATTTAAATTGCATGGTCGCGACGTAAGGAAATGGAAAATGATGGTACCAAATTCCTTACAGGACAGGGTCATTTTGGCATTCCACCACTCGATGCTTCACTCCGGTACTGAGAGGACAATGCTTGCCATCGAGGAGGTATTGTACATTAAACATCTTGGCAAGAAGGTCAGGAAGTTAATTTCCTCATGCGACCTATGCCAAAAGGCCAAGCCAATTAATGTAAAGTACGATGTCATCCCACAATCCATCGTGAGGAACGAGAAAAATGCATTGGTGTGTATTGACGAGCATGGAGAGCTGCCAAGGGGTAAAGATGGAAACAGATACATATTTGTCATGTTTGATGTTTTTACAAAATTCACCAAAATATACCCCATTAAGAACATCAAAAGCAGAACATGCCTAGATAAAATCGTCAAGGACTACATCCCAAAATATGGGAGAATAAAATGTATCCTATCGGACAATGCGACCATGCATAAGAGCAAGTTGTTTCAGAACACCTTAGAAACATTAGGAGTAAAATTGTACTATTCCTCAGCATATTACCCCCAGGGAAACCCGACCGAGAGAATCATGAGGGATATTAGTATTTATTTTCGTTTACTCTGCCACAGAGACCACACTTCCTGGACGGAAAAATGCGGATATATAGAGGAGGTGATTAACCATTCGGTGAACCCCACGACCAAGTTCGCACCTATCGAGCTTATGACCAACACGAAACCAAGAAAATTAGCAATTGACATTGACACTACCATGGCTGCCCAAAGAGAATTATCAGAGAAAGAAAAATATCAATTGGCATTCAGAAGATTACAGCAGAAGGCTGAAAAAGGAAGGAACAAGGTGAAGAGATTCGTCAGGAAATGGTCCCCACAAATTGGAGAAAAGGTGCTCTTAAAAAGCCACAAAGCATCCAAGGCATCTGAGAAGAGATCTGGAAAGATGGAACTATTGTATACTGGACCACTGGTCATAACAAAACAGCTGGGTGATCACACGTATGAGCTACAGAATACAAATGGCAAGTTGGTAGGAAGATACCATAAAAACAAATTGAAGCCATACAAAGAAAGGACCAAATAGTCTTTGTCAACGAATGTGTAAGGCAGGAGTAGTAGAGATGAAAGAAGATAACAATTTTTGATGGGTTACTTATAGGAAATTATGTTCAGAATAGGATTACAACAAGGAAGAAAATCAACATAGTCATTGGCTATATCGACCACAAAGAGCATTGTCAACAAAAACAGACGAGGACACTGATTGTCATTAAATAAATGAATCATAGCGACGGAAGATAATATGTTTTTGACATAAGGATGTCAGGGACAAAAATAAAAATGAATCAATTATGATGAAAAAGATATAATATTTCGACACAAAGATGTCGAGGGTAAATTGAGAAGAAAAATAGTACAATTACAGAATAATTGTAAGTATAGAAGTTTTCTCTTATAGAAATAAGAGACAAAGAAATGACAATTAGTGAAGTGAGGAAAACCATAACCAGAAAAACAATGCCCATGAATTGAGATGAATATAGCCAATGCTAAGCTCGAAGAAATGTTGAACCAAACAACAATGAATAATAACCCAATCAAGAAAGTTAGTACCATTAGTAACATCAGAGTTTAAGAACCGACTCAATAACCTGCCTATACATAACAAGTTTATAAGACAAAGAAGGCAAAAAAAAAAAAAACTGAATAAAATATTGCCATAAACATGATCATAATCATTAGCTCAAAATTTGTATCCTGTTTTTCTCTCCTCATAGCAAAGAATATAAGTCAAAAACCACATGAAACACTTAAATTGTATTTGTGTCAATGTCAAATGTACAATAACTGAGTATGTGTTGTATAATAACTGAATATGTATTGTATGATAACTGGATATATTGTACAATAACTGAATATGTTGAGTAATAACTAAATGGTTTATGCCAAAACTGAATGTGTATTGTGCAATAACTGAATATGTATTGCATAATAACAGAACACATATGTGTTATGATAGCAGGATATATTGTGCAATAACTGAATATATATTGTGTAATAATTGGACATGTTGTGTAGTAATCAAATGTGTTGTACAATAACTGAATATGTATTGTATAATGACTGAAGGTGTATTGTATAATAACAACATATGTGATATGATAACTGGGTATATTGTACAAGGACTGAATATGTATTGCATAATAATTGGACATATTGTGTAATAACTAAATGTGTTGTACAATAACTGGATATGTATTGTATAATAACTGAATGCATTGTGTAGTAACCGAATATGTGAAACTTATAAAGACATGTTGTATTATGTCAAAACAAAGGACAAAGACAAACAGTGAAGAAGACTGTAAAGAAAAAAAAAAAAAAAAAAAAAAAATATATTGTACAAAGTGATTGAATCATAGGAGTAGGGAGAAGTATTGTATTGTGTTTCAAGATTGTGAATAAGGTGTCAACTTGAAAAACAAAACAAGGGGCATATGAGACAGAATATTGACTAATAGAAAATTGTTCATGTAAATATTTTTGTAAGAGTGTGTAAATTTTTAATTCTTTTAATTTGGGTGTATCAGGGACTTATTTTTTTTAATAATACTCAAAATAGACAATGTCTTCTCGTCACTTTGAGTTCAACCAATGAGAACTGTTGCGCGGATGAATACACAAGAATGGCGGTGTTGCGTCATAGGACGCTAGGTACTATATTCATTAGCGTCTGTGAACTCAAAGTGGGAGGTCGTATAATTGCTGATGGTGTGTGAACATGTAAATTACACCCAAACTTTTAACCAGCGTAGACGCTGTCGAAATTTAAAAGTTGTTAACTAATTGAAATTGTGAAAAGAAGTGTAAATAACGAATAAATGTGTTTGTGATAAAAGAACGTTGGCTTTTGCATTCCATTCTTCGACCGCCAACCCTGCAGATAAGAGTGGCGTCTGCTATAACAAACTTTCCACCTTTTAGTAAAAACAATACTCCTGCTGCTATATTCACGCTAATATGTGTTAACCATCTTTTATAATAAAACCCCGCCACAGAAGAATGATTAAAGTTGAAGTTAGACTTATTTATCTTTGATTAGTTTTAAACAAAGTGACTGCACTCTGATCTCAGTTCATATTCTGACCTTAAATCAAATCTGATCTCCAGTCAGCAATATTTATGCAAGTAGGTTTAACACAATGTAAGATTTGAAGCTTTCACAGCGCACGTTATTTATTTCAGTTTCACGAGCGATCAGCCGTGTGAGGTTTAAAAACATTGAGCTTTCGGCCATTGTAAACTCTATGGCCTTCATCAGAATGAAAAATGACCGTTTCAGTTTGTTTATTATAAAGTATTGGCCTGGTGCCGGTACATAGGGCCCAGCTTACAGGCTATATTTGACATTTATATACAATTTGCTTACTTATAACTAATTATAGTTTTTGGTTTGTGTAAAAACCCATACAGTGACTGTCTATCGGTTACCGAGAATAGTTTTCTTATGTCCTTTAAGTTCTGTTCAGTTTGGTTTATATATATATATGTACATATTTACAATTATATACACACATACATACACGTGCGCACTCTCTCTCTCTCTCTCACACACACACACACCTTCACTGGGCACACCAGAAATATGCGTCCCAGAGCACTGCACTATCTACACTTCATAAATACACTTTCCCGCAGTTTTCCTGCGTGGGCAGGGGACAGCTTCTGAATATTTTCCGAGGCGAGGGCCTCTGCCGGAACATGTGTGTGGACGCGCATTTATCAGCGAGTCGTGCCGCTTCTAGAATATTTTTATTCTATAGTCGCTCCACCCTTAGATCCGCACTTGATGTAAACACAAGCCGTCAACAACTGCGACACGCCGAAACCAAAGCATACCGCAAAATGGAGTACCTTAAATATTGACGGTTATCTCTAAGTTTTCAAGATGTGTAATAACACTGGTAAAGACTACTTGAATATAACGCGATAGCTGCGCTATTCCTAAAACTCAAGAGTAAATATCGCTCTGTTGCACCATAAACACAAGGCATGAGTCCACGTGGTGTTTGTGTTAGTCGCAGCTGATATGAACATCAGGCGGAGGGATACAAGGTGCAGATCTAAGGCTGGATGGAGTATGTATGTTTGCGATCATGTCATTCTCGTGGTTTCTAATGCGCGTCCATGCCGCCATTGCTCGTTTTTCTATTGCCTCCGGGACGAACGGGATCCGGGTTTCGTGGTGAAGAGTGTGGTTAGTGGTGAGGAGTGGAGCAGACACGATTTTTCTGAGGGAGAGGTTTTGGAGGGTTTGGAGTTGTTTCAGGGCAGTTTTGGAGGCATTAGCCCAGGCCACACATTCATACAGGACCACCGAGAGAATAAATGACCTATATAGTATCAGTTTTGACTTCAGCCGCAACTGTTTACTATGGAAGATGGGGGCGCACAACTTTAGCCGGTCTGCCTTTGTTGGCGCTATTTTTTATGTGGGTGGACCAACACATTGTGCGGTCCAAGGTGACACCTAAGTATTTAACCTGCTGACGGCAGTGCAATATTTGACCACCGACCGTTAGGTCCATTGTCAAAGTGTGATGCCACTTAGAGAAATGTATCAGCTGGCATTTGTTGGGATTAATTTTGATTTTCCAGTCATATTGCCATGAGAGGAAGTTGTTAACATAACGTTGCATTTCTGCAAGGTCGAAACGTGGATTTCTATGGTGGTTGTATATTGCAGTGTCATCAGCATACATGGCGACCTTGCATCTGGCGTCCACTGGGAAGTCATTAGTGAATAATATGTACAGAAAAGGGGACATGATTGCCCCTTGTGGGACGCCAGCCCGCATCACTCGCTCCCGTGAGGAGGAGCGGCCCACTTGGACGTAAAACTGCCGTTTTTCTAGAAAATTGTGCAGCAAGTATAGATAATTTTGAAGAGCCAGGAAATTGTGGTGCAGCTTGTAAATGACGCCATTGTGCCAGCACCGGTCAAATGCGGCTTCTATGTCCAGAAATAGCGCCAACGTTGAAGCCCCATTGTTAAATTGCATTAGCCCAGGCCACACATTCATACAGGACCACCGAGAGAATAAATGACCTATATAGTATCAGTTTTGACTTCAGCCGCAACTGTTTACTATGGAAGATGGGGGCGCACAACTTTAGCCGGTCTGCCTTTGTTGGCGCTATTTTTTATGTGGGTGGACCAACACATTGTGCGGTCCAAGGTGACACCTAAGTATTTAACCTGCTGACGGCAGTGCAATATTTGACCACCGACCGTTAGGTCCATTGTCAAAGTGTGATGCCACTTAGAGAAATGTATCAGCTGGCATTTGTTGGGATTAATTTTGATTTTCCAGTCATATTGCCATGAGAGGAAGTTGTTAACATAACGTTGCATTTCTGCAAGGTCGAAACGTGGATTTCTATGGTGGTTGTATATTGCAGTGTCATCAGCATACATGGCGACCTTGCATCTGGCGTCCACTGGGAAGTCATTAGTGAATAATATGTACAGAAAAGGGGACATGATTGCCCCTTGTGGGACGCCAGCCCGCATCACTCGCTCCCGTGAGGAGGAGCGGCCCACTTGGACGTAAAACTGCCGTTTTTCTAGAAAATTGTGCAGCAAGTATAGATAATTTTGAAGAGCCAGGAAATTGTGGTGCAGCTTGTAAATGACGCCATTGTGCCAGCACCGGTCAAATGCGGCTTCTATGTCCAGAAATAGCGCCAACGTTGAAGCCCCATTGTTAAATTGCTCTGTTACGTCATCAGTTAGTCTGAGGAGCTGTAGTTCAGTGGAATGTCCTTTTCTAAAGCCAAACTGTGAATTTGAGAGTTCATGTGTTGCCGAGAGTTGTTTTTGTAGTCGAGAAAGGATACATTTTTCGAGCAATTTACCAATAATAGACAAAAGACTAATGGGGCGGTAGTTTTGCGGTTGTCTGGTGCTTTTCCCTTGCTTTGGGAGCATGATAACCTTAGCTCGTTTCCAAGTGGAGGGGAAATAGCCTTGCTGCAAACAGGCGTTAAATATCTTTGTTAGTTACACCAGAGCTTTTCTCGGGAGATGCTTAAGTTCCTCATTAGTCACTTTGTCTGGGCCGGCAGCCTTCCCATTAGGCAATTTCCTAATGAGCTTGAAAACTTCCTGCGGTGTTATGATGGGTAGTTGTTGCTCTTACTTCTGCGCCACCCAGGTTTGTACCCATGTCTGGACCTCCCGTTCTATTTCACGGTTGGTCACCAGGTTTTCGGTGAATCTGTCTTGGAGACAGTCAGCGAAGACCTCGGCTTTCTCCTCTTCGGAGAAGTGCAAGCCACTTTGAGTGTGCAGCACCTCAGTTGCGGAGTTGACGCTCGTGGAAACTTTGAAAGCCTTGAGTAATTTCCATAAAGAAGAGTCCAAATGGGTGGTACTCAGCATTTTGTTTTCCCACTGTTCAAAGTCTAATTTGTTGCCGAATGACGTTGCGTAGCCATTTTGCTAGCACTTTGTATTCAGGCTGTCGGGTGTATCGCCACAGTTTTGTCAAGCGTCGTCTCCACGCAATGAGTTGCTCTACCTTGGGGTATGTGCAAAAACCGGGTGGTCTTGTGGCGTAAGTGGTAGCGCTTCTCTTGGCTGTGTGTAGCGAGGCAGTAAAGTTTTCAATGGCAACATCTATATCTGCCTCACTATAGTATGACAGTCTGGGTTGCGCCATCCCGTGCATTTCGATGGTGAACTTATTCCGGTCGGTCTCAGCCCTCCTTCGAGGGCCAGAGACACCGGCTGAAATACCACCCTGTATGTCGAAATGCACAGGAAGATGGTCGGAGTCCAGGCTGTGATACACAGTAAAGTTGTTTAACAGTGTTGCATTTTTTGTGAGTACGATGTCCAAAATCTCAGGGTCAAAGTGCCCTGATCGATGCCAAAAGGTGGGTTCTTGGGGTCATTATCAGTTATAAATTCAACCAGGAGGTTTCCCGCCACGTTTGCCCGGTGCGAAAACCACCAGGGGTGCCTGGCATTGAAATCTCCTGCAATTATAACATGGTCCTCTAAAGCGAGGATTTGTTCGAGGCCACGTATGAAATCTGGGGAGTTAGGGGGCCGATAAAGTGCTAGCAGCATCACCGTTTGACTATTTACATGTGTTTTAAGTGCTGTGCACTCTAACGCTGCCATTACAGGCAATGTAACAGAAGCATGAGCAATAGTATTTCGAAGCAAAATAGCAGTCCCTCCCCCTTGTCTGCCAATTCTGTCGTTCCGAAAGATTTGATACCCCTGGAGCTTAAAAGTGTGTTCGTGCTTTAATTTTGTTTCGCAGATGAATGCGATGTCAATTTTGTTACGCCGTAGGTAGTTTTCAAGTTCATGTTGCTTCCTGTGGATGCCATCTGCATTCCACAGTAGTTAAAGTTGTGCCTCCCCTTACATGGGCCATTTATTCTAAAAGGGCTGAGAGGAGACATATGATGGTCTCTATTTTCTCCCAAGTGCTGCTGCAGCTTTTGAATTTGACCAGGAAAGGCTGCGCCTTCATCAATAATGATGGTAAATTTAGGTCTCTGAACATGTTTAATATATCTTGTATCCCACTCAGGTCACCCGTGGGCGCCTGTTGGGGTAGTGGAGGGGGACCATTCTGTGGTGGCACTGGTGCCTTTTGCCCTCCGGTAGTTCCCGCATAGGAGATACCTGTTTGAACCAGGGCCGGGTGTATGATGGGTTTTGGCCCTGGCTGAGCACTGGGAGAGCTCCTGGCTATGGATGCCAGTTGACGGCGGTGACGTTCGTTGCGAAACGTCTCGCACCCCCTGAAGCTGGCAGGATGCGTTTCCCCACAATTAGCACAGTGGGGTACAACGCCCTGCTTGGCCTTTTTTGGGCAAGCCAGACAGTGGAGGTCGCAGCAAAGGACACACCGGGAGGTCAGCTTTCCGCTCTCCATATATATATACAATGTTAGGTGGTAGGGGGTTGAGTTGCCCTGGCCAATGAGCGGGTGATGATTTGTGATTGTGCCTGCTGTTTCGGGCTGTTTGTCACCGGCCACAGTGTTTTCTTGAGGGTCAGTACTTGGTCCAGAATCACTATAGTTGCTGTTGTGAATGTGTTTCATGGCTATTGTCCAGGCAGGGCTTAGCTGAAGTCTGCGGTCCCTGTTGTAATTTTTGGATGTAGTTTGATTTGAATGGCTTCCTTAATGACTCTGTCCCAGTATTTATCTGTATGCTCCAGAACTTTGATGTCTTCATGAAGAAAGTCTTGATGTTCTAACTAGTGAATATGCGGGAGATCCTGTTTGGGATGGAACCGTAGAATGGTATGAAGGCTTTATTCGGCCAGCTGTCCATCCTTTGAGTGAGGCGTTGCGGGTTGTTGCAATTGTTTTCAACCTTCTTGCGTGCCTTTTTGATGTCGTTATCACTGTATCCATTTTTTGGCAAAGTGTCTCATAGGTAATTATTATTTATTTATGCCAACAAACTTACTGTTGGTGTTTTTAAACACACAAGCCGTGTGTGGGCAAAGTTTAAGAGAACTAACGAACTAACTTGAGAATTTAATGCCATTCTGGCAGTTTGTCACAATAGCTCAGTGGTAGAGCGTCCGCCCGGCAAGCGGAAGGTCTGTGGTTCAAATCCCAGTTGTGGCATTGAATTTTTAAGTTCCAGTTCTACCTCTTAATCTCTTGTCTCATAGGTATTTAAGTTCCTGCTTAATGTGGTCTTCATCCACAATATCAAAAGCCTGGTGAAACAAATTGGAGATAACTGTCTTCTTTTGTTTTAGCCATCAAACACATCCACAACAGCAACTATAGTGATTCTGGACCAAGTACTGACTCTCAAGAAAACACTGTGGCCGGTGACAAACATAGCCCGAAACAGCAGGCCCAATCACAAATCGTCACCCACTCAATGGCCAAGGCAACGCAACCCCCTCCCATCTAACACTGTATATATATGGAGAGCGGAAAGCTAACGGTCATTTTTCATTCTGACGAAGGCCATAGAGTTTACAATGGCCGAAAGCTCAATGTTTTTAAACCTCACAGGTTTAACACAAGTTTGTACGATCTTCCCCCTTCTACAGAAGTTATTGCACACTTACTAATTCTTTCAGGAAGCACTAGATTTTCACCTTTCTACATAACACAAAACTTTAATGCTAGGATTTTACTGTACAACAATGCACAGAAGAGCTTAAAATATATTGGAAAACTTAATCAGATATCACAAGTAAAACCAAACTAAAAATGCATTTGCACACAACTGTGATATCTATGTAGTTATCAAACAGTTAAAAGTCTCCTGCAGCTCCTAACTGAACTGGGTCACTACTTCTCAATCAAGTACTTCCTTAACTGTCCCCTCAAGGACCAAACAAGGCTGAGTGCACCCCGGATCACATCTCCCACTAAATAAGCAGCAGTGCTACCACTGCACTAAACAAACAATCCATTTTTCTATTTACTTCATGTTAATTGAGATAAATGTTTGCAGAAACAGTTTCATAACATATTTCTTTGTAAATGCAAGAAGCATAGAGCAAAATGAGGTAATGTTGCCAAATACAGGCTTAGGGACCACATAACACAGGGTGCCAATGTATGACAAATGAAAGTAGCCAGTACTAGTATCACGTAGTTGCACAACGTGCGATGTTGCAATTGTATAGTTAGCAATGCATATAAACAAATTAACCACATAATCACATAACCTGAAATGGGAATATACTTCGTAAATATACATTTATAAAAGAAATACAAAGTTGTGATTTAGAGGTATAAACTGTATAACCTGAAATAATTCTAAAACCATAAGGTCATGCAGTTGTGTAATAGGGATATATCTCATAATGGACGTTTATGAAACAAATACACAGTTTTGTAAGAGTTACATGTGGCAGGTGACTGACAAAGGGAATGCTTTAAACATCAGATTTTACTGCAAAAAATAGTCACAAATTACTGCTGATTTCAACGTTATTTGCAATGCAGATTTCCATTAATAACAACAGCTAAAGACAATGAGGAAAAAGGAAATTGTCACTTCCTAACACTTTCTGCTAATGTTAAATCTCTATTTTCATTATTCTATTATTTAGTTTGCACTTCTATTCCATTGTTTCAGTTTTAGACTGCACTTCTGTTCCTCTCTGATCCATAGTTGCCAACCTCTATGTCCAGTAGTGTATTTCTTCATGTCAAGTTGGCATGGTTTAGCAACATTGCACATATTCAGCAACATTACCCAAAGTGAATTGGTAGTCGCCAGATGTTTAAAAATGGGTTGCTAATATTGTTGTTGTTAGCTAATGCTGGATTTCTGACAATGAAGTCATTAATCCTCTTGCTCTCCAATATTTTTCAGTATATAGTGCCTGGTCAGAGCTTGAATGAGTTTTCCACAGAGGATAAATCACTTTTTTATGACCGGTGGGTGGGGCCTGTACATATCGTGTTCTGATTGGTCAACATTATTTGGCATGTTGTGCAAAGGAATACTTTTGTTCTTACCTTCTTGTTTCTTCTGTAGTACTGGTATCCAGGCTTTGATAAGGCAAAGGGTTTCTTCTTTGTGGTTGAAGTTATTTTTATGTTCATGGATTTCTATCATCTCTCTTTGTAACCAGGCCAGGTAGCTGACGCAAGTGTCTTTGTAGTGTACATCATGTCCAAATAATAGGGAATGTTGTGCCACTGTGTGCAGCATGGCAATGAGAAGAAAACAATATGAAAGATACAACAGACTAGAATCACGGTGGCAGAACATTTCTTATTATTTGGACATGACGCACTATACAAAGACACCTCTGTCAGCTACCTCGTCTGGTTACCAAGAGAGACAATAGAAATCCATAAACTTCACCACAAAGAAGAAACCCTTTACCTTAACAAAGCTTGGATACCAGTGCTACGGAAGAAACAAGAAGGCAAGCACAAAAGTATTCCTTTTAACGCAAACGTTAATTCACAATTTGCATATTGATTAATTGCAATGTCTATTTGTTGCAATGAATTACAACCCACATCTTCAGGTTTTCGAACGAAAATGACTGTCTCCTATCCGACAACAGTGACTTATAGGCAGAAAAGCTGCGTTCCACATCTGCTGAAACCACAGGTGCATATGTAAAATATTTTACACATTTTCTGTCTATATCTGGGCATTTTGAAGCACTGCTTTCATCTTTAATTACGTTGGCAATTTTACGCAGTTTATGGTATCCTTTGTTTTTCTGTAAAAGAGTTTGCAGTTTCGCAGCTATTCTTTTCCCCACGCTATCCTTCATAGAATTCAGCTTGTCGGTAACTTCTTTCATGACGGTTATTTGTTTTACCAGTTCTTCTCCAGACCTTTCTAAAGATTGAATTGCAGAGGTAAGAAATCCAAAATTTGTGGTAATGTATGTCAACTGACGTTTAATATCAGGGTCACGTAAAAGGATTTGAGCTGTTTTTATTGCAGTTGCAGCGTTAATGTCAAACTCCTGCACCACGTGTTTAACGGCATCGAAATTTGTAGAATAGTACTCGCATGCTTCCAGCCATGTTTCCCATCGTGTTAGAACTGGTGCGGGAGGAAGAGCAACTCCTGGATAAAGATCTCGAAATATTGCCACACGTGAAGGCGATTTTACAAATACCTTCTTGACAGTCCCTATAAGCTTATCAGCGGCAGGAAATTGAGATCATACCTCTTCTGCTAGTCTGTGGCAGGCGTGAGCAAGGCACGTGACATGTATTATGTTTTTGTAAGTGACTTGCAAATGGGTTCCTGCCTTTACCATATAGGTAGCTGCATCGGTAACAAATAGTCGTACTCTATCGTGCTGCACACCTGATGGCCATAGTATTTTCATGGCATTGTCAAACACTGCACTTATGGTAGAATAATTTGCAACACTGACTATGTCACTTGTTAGAAGATACGGTCCAATGGGGCCTTCTGCGTCCAGTGCTCCAACAACTACATTGACCACAAATCGCCCAACGGCATCCGTTGTTTCATCCATTGAAACCCATATGTTGTGGTTATTTAGGTTCATTCGTATACAATCAATGCACTTATCATTAACATTTTCGTACATAGTACTTACGTAAGGTCGTAGGATGCGGAATTGGTTTGCCAGTGTACTTTTCTAAAAACACACGCAACTTCGGATCCTGTAGTTTATGTAGAGGAATATCGGCAGAAATAAATGCTGCGCATAGCTCTTCATTAAATGCTTTATTTGATGGAAGTACGTCTTGTTGTAGCGATGGATCCTCACATTTTGCAACACAAAGCTTATGTGTTGCTGTACTGACATGTCGTAGCACATTACTCAGTTTACTATGAGTAACTGTTTTATTGCAAGGTTTACAATAAAGTTTTTCTTGAACAACAGAGAAAACATGTTCCCCATACTCAATTATATACTTTTGTAAACCTGTGGACGTTCGTAACCTTTCCTTTGGCATTGTGTCTGCGTGAACTCTGTGTGGCAAATACTGTGACTCAACGTACGGTGTACTCAACCCTCTCCTTGAAACCGATGCACTACCGGGCGCCTCTCAACAAACGCAACCGCTCCAACGTCGCTGCCCTAATGATAACAGACAGGCTCTGCCCACTGGTCATATAAAAAGGGATTTATCCTCAACGTAAAACTCATTCTACCTCTGACCAGCCACTGAATCACTTGTGCAGATGCCAAGTGTAGTCCCTGGTGAAACAAACCCACTAGACCACAGCCTACAAGTCCAGGTTGTATATTTAGCCACCAAGATGTCGGCTGTGAAAGCCTCGGCTTGTATATTGCTTTTATAGGATTTAGAAGGCCTCTAAACATGTATTTTTGGCAAAATCATACATCAAATTTTTGTATGGAAGGCAATACTTCCACTATTTATTACAGGTAAGTATTAACTATAAGGCGTACAGTATTAGAAGGCACATGAGGCAGAGTTAGAGAGGGCTCGCCTAGAGCAACTGTCCTATCATAGTCGTGCAGCGTTGCCTAGTTCCGAACGCACAGCACAAGCGTGAGCAACAGAGATTTCTCTTTTACATGCACCCAAAATGATTACTGGAAATTCCACATTCTAATATGCCTTGGTGTATGCGGCAAGAATTTTTGAGGCAGCCTGTACAAAGACCATTTTTCTATGGCGTATGGTTCTCGAGTTATCGCTTTGAGAATAAACAACTGACTCCCATGTTTATGCTCATGTATGCAACTTCCAATCTTGCTTGTGTGCTTTATTCCTTTTCATTATGCAGTTACGGACTAAGACATTACGAAGTGTCATTAGGAGCTGCGTGTATTTGGTTCATAAATTAACTGACCACAGATCACTGCAGTCGTGCACAATTTCTTTAGTTCGGTTCAAGACCAATCCGTAACACAAATTGTGCTTTGTGTAATTGTGACAGTAAGCAGAAAATTTGCATGTTTACATTGTGTTTAGTGAAGTGTTAACAATGTTACTTTCAAAGCCTGGTACCAGTGACGCATGTACTAAGGGTAAAGTACTCCATTCTCAGGCCAGAAATATTATTTTTAAAGTGTAAAGTTTTTTTAAGGAATTGGCATCTGAGGAAGTGCATGTAAATAAGTACGTTAATATTGAGTGTTACAGTTTATAATGTTATCCTCATTATCCTTTGCTGTGTAAGTTTAGGTTCTGACAATTTGTGACACGACAAATGTTATTTTCATTGTTCTCTCGCTGTAACTTCTGTTCTCTGGCACATCACTTGGCAGCAGTGCAGCCACTCTGTGCACACATTGGTTCAGCTCATGTGCCTTCTAAAACCGTACGCCGTATAGTGTAAATCAATGTTAGCCAGCCGTATTGTTTACATACCTAGAGTATATGAAGATATCTGTCCATCTTCTTCATAGAAGAAACGGTCACCTCTTGTGAGACAAATGTTGGACCAACGAGAGCTCCAGGAAGAGCAAGCTCTGCCACAGCGCCCATAAAAAGATCAATCTCATCCACAGTGACTCAAGTCCTTTTATAACCTGTAATACAAAAGTAGGTAGTCAAACGTCAGAACAAACCTTGTAACTAGATAGGAGCAATTCCTGCGGTTGCTTAACAAGCAAGCATTTATATTTATTCACTATCTTCTGTAAAGGAATAGCTGCAGGAATGATTTTTTCAAAAATATGCTTCTATAAAAAAAGGAGTATGTTGCACTCACATGACTTTCTCGACTCACTCTTGTACAAACTATACTTACAAACACTTATTACTCTATCTACTTCATGTAAATTGAGATAAATTTCACCTAAAGTTTTGTTTTCTCCTTGCAAGTCTAGTAGTTCAGCCAGAAATTAAGACAAGATTGAAACTTAATGTTAAACCTAGTTTTCATCTTGGCTACAATGCAAGATGGTATATATACTGGTACACCGTCATGTTAAAAAGGTGTTAGGACATCACAATGACGTCACTGCAAACAACTTAATGCAGGCACACAAGAGCAGTGTTTTTGAGTTAATAGCAAAGTAACATCTATTATTTTTCATTTAGTTGATTACTTGTCTGTTACATTCAATTATGTAACTAATTTTAAATGAAGTGTTAACAATGCAATGGTGGTTGTACCTTGAAAAACAAATTTCTCATTCATTTCCTAGCCTGTTAATGTGAAAAAGAGCTGGAGGACGGCAGAGATTTACACATTATCACCCGCAGCAGAGTGTACCAAATTTAAACATGCTCAAACAATGATATGAGAAGAGAAATATTAAAATTCGCTCATCTTCTGTCAAATGAGCTTGCATAGGTATAGGAGTTTTCACGTTATGAAGGCACAATGGCTCTTATGGAGAATAAGCGCGGCGTTGCCACGTATGTTGCGCCACTGTGATTACCGCATTTTTGCTCACAACCAGGTTTATTATTATTAGTTATTATTATTATTATTATTATTATTATTATTATCAAACACCTAAGAATTGCTCGCCACTTTTAATAATGCTTTAAGACCAGTGGATAACCCAGCCAAAAGCGCTTCTTTAGGAGTTTTTATTGTCCTATCCTTCCAAACTTTTGATACAGTGTGCCCTACATTTACCCAACTTTCATCAAGGTACAGGATTTTCCTTCCCTCTTGCCTGCCGCCACACTATAATATCACTTCTCTCAATCATAAACGATTTATTTCCTCTCTTTTCAAAATCAAATCCCATTTCCTTCACTAAGCGATAAAAGGTTAAATATTTAAAATTTAGCAAGTCCTTATCCTCATTGACCTGTTTCAATACGGACAGAATTGTAGGGGGAATATTTTGAAACAGAAATGAATTAAATTTGCATCGTATAGAACTGTGTACAAAATCATTATATTTCACCTTCCTGCTGGTTTTGTATGTATATACCGTTTGTCTTGTTTTCTGCGGTGTAGTGATGGGACCCTTTTTACATTCTTTTCTTAACCTCTTGAGCAACAGCCATTTAAAAGCTCCGCGGGCCGAGAACGGATACCCAATATCCAGTGCAGGTCATTTAAATTGTTAAATGCGCTAAAAGTGCTTCCTAAATACACAGCTGTATTTTGCGTATATTTTAAGTTATTTTAATGAAACAAAACTGGTATAAAACTCATTATATGCAGTATACATGTACATTATCAGCAATGTTGAGTTGCATTTACAAATCGTTGAAATTGCACTATTTGTTTCACTGTGGTAAAAAGTTAACTTTGCTTTGTCGAAGGTGCCTAATATAATTTCTTGGAAAGAAACAGTAGTGGACCCATTGTATGTGTGAGCTATGCGTCAGCAAGTCACAGCACAATGTGAAATAGAACACTACTGTATGCGTGGATTATGAGTCATCAGAATAAAGCAGGTTTGCAATTTTTCCTTACACGTGTTACGTAACTTGGATATAGCTTACAGGCTCCGTTTGTTTCTTTCTTGAAATGCATACGTATACTTTCCTGCTTGTAGCTGAAGTGAGAAGCTTTTGAGTGTTACATCTCAGAGCTAAAACATGGCATCAACAAGCAGTTGAGACAGAATATTGACCAATAGAAAATCGTTCATGTAAATATTTTTGTAAGAGTGTGTAAATTTCTAATTCTTATTTGGGTGTATCAGGGACTTATTTTTCAATATTCAAGATAGCCAATGTTTTCTTGTCACTTTGTGTTCAACCAATGAGAACTGTTGTGCGGATGAATACAAAAGAATGGCAGTGTTGCGTCAGGCAGACGCCAAAGGACTATATTCATTAGCGTCTGTATGCTCAAGATGAAAGGATGTATATTTTTTGATAGCGTGTGAACATGTAACTTACACCCAAACTTTTAACCAGTGTAGATTCTATCGAATTTTGAAAGTTGTTGATTAATTAATATGGTGCTAAAAGTGTAAATTAACGAATAAATATGTTGTGATAAAGGAACGTTGATTTATGCATTCCATTCTGTAACCACGACCCTAGAGATAAAAATAGCGTCTGCTACCACTCTATTTCTACATTCAGTAAGAACATTATCTCCGGTATGCTATGTAAAGACATATTATAAAACCTGCACCAAAATGGCTTGCCCAACGTGGAGCGCGAATTTAGAATGGAATGCAAAATTATGAGTACGAAGTGTTAACATCAAATGACGCCATCCCATCGCGCAGGAAAAAGACGCCATTAGACCATCGTTTGATATCAACAAAACATCGATACACGGAGAATCAACGTGGGAAAAACACTGGAGATCATCTAGCGAAACCAACTACCCAGGAGACGTAAATAACTGGACGGAGAACCAACGGTAAAGAAAGTAGGATCCAAAATTTTTGTTTTTACATACATTTTATTTCCATTTTTTCATGTTACTGAGAAGTGGCAAAGTAGTGGGACTTTTAACCTTAAGTGAATTAAATAAAGAAATTAAAATGTCGCGAAAAGAGATAGAAACAGGAGTGGGGGAAGGGGCAGATAGGCCTAGTTATCAGGTAGAATTAGAAAGTGAGGAACAGGTGGAAATAAGCAAAGACCAAAGGTTAATGATGATCATGTTTGAAAGACTAGAACAAAGTTTAGGTCAGAAAATGGAACAGAATAGAGCAGAACTAAAACAGGACATAGAACAAAGTTTAGGTCAGAGTATAGGTCAGAAACTGGAACAGAATAAGGAAGAGATAGGTCAGAAAATGGAGGAAGTGAGAAAAGACTTAGAACAGAAAATGGAATTAGGTAGACAGAACTTAGAACAGCAAATGGAATTAGGTAGACAGAACTTAGAACAGAAAATGGAATTAGATAGACAGAACTTAGAACAGCAAATGGAATTAGGTAGACAGAACCTAGAACAGAAAATAGAATTAGGAAGACAGGAGTGTAAAGAAAATATGAAAGTAATGGAAACTAATTTAAAATTAGTACATAAAAACTTAAATGAAACAAAGGAAGCCTTAGAAGCTAGGATAGAAATTGTAGGAGATAGGATGGGAAAAATAGAATCAGAAATGAGAGAATAAGATTGTGTTAGAAGGAGAAATTGCTAGATGTAGAGATGAAATAACAGAATGTAATACAAGTGTAGACTGTAAGATTACAAATGTAAAAGCAGAAATAACTGAGGAATTAAGGAAAGAGATTGAGGTAGTAAAGAAAGACATTATTAATGAAACTGTAGAACAAATTGTAATTCCTAAAATTAAGACAATGAATGATGTGATGCATTTACAACAGGATGCTATAAATGATATGAAACAGAGTCACTTAGAAATAAAGAATGATTTAAAATCAATTTGTGAAGAAATGAAAAAAGGAAAAGAAAGTTTGGCTAATGTAAATGATGTTGTGAAGGCATTACAAAGACAAGATGATTTAGATGTAAGTAATGTACAAGATGAGAGTTATTTGAATAATGTACAAAATGTTGACTCACCATACAGAGAAAGAGGTTCACAACCAAACAATGACACGACACACAACACATGTTACACCAACAGCATATTACATGAAATCACACCACCTACATTTGACGAGGAGAAGGGAGACGATCCAAAACTCTTTGTTAAAGAGATGGAAGAATATTTTAAACTGAAAAGGATACCGAACGAGCTTAGGATGATGATAGTTAAGAAAAGCTTAAAAAACAAGGCATTAGAATGGCTCAGGTTAACACTAGCTGGTCATGAGTCGTATAGCTCATTCAGAAATTTATTCCTATCAAGGTATTGGGGCCCAGCTAAGCAAAACCAAACTAGGGTAGAGCTAGCGACAGGTAGATACGATCCAACCAAAGGGTTGTCGCTAGTCGATTATTTTATGAAAGTAGCCAACAAAGGAAAGCTATTAGACCCCAACTTGTCGGAGGCAGAACTAATTACCAGCATAACAAGACATTTCCCAGACACAGTGAGAACAGGGTTAATTGTTGCGAGGCCAGTAGATTTTGCAGATATGATAGAATTGCTGACAGCCTTCGAAACACAAAATGGTCGGCCTAATGAGCATAGACATAGGAACGGTCACCCAAACTCACCCATCCTAAACTGGAACACGGCTACGAACAACCAGAGTGAGGGAGAACATAGAAATACTAGGAGTACCCATGAAAGGGGGAGAGGGGCACACCATTTCCCACAACCACATAATCATGGCGAGAGGATGGAGAACACAAGACAGCGGTACCACGACACGATACCGAGGGGTGAATCGAGATACAGAACGTATACATATGATCGTGGAAGACCAGGAGACCGTACCCATCAAGTGAATCACATACGATTCAGTAGGGAACACTGAACAACCACAGACCGTCATATGACAGAGGTTCACGCCAAAGGGGCAGAGACCAATGGTACACTGGCAACATAAGACAGCAGGAAGTAAATGAAAATGTGCCGGATAGGGCAGATACTGCACAGAATACAGAAACGACAACCACCACCAACACTCAGGGAAATTATAACAACTAAGTTCGTCCCAACCGAGTGGATGACAAACAACAAAATCTCAGCAACTTACAATTGACATCAACACCATGATGGCTACACGAAGAGAAAGATGGAACCACTGGTCATAACAAAACAGCTGGGTGACCACACGTATGAGCTACAGAATACAAATGGCAAGTTGGTAGGAAGATACCATAAAAACAAATTAAAGCCATACAAAGAAAGGACCAAATAGTCTTTGCCAACAAATGTGTAAGGCAGGAGTAGTAGAGATGAAGGAAGATAACAATTTTTAATGGGTTACTCATAGAAAATTATGTTCAGATTAGGAATTACAACAAGGAAGAAAATCAACATAGTCATTGGCTATATCGACCACAAAGAGCATTGTCAACAAAGACAGATGAGGACACTGATTGTCATTAAAGAAATGAATCATAGCGACGGAATATAATATGTTTTTGACATAAGGATGTCAGGAACAAAAAATAAAAAGGAATCAATTATGATGACAAAGATATAATATTTCGACACAAAGATGTCGAGGGTAAATTGAGAAGAAAAATAATACAATTACAGAATAATTATAAGTATAGAAGTTTTCTCTTATAGAAATAAGAGACAAAGAAGTGACAATTAGTGAAGTGAGGAAAACCATAATCAGAAAAACAATGCCCATGAATTAAGATGAATATAGCCAATGCTAAGCTCGAAGAAATGTTGAACCAAACAACAATGAATAATAACCCAATTAAGAAAAATGGTACCATTAGTAACATCAGAGTTTAAGAACCGACTTAATGACCTGCCTATACATAAGCTTATAAGACAAAGAAGGCAAAGAACTGAATAAAATATTGCCATAAACATGATCATAATCATTAGCTCAAAATTTGTATCCTGTTTTTCTCTCCTCATAGCAATGAATACAAGTCAAAAAACCACATAATAAACCATGATACACTTGAATTATATTTGTGTCAATGTCAAATGTACAATAACTGAGTATGTGTTGTATAAGAACTGAATATGTGTTGTACAATAACTGAACATGTATTGTATGATAACTGGATATACTGTGTAATGACTGAATATGTTGAGTAATAACTAAATGTGTTATGCAAAAAACTGAATGTGTATTGTGTAATAACTGAATATGTATTGTATAATAACAGAACATATGTGGTGTGATAGCTGGATATATTGTACAATAACTGAATATGTATTGTATAATAATTGGACATGTTGTGTAGTAACCAAATGTGTTGTACAATAACTGAATATGTATTGTATAATAACTGAATGTATTGTGTAGTAATCGAATATGTGAAATTTATAAAGACATGCTGTATCATGTCAAAACAAAAGACAAAGACAAACAGTGAAGAAGACTGTAAAGGAAAAAAAAAAATATTGTACAAAGTGATTGAATCATAGGAGTAGGGAGAAGTATTGTGTTTCAAGATTGTAAATAAGGTGACAACTTGAAAAACAAAACAAGGGGCATATGAGACAGAATATTGACCAATAGAAAATCGTTCATGTAAATATTTTTGTAAGAGTGTGTAAATTTCTAATTCTTATTTGGGTGTATCAGGGACTTATTTTTCAATATTCAAGATAGCCAATGTTTTCTTGTCACTTTGTGTTCAACCAATTAGAACTGTTGCGCGGATGAATACAAAAGAATGGCGGTGTTGCGTCAGGGAGACGCCAGGAACTAGTTTCATTAGCGTCTGTATGCTCAAGATGAAAGGATGTATATTTTTTGATAGCGTGTGAACATGTAACTTACACCCAAACTTTTAACCAGTGTAGATTCTATCGAATTTTGAAAGTTGTTGATTAATTAATATGGTGCTAAAAGTGTAAATTAACGAATAAATATGTTGTGATAAAGGAACGTTGATTTATGCATTCCATTCTGTAACCACGACCCTAGAGATAAAAATAGCGTCTGCTACCACTCTATTTCTACATTCAGTAAGAACATTATCTCCGGTATGCTATGTAAAGACTTATTATAAAACCTGCACCACAGTGTTGCACAAAGGTTAGCGAGTGGTGGAAGTGTACGGGCTTCTGAAATTACACACGATAATGTGGAGGACTTCTTGCTGTGTGACAGCGATTTGGATATTGATGGCGAATTTTCCAAATTTGAGGGGGGTGTGGAGGATATAGGTACAAGTAGCAGTGAGGAAGAACGTGACCAACTTCCTTCAGGTGTTCGTGAAGAGTCAGCATTGTGGAGTGCTGAAAACAATTCCAATACAAACAGGCACATCTTCACGAGCACAGGGTCTGGTGTTCAATCCCAGGCTCAGCTGACTTCTGACAGCCAACCAATTGACATTTTTACAAAATTTTTTACTACCGACTTAGTGTCTCTCATTGTTTCGGAAACAAATGTATATGCGAGTAAGGTGAAGGAAGACCTGCTCTCTAAAGGTAAATTAGGGCCTAAGAGCAGAATTCAAAGGTGGACAGAAGTAACAGATTGTAATGACAGTAATGAGATTTACAGGCTAATTGGTCTAATTATACTTATGGATGTTATTCGTAAACCTGCAATATACATGTATTGGTCCACAGATGACATGCTAGCTACTCCTTTTTTTGGAAAATGCATGTCAAATAACAGGTTTACGTCAATTTTGCGGTTCCTTCATTTCACCTGCACAGAGAATGTAAATGACAAACTCCACAAAATTAGGCCTGTTTTCGATTATATTATTTCAAAATTTAAAGAAAATTATGTGCCTGGTGAAAAGGTCACTGTTGATGAAAACCTAATGCTTTGGAAGGGCCGCTTAGGTTGGAAGCAATACATCAAAACAAAAAGGGCTAGATTTGGCATAAAGAGTTTTGATGTTTGTGAAAGTAAAACGGGATATCTTTACAATAGCTGCATTTACACTGGTCAAGGGACTGACAATACTGGAGACAAAGATTTGGGCTTATCTGGCTCCATAGTAATGCACCTAATGGAACCTGTGCTTGATCAGGGTAGGACTGTGTACTTAGATAACTGGTACAGCTCTCCTAAATTATTCATGGCCTTACACAAAAGAAAGACTAATGCAATTGGAACAGTACGTTCAAATCGTATTGGTTTGCCAAAAGATGTGAATACGAAGGCTCTAAGGAGAGGGGAAATGGAGGTGCGTCAGCTCCCACCTTTGACCTACCTTGCCTGGCAGGACAGGAGGGTAGTTACGGCATTATCCAATTGCAGCTCTAAGATTTTGATGATTGACACTGGAAAAACAGATGCCCATACCAAAATGTGCATTTTCAAGCCTGACGTTATCCAGGAATACAATATGCACGTGGGCAGTGTCGATCTAGTAGATCAGGTATTGCAAGCATATCCCTCTTTACGAAAAACAGTGAAGTGGTATAAAAAGGTATTTTTGCACCAGCTGGATATAACCATATACAATTGTTTGGTAATTTGGAGAGCTCTAAACCCACACAAGACAATGACCTACCTGGACTTTCGACTATCAATAGCTCGCAGCCTAATTGAACAATACCAGGTTGATTTGGTTTAAGGGCGCTCAACTTCTAGGTCATCAGCGATACCAGGTTGAGAGGCCTCTTCATACTGGGGGTAGAAAATCCAAAACCCCTGCACCCCTCAGACTTCAAGGAAAACATTATCCTAAAAGGATACCGTCAACAGCAAAGAAGTCCCGCCCATCTCGAAGGTGTTTCATGTGCCGCAAGAAGGGAATCTGTAAGGAAACTGGGATGATCTGTGGCGAATGTGGAGATGTTCCCTTGTGTGTTTATCCCTGTTTTGAGGCATATCACTGCAGAAGGAACATATAAAGGTAAGCCAGTAAAGCATATAGAATTTAATTAAATGTTTCATAACGGGGGAAAATTAAAATAAGTTGAGTTAGATAGAGGATAAATAAGGGTTAAATGCACAAACCCACAGGATGTGTATACACGTCCATATCGCTCGTCCGCCATTTTAAATGGACGTGATTTCACGTCCATATCCCTGAAGAGGTTAATCTAAAAAATTACTTTTAGTAATTTCACCTTTTCATCTGCGATCCATTGTGCACTGATCACTTAACTACAATGCACATGGTTACCAGAGAACTTCTAAAACTCGTTTACACCTCAGATCCCCGAAACCTATTGAAAACCTCCACTGAAGTACAATCCCTTATCGGCCCTTGAACTGCCACGCATCTGGTTTCCATAAACTGCAAGACAGGAGAACCGGGTGTTGTTGGCCGTGTGCTTGGCGCGCAAAAAACATTTTCCTTTAAATGGTGATTTAAGGATGGCTTGTTACTGGAGATATTCTATATTTATATAAAAAATAGTTTTGTTATTTCCTTGACAACTTTATCGCATGAAGTTTCTACGTGGACTTACAGAACGAGAATTACCCAGCGACGACATTTTCCACCGTATAAACGAAGAATCCTAACACTTTGTTTTAAACTTTATTTTTTTACAAAAATATGCTAGAGATATTGATATAATCTAAATACTAACATGGCCTATAAAAGCAAGCGAATAATCCAGATTTTTTTTCATTGCAATTATTTCGGTTTAAAACCGTGTTTAAACGTGCGGAGCGAGAAAGATGTTAAAAAATCTGCTTTCAACAAAATTTTACAGGTTATTATTTTAAAAAAATGTACAATTGCGTAGAAGGTTTATCGTGCATACCATAGTATTCTTCGACACATTTTACACTGAAATGCATGTTCATACTTTATCTTAGTCACATTTGAAAACACGCAAATTTGGCAACGGCGCACCTGATTCTTCCATAAGAATAACATGGTCCATAAGAGCCCATTGTGCCTTCATAATGTGAAAATAGCTATAGTAGGCTTCAACATTAGCAGAGTTCTGTTTATATTAGAGGTGTGCACACGACCTTCTTTTTTTCCTCACCTCATTAGAATTGCCCCTGATCGCACAGGGAGCACGTGACATTATGAAAGAATGGTATTAACAAATAAGTAGCAGTTGATACACTTTTTTGTGAACACTATGAATCCAGGCAACAAACTTGCATTTTAACTGACCTATCTGCATATATAATTTCGCCTTCCACCCTACAGAATGCATATACAGAAAGTTACTCGTTGATAAGAGCCATGCTCACCTCCACATTCTTCTGAACTTCCTCTCCTCGCTGAAGAGTAGTGTTGGTCGTCTGGAAGAACTGCTAGTGTCATGCTGCTCGTGTCCCTGCTGGGCAGTAAACGGTGGAATAACCACTGGTGGTGGATGCAGCACCCCGCTGTCATTTCGACGGTCTGGTCCTGAACAAACATAAAATACACTTGGTAAACTCAAGTTGTGGCAAGGAGAATCTAATTTCCTCTACTATGTAAATGAATAGTTGACACCTCAACCCAAGAGAGATGTTTTCTGCTTGCCACCCCTACCGCAGTGTTTTAAATGACAATGAGCTCTCTTTAATATGCAATGTTTTATAGTTTGCACTACATTCATTTTCTTTCCTACATTTTCAGATTCTTTCTTATTTTTGTCTATTTTCTGTGCTAGTTCACCATTAATTTGCTCCCTACGTTGTTCTATTACCTGTTTCAAATCATTATTACCTTATTATGGCTTCATGGGTGATCTACCCTGTCAAATTTACACACGTCAAGCTTACATGACCTTGTAGAACTGAATTTTAAAATAAACGGCCATCTCAAAATACATGGCCTTCTTGAGAAACTGAAGAAAATGTATAAATTTAATACGGCTGATCACCTGTGAAGCCATAATTAATAACACTCGCAGTGAAAGCTTAAAGTCTTGCGCTATTACCTTCTTCTCTTTTTGGTTTTCTAAACTAAGCCTTACTTCATTTCAATTTTTCTAACATCTACATCTACTTTCTCCACTAATTTTTCATAATATTTTCTCCAGCTATCCATGTCTTCTTTACTAGCTTTTTCCCTTCTGTCAGGAATAATAAAAAAAATCTGATGTGTTGCACTCACATGGCTTTCTCTACTCTTGAACTAACTTTCTTACACTTATTCCTATTAAGTTAACTTCATGTTAACCCTGAGTTGGCAACATATGTAAAAATGTAAAAGGGTAGTCTGGCATGGAGGGATGGGATTTTCTTGAGAATCTTGATGGTGCATCCTTGGAACGAATTGAACTTAAATACAAAGTTTGGTACTTAACCGACTTTTCGTTTTTGAGTTATGTTATTTACAGACATGCACACATCTTTCCTATGTAAAAATGCTTTTCATACATAGTAGAGAAAATAAAACAGGGCAAGATAAAAATACAGAATTTTCTTTATATCAACAATCTTGAAAAACTAACATAAAACATCAAGATGGAAGAGCAAGGCATCTCGTCAATGGAACAACTCTACTGCAAGGAAGAAAGGATCACAGATAAAATACAAGTCTGTAAGAACTTCAAGGATTTAGACGACCATGAATAATAGGGACAAAGCTTTATTTTGATTATGCTCCTTAGAAATAACAAAATTGTGAAGAAAGTGGAAATGTGTAAGGAAAATGTAAATATAGAGAAATTACAAAATGAGACAAATAAAAATGGAAGTAGATGTAGTAGAAAACACAGTGAAATGTCTCATACAGTAGAATGATATAATGAAATAAGTATGGTAGAACAGAATAATCAGTGTAGGAAAGTGGCGACCCCATCGCAGAGTGGGAAACTACTGCAACTCGAGTATTGGCAGGAAAACCAAAACCAAGCGTTGGGCTAATCCCCCATCTTAATTGAAATCAGATTCAAAAGGAAAATGTGAGCCTCAGAATCCGAGGTAAACCCCTGACACCACGATAGTGGTACAATGATTGATTAATGTATTCACATTGAAATTGTTATTGGTGATTACGATTTTGAAAGTTTTATTTGGCGGTCACGCTTCGTTTTCGTTTTGCCTGTGTTAGGTTAGGTTTAGTGTGTGTATATGAGCGTGGTAACAGGGTCCTGTGTTATCGAAATACAACTCGGGCAGTGTTTATGCAACAATTTCAACGTAAATGCATTAATCAATCATTCTAGCATATATTATACCGTTTATACACATTTATTTGCTAAATATACGCCTCATAGGCGCAATAAAACCGCTGCATCGCACATACGAAATTTGCTCATAAATTAAAAACGAAGCTTGAGCGCCAAATAAGTTCCATTTTGAGTGAATTCTTCGCTTTGATCTAGCGTGAATACACATTCCAAGTTGGTACTATAGGTACTACTATCACAAGCCCGATCAGGTGGTCGACTGCAGTTCCAAATATTAATGTCTACCTGGAATTGTTTACTGATGTACTCACTTGCTACATTCATGCCTTAGATGTTCAGTGATTCCTTCCAGGGACCATGAGCTCGTGAACAAACTACATATCAGCAGTTTTATCACATGCACTCGTAACACGCACGCATGTTTTCTTAGTGAATCTGGTGTAATAAAACAAAGCCTCTTTCCATAACACTGAAAATAATATGCTGAGTGAAACGAGCAGTTAATTTTACTTACAGCAATGAACACATATGTTCCAACACAAAAGGTCTCTCACTGTTGTTTAAAAACAGTGACTTCAGGTCAACATAAGAGAAACAGTTGCTCCGGACAGAATCACACCGATCAATAATTGTAGGTTAGGCTGCTGTTCCAAAGAACTTACCCTCCCGAAGAGTCACCAAACAACAATCAGAGAGTATAGATAAACAGCAACGAATATGTTATGTAACATCGTGATAACGAAGAAATGGTTTACGATGACTTGCTGTTGGTCACAATTTATCATACTGCTGGAAATTAAATAATTTTTATGTTTAACGACGCTGTCAATTGCCAGGATCACATCAGCGTCGCCGGTGTGTCGGAATTTCGCCCCGCAGGATTTCTTTTACATGCCAGTAAATCTACTGACATGGAGCTATCCTTTAAAGCACACTTAAAAACTGTCGGTCTAGGGCCGGATTTGAACCCGCGACCTTGGGATCAGTCTAACCAACTGAGCCATCCAACCTGACATACTGCTGGCACTGGAACGTACACTCGCACACTTTCTTTAGTTCTCAGATGACTGTTAGTTCAAGTACTTTTTCGTGGTTTTTACGCAGGTATATTTTAAATTATATCATAAAAAGCTATTTTCCAGACTACACAATGGATAAAATAAAAGGCGTAAAAGTTAAGGGAAAAAGTGCTTAGTCATTCCTTTCAAAAGGTTCAATACTTAAAATTAATCATTGTATTCTAATATTACTTGCATTTCCAGTAATACAGCAGGCGATTAAAGGAGTTTCTTTCTGCTAGGAAAACTTGAATACACCGGTACTGGGTGTGGTACGTTCTTTATCTAATAACACGAATATAGTAGGTTATTTACTGTACACAAACGACACTATCAACAATGACAATATAATAAACAATTGGTGAGGAACAACTACATGGAAGCAGAGCATCTCCCTCTCCCGTTTCGTGACGGACCGACCGGAATGCTGTCCTGTGGTTGGCTCAGAAAGTTTTACGGACGGCGTTTTTCATGTTATTCTGCGAGTGCTAGCTGTCAAGTACAAACTTACGCGGCCTGGGTATATCTCTGTAACTGTCTTCCTGTATCTTTATGTACTGTCTATCTATTATTTGTATTCCCTATTTAAAAACTGACGAAGCCATGAATTTGTAAAAAAATTCTTACGGTGAATAAAGACATACATACTTACAGAGTGGGAGGTACTGCTTCTGCTACACGTTAACCAGGGATTCTACATGAAGAGTGTAGCCAATATGTCCAATTCAATTTTTGTCAATAAAGAACCGTTTCGGCCCCCCAGCCGCAAAAAAACATTTGGAGCCATCTAGTTTCTTGACGAATTTATATAAATGGTTTATTATTTGACTGTCGCGCAAAAATTGTGTGAACAACACTGTAATGCATTTTTATCTTAATTAGAATGAATTTTGCCAAAATTTAATGTGAAAGATGTGCAAAGTTCAATTTCTACGTAAAATATGGCAACGTCGTGAGCTGCTCGATATATACTGGTCGCATGTTCTTACAAGTTCGTTGGCAAGGGGGTTAGCGGGGGGGGGGGGGGGGGGTTATCGCTTGGCCTTTGGTGTAAAGGTTGCCGGGAGGAGTAGGAAAAAATTATTTTGTTTAACGACGCTGTCAATTGCCAGGATCACATCAGCGTCGCCAGTGTGCCGGAATTTTGTCCCGCAGGAGTTCTGTCCCGCAGGAGTTCTTTTACATGCCAGTAGATCTACTGACATGGAGCTGTGCTTTTTAAGCACACTTAAAATCCATCGGCCTGGACCGGGTTTGAACCCACGACCTTGGGATCCGTAGGCCAGCGTCTAACCAACTGAGCCACCCAGACCGACAGGGGAGGAGTAGGAAGGGTTGAAGTACAATGGTCTGCATTACGAAAGAATTTACCTTGATCATGAACTCGCTCACATCAAAGGAGTACTTAGACATGGTGCTAGTAATTTAAGGAGGAAATTCCCTTCAATAATAAAAAAAAATTAAGTGGTACAAAAATAAACTAAAATAAAAAACATAACATTGAGATCGCGTAAATAAAGGCACATGTTTCCGTCCCCTCATCCCTTATCTAGCGAAATAAGCCACTCTCTATCTCCAATTCTTCTTCTGCTTTTCCACCTTTAAAAAAAAAGGAATGTCTCTTGTGAACTGAAATGTGACTCAATATTAAGAACTTTAATCAAGTAATAATAAAACCTAAATAAACACCACATAATCGGCATAAATGACAAACATTTTTAGTATTTCTTGTTGTAAAGTGCTTATTAAGGTATTTAGAGAGGATTATGGAATTTATTTCAGAATAAAGCTTGTGTTTTAAATTAAATAGTACTTGTAAATGTAGAATTATATTTCAGAGTACATTAACTGTGCTTTAATCCCGCGTTAGATACAAATTTGGTTTGTCATATGTCTAGAGAAACTCCATATTATGCATACTTTCTTTTAAGGATAGTATCACTGTCATGTTTACTTGTCGAGAACAATTTCATTTTGCTTGTCTTATTTAGATGCCTTTGTCACCACAGCTGTAATTTATGAGATCATCAGTTTTCTTTCAGACCGATAATCCACAGGAGAGCACATTTGTTTTAGAAAAATGAAGGGGAAGACCTATTTACTTGTGTATTAATGGCAATTAATTACTATTGTTTTAGCTCGTGACGGATAATAATAACAATGATAATGATAAATAACAAGTCATAACAATCATACTTAACACTTACGTGAAGATAGACCGCGAAAAGCTTTGAGAATAAGTTGGACGCAACTTGAAACTAGTCAGCATTATACCACCTTGCAATATTAATAAGATAAGTGGAGCTTTTAGTTTCTAATTTGTTCTTAATTTAGATTCTGTTGCTTCATTGTTAATAGCTTCAATTTTTCCTTGATGTAACACAACTTTTACACTTGAAGCTGGAAGAACGAGATACCTCTCACAAGCATCATTCTCTAGTAGTTTTTGTTGTCGTATATCACTTCCACTTTTTGGAATTTGACCAATGAAAGAACTCCAAATCATTGTGCTAATGTGGCTTTTTCTTCTCATGAGTCACTTTGTGTCTTTTCAATTTTGATAAGTCAGGAAATGACTTGTTACAAATGCCACACTCATGTGGCTTTATGTCTACGTGTATCAATTTATGTCTTTTCAGTTTTGATAAATCTGGAAATGACTTGTTACAAATGCCACACTCATGTGGCTTTATATCTACATGTATTAGTTTATGTCTTTTCAGTTTTGATAACTCCGTAAAAGCCTTATTACAAATACCACACTTGTGTAACTTTATGCCCTCATGAATCAATTTGTGTGTTTTCAAATAATGCAACCAAGCAAAACTCTTGTTACAAATCTCACACTTGTGTGGTTTTATGTTCTCATGAGTCAATTTGTGTCTTTTCAAGCTTGAAAATTCAGGAAAACTCTTGTGACAAATGTCACACTCATGTGGCTTAATGTCTACATGAGTCAATTTATGTATTTTCAACTTTGAAGAAATAGTGAAGCTCTTGTCGCATATGTTACACTTATTTGGCTTTATACCCTCATGAATTAACGTGTGTTTTTTCAAACTTGACAACTGAGTAAAACCCTTGTTACAAATGTTACATTTGTGTGGTTTTATGGCCTCATGAATCACTTTGTGTGTTTTCAAACTTGATAAATCAGTAAATGTCTTGAGACAAATATCACATTTGTGTGGTTTTATGTCCTCATGAGTCAATTTATGTCTTTTCAATTTTGATGAATCACTAAAAGCTTTGTTACAAATATTACATTTGTGTGACTTGATGCCCTCATGAATCAAAGTATGTCTTTTCAAATTTGATAACTCAGTAAAAGCCTTGTTACAAATGTTACACTTGTTTGGTTTAATGCCCTCATGAATTAATCTGTGTGTTTTCAAATATTGCAAGCGAGTAAAAGTCTTGTCACAAATGTTACACTTGTGTGCCTTTATTCCTTCATGAATCAATTTGTGTGCCTTCAAATTACCTAAATTAGTGAAAGCCTTTTCACAAATGTCACACTTGTGTGGCTTTAAGCCCTCGTGAATCAATATGTGGGCTTTCAAATAGGATGCACATTTAAAATTCTTCTGACAGTGCTCACATTTGAACACCTTTCTCTGCTTAGGACTCAATACGATACTCCTCTTGAGCAAATGATTTTGTTCCAAACAGGAAGCCATGCCGACTATTTTCCCACTGTCAGATGTTCCCGAGGAAACACTTGGTTCTATTGAAAATGCATCTGTAACAGCTGTTTTTCGACTTTGACATTCAGTACTACACTTTCTCATATCATTTTCTAAGTTGTCACTGGAAAATAAACCTGATGTCTCACTGGGAGGATCCATTTTGTTAAAACTGTAAAAAAGAAGTCTCGTCAATAATTACTACAACACAGGGACAAGTAAATAAGTTGAATTAAAATGAAAGTAAATCATCAGAGATGGCATTACCTCATAACACACAGTTATAAGTAGGCATCGAACCTTCATACGGGAAACTAAAGGTTACAGAGTTTAGACTATACACAGTGGGACAGGTCAGTCTGTCATATGATCACAACATGGAGGAGGCATGGTACAGTCAATTCTGTGTCTAGTTGATCATAAAATCATTCTTCTTGCCTCCCAATATTTAGAGACTAGATCTTCTTGATTTTGGAGAATTTCACATACAATTAGGTGATCAATGTTAACTAAGTCATTGTTTCCAAACAAACAACACTGTGGGGAAGGCATTAATCCTGTCTTGAACAAATGTCCACTCAGACAATCGTGGCTTGAGATTAATCTGAACATTGCAAATTATGATTTTCTTGGTAGATCTGGAATTGTTTTAAGTTTATTTTGGAGATCCTTCCAGTTAAGTTTTTCAGAAGAAGCAAGATCATCATATTTTTTGTTAAGTTGTTTTTGATTAATGTTTTAACTGTTTCATAGCAAATGTTTTGTTGTTTGAGCAGTTTTGGAACCCTTCTTGGCCAACATGTCTGCTTGATCATTTCCAGAAATTCCAGTGGGAAAATCCATTGGAAAACAATACGTTTATTTAAATTTTGGAGATGTTTAATCATGTATGTCCACAAAATAAACTTTGAAGACATCAAAGTTCTGGAGCATACGGATAAATACTGGGACAGAGTCATTAAGGAAGCCATTCAAATCAAACTACATCCAAACAATTACAACAGGGACCGTGGACTTCAGCTAAGCCCTGCCTGGACAATAGCCATGAAACACATTCATAACAGCAACTATAGTGATTCTGGACCAAGTACTGACCCTCAAGAAAACAGTGTGGCCGGTGACAAACATAGCCCGAAACAGCAGGCCCAATCACAAATCGTCACCCGCTCATTGGCCAGGGCAACGCAACCCCCTCCCACCTAACATTGTATATATATGGGGAGCGGAAAACAAATAACGGTCATTTTCATTCTGACGAAGGCCATGGAGTTTAGAATGGCCGAAAGCTCAATATTTTTAAACCTCACACAGCTGATCGCCCGTGAAACTGTAATAAAAAAAGATGTTTAATCATACTATGAATTTCCATTATTTTACCCATTTTAGGGTAGTCAGTTGAAATAATAGCTTGAATAGCCGCTTTGGAATCTGATTAGACTGTTGAAAAACTTATTTGTCCAGGTGAACAGATTTTGTTAGGATCAATTTATCCATCAAAACTTAAGTAAATTAAAACATGCTTATAGAAAGAAAAAATTCAGGTAGCTCCTGCTCCATCTTCTTGATTATAAAGAGAGCCACCTGTATAGATGTGAGTCCATTCATCTGCAGGGTATCTTACATTTATGGTTTCAAGGGCACATGTTTTAGCTTCTATAGATGAATTTTCGTTCTTTTTAAAATCTGCAAATAAATCAAGGTAATATTCTAATGTAATGATGTTCACTGAGTTGTTAAGGGGCATAAGAGGTTCTATTTCAGATGGGTAATCTAGTTTATTTCTTAGTTGCTGAACTTTCCATAAAAAGCCTGATTGAGTTTTCAAGTTGAAGGTAGATGTGTGTTGTTTTACCCATTTATTATTCTCTGGAAGTCTTAAAAGCTTTTCATGTTACAAGTGCTTGCATTTCTAAATCTGTCATTATGGGTCTATTATATGTAAATGCTTATAAGGTCATTGTAGGAATAGTTTTAATAGCACCAGTAATTAATCTATAATCTTCGCAAAAGTTAAAGGCATATGGAGGCGGGCCGTACTGCAGACTCCAGCGAATCGTAAGCTTGCCCCTCCTACCAGCCCTGCCGAATGTGGTACACGCATCTCACTCGCTCTTATGTACAGAGCCTCTGCTGGTACACGCACTACGCTTGGCAACAGCGCTCTGCTTGAGCATTGGCCAGCATTTACATGCCTTTAACATTTGCGAGTGGTATAACAGCTTGATTTTGTGTGCGCTCAAGTATAGCGAAAGTTGAAGGTGATGTTATTAGTACGTCTCCACAATATTTAAGCACTGGCTTTATGTATGTATTAAGTGTAGCATTTAATGTAGATTTTCAACAACCCCATTTAATTAAGGAAATTGAAGCTATTAACAGTGAAGCAACAAGATTCTAAAGTAAGAACAAAATTAGAAACTAAAAACTTCACTTATTTTAGTAATATTGCAAGTTCTTTGGTGCAAAGCTGACAATGTTCGAGTTGACTCCAACTCATTCTCAAAGTTATACAAATTTGTTACCAAAGCTAGTGATGTTCATTTTAATCACTAATCTCTGAAAACAAAAAAGATGGATACTTGAGACAGGATATTGTAAGACCTCAAAAGAAAATCATTTATGTGCATATTTGTTGAGAGTGTAATTTGTCTTTGGTGTTGGTACAAGTTGGTTGAGTGACGAAAACGTGTTGCTATTGTTCATTGCTACAAAAAATTAAGTTTGTTTAAAGACGTCATAAATATTTCCATATTTAAATTTAATATATATGTATAAATAAAAAAATTATGTGTTCAATATTAAAAGCGAAGAGAGAATAGCTAAAGATCGCTTCCCTAACAATACAGGAACTATTTGATGAACGCATATGTGGAAGTATACAAAAGAAGGGTAACATCATGTGGCGCTGAAATCGTAAATAGCGTCCGTGTCTTTGATATGAGAAGATGTGTTTTTATAGTGCTCTTGGATGTGAATAGAAAACTGACTAAACTTTCATGAAGCTTTTGTTCTAAAGTTGTTAAAAAAACTCGAAAGACTATCAATATAATATACATTGGTGCGACGAAAGTGTAAAGACAAGAAAAACTGTTAATAAAGTAATATGTAATAGTGAAGTAACTTTGAGTGTTTGTTCATTCCATCTAGTACCACAACCTGGGGTAGAAAAAGAATCTCATAGCTCAGCGCAAACTGAAGCAATATTATTATAAAAACAGCACCATACTGATGCTCATTTTAATTACCAATCTCTGAAAACAAAAATCTATAAATACAATCTATAGAAGGTGTTTCAAAATTCATAACACAGTTCCTGTTTTTTAAAATAAATATTTTTCCCAAACCATTAAATCTATAGGTCCACTTAATTGTTTCAATAGTTTAACTTCTGGATTAATTTCATGATTAAATGATCAAAAATTATCTGCCACAGCTGATTTATCAGTTTGTTTATATTTAATATTTCTAAAAAGGTCTTTTATTCTGGTTTCTAAATTATAAAACTAAAGTCATTTAGAAACCAGAATAAAATTATTGTGTGTGGAATGGTGAGAGACACCATACTCTGTATGCAGCGAGCCGAGTTGTTTTGTTCTGTGATCGTCTCCGTGCAGTGACATCACGCTTTGCTGATGTGCCAGTAACTTGCGATTGCCTCATTTTGCGATAGTTGTATGCAGGTTTAAAATCTAATTATAAGAATCTGGATGCACTGTTATTATATGTTCAATTACAAGTAAAATGGTTTCACTAATTTGCAATTATCTAGCAAATGTATGTGAACACTGAATCGATTTATTTCAAAACATCATGTTATATAGAAGTGTAAATGTCAGACTACTCTTTTATTTGGGCTAATGTAAGTAATGTAAGATGATTATATATTTGTTTTTGTAAAATGTGTATTTTCTGTCTCTCTGATATATACCAGTATGGAAAGTAATCAACTACAAATGAATTTGAGAAGTAAATTGGAACTGAAAAATTCAATCCACAGCTGGGATTTGAACCACAGACCCTCCGCTTACCAAGCGGGTGCTCTAACCATTAAGCTACTGTTACAACCTGCCAGAATGACACTGAATTCTCCAACCAATTCGTATTTCTCCCAGTAAACCAGAAAAAGGCAGCCTCACATCAGAGACAATTACCCCAACGTTCATTGAAAGTTTAAGCATAAGAAACAGTTATGAACTAATAGAGCACATCAAAGATTTCAAATTAACAGAAGAAGACACCCTTGTCTCCTTTGACGTAAAGTCACTATTTCCCAGTATACCAATAGAAAAACTCCCATCACTGATCAAAAATTGGCTCAAACCACTTGGAATGTCATCGTCAGAAATTGCAGAATACATAGAACTCACCAAATTATGCACAGAACAAAATATCTTCCAGTTCAAAACAAAGTATTTCCGTCAAACTTCAGGTTTAGCAATGGGCAACCCTCTCTCACCATTCTTAGCAGATATTTACATGAGTTCATTGGAAATAAGGATCACAAAATGTTTCCCGTGGATGTTCAAACTCTGGCAGCGATATGTGGATGACATATTTGCAATAGTTCCAAAAAGAAACATCAGTGACGCATTAAAACTTCTGAACATACAGGACAAAAGTATAAATTTCACAGTGGAAGAAGAAAAAAAATATAATAAATTACCATTTTTAGATCTAAAATTAATCAAAAACAAGATAGAATAAATTCCGGTATTCATAGAAAACCAACGCAGACAGACAACTACATAAAAGCTAATAGTTACAATCCAAGAAGCCACAAACAAGCAATTTTCAATAGTTTAACACATAGATTGGTGAACATCCCTCTTTCAGCAGAAGAATATAAAACAGAATATTACAAAATAATTGAAATAGCACAAAAAAACGTCTTCCCCAAAGAATATCATCCATGGGCCTTTGATAAATTTACAAAGGTGTTCAAGGAATACAACATTCAGCTAGCAGCAGTAAACCATTACTCCATAAAAAACCTACTACTTTCAAACATCAAAGATGCTATTCCACCTAACAAAAAATCTGGCATATACCAAATTGAATGCAGTGATTGTAATGAAATATACATAGGAAAAACCAAAAGAAATTTAGAAATTAGATCCAAGGAACATGTTAGAAACATTAAGAGTAAACAATTAGAAAAATCAGTGGTTGCATTTCACTTTTGGACAAAAAATCATGACATAAAGCTAGAACCGAAACATCTCAAACACATAACCGGAAAACAAGAAATGTCCACATGGGAACAAATCTTTATTTTAAAGAATAGAAACTGAGTATTTAATTTCGACATTCCTCAGAGAGACATTTTCAGTAAGTTCATTGAACCGCCACCAGAAGAGACACCAGAAGAAGCATCACCATCTGCACCATGAAACACCATGGAAACCCAGTTATTGTCCGGTTGATAATGGAGGAACCTTCGAAACGTGTCCCGGAAAAATATGTTGTAAGTGTTGTTCAGTGTTATTAATTAACTCACTTTTTATATTAAATTAATTACAACAACACTGTTTTCAAACTTCTATGAAAGGAAGATAAATTTTACTCATCCCAGTTAAGTTTTCTGTGCACTTCTCCCATCCATGTAACATGTGCATGTACTTGTAAAAATATCTGGTACACTTTAAAATACCAAGTGGGATCACTAATACAAAGAACAAGCAATATGTAGAGTATCAGAAGATATTTATCCAGGATGATGAAGTATAGTAGCTTATTTCCTTATTTATATCAAATACCATTTTGTTTACAAGTGCCATAGAACATTCAAAAGAGGAAGGAGTCAACATTGGTCATGGCTGTGCATTAATTATTGTGACAAATGATAGTTTCAATTATTTTTCTTGTAACTTTCTTTTCTAAAACTTAATCACAAAAGCACAGTTCTGTTTTATCGTTAACATAACCTACAACTCATCGCAACCTTGCAAGTCATAGCTGTTCTATCTTATAACTTTCACACAAAACAATGGTTCACTCACTTAACGAAATGTTCCAACACTTTAATCTCAACACTTGCCAGCTCGCTTTTATAGCGCAGGTGAAGTGGCAATGAATTCTCTGGAAAATACAGCTTCTCTTGAACAGTCTAGAATTGGTCTTTGTTCGGGACTATCTATTATTGTTCTTGTTTATTGGCCATACATTGCCTAAGCTATGTCTTGGTGTGAGGTGGCTTGATCTTGAGCATCTCTTTGATGATCCATCATCTTCCTTTGGGGCAGCCTCTGGATGCAGCATATTATGCCATCAAACATCTTCTTTGGTGGCATGATCTTTGGCATTGCTGTTACGCAGCACCCCTTGGTCAATGTGTACCACCATCATCTTCCTTTGGGGCAGCCTCTGGATGCAGCATATTATGCCATCAAACATCTTCTTTGGTAGCATGATCTTTGGCATTGCTGTTATGCAGCACCCCTTGGTCAATGTGTACCACCATCATCTTCCTTTGGGGGCAGCCTCTGGATGCAGCATATTATGCCATCAAACATCTTCCTTGGTGGCATGATCTTTGGCATTGCTGTTACGCAGCACCCCTTGGTCAATGTGTACCACCATCATCTTCCTTTGGGGGCAGCCTCTGGATGCAGCATATTATGCCATCAAACATCTTCCTTGGTGGCATGATCTTTGGCATTGCTGTTACGCAGCACCCCTTGGTCAATGTGTACCACCATCATCTTCCTTTGGGGCAGCCTCTGGATGCAGCATATTATGCCATCAAACATCTTCCTTGGTGGCATGATCTTTGGCATTGCTGTTACGCAGCACCCCTTGGTCAATGCGTAGCGATGCATGCCATCCTAATTGAAACCTCTGCAGACTTCCCGGTTGTGATGCTTCTTTGTCCAGTTGCCCTTCTCTCAGAAGTGCCGATGTACCATTCTGTGCACAACATAGACCAGTCCACAGGGTTCCATAACAACTGATCTTCTTGGTGCATGTTTACTGCCACCTTGCTACTGGTGCCTATCACAACCTATGCCAGGATTACCCTGCAGACCTGGAGCTTCTATGTACAATCTTTTCTTGCCCAACTCGCAGGACCCTTGCTGATATTGAGTGTTGTCTCCTGGCTCCTGAAGATATCCACTCCCAGAATCAGTTCCTCAGCCACACCCAAACACTTTAATACTCTGTCGCAATGCCCACTCCAGTCCAGGTATCCTTCTCCACTAGTAAGATGTCACCTGATACTGCCAGCATCTCTTAGGGTTGACCTAGTTCCTTTGTTGGCATGTCCTCTGCCACATTTGGTCTGATCACAGTCATGGCTGCACTCGCTTCAACTAGCACTTCTGTATCCTGCCATCCATAATGTTGTCCCCCATTCTTCTAAACACAGCAATCAGCGTACCTTACTGGATGGCTCTGATGGTTCCTCCATGACCTGTGCCAAGTTGGTTCTTACTTATTCCTCGCTTTTTCGTAAGCTTTCGTGCTGACAGCTATTTAGAACATGTTCTGGTTAGTTACATCTCCAGCACACTCCTCTAGGAGAGCTTTGACGACATCCCTGAGTTCGATCTTTTGTCATATCCTACACTTCCGTTCTCTGATATGGGCACAACTGTCACCCCGGCCACAAGGTGCTCTCCCCCATGCTATTCTGTCCACCCCTGGCATTAACGTCCTTAATATTGCCTTCCAGGGTGCCAAGATGTTTCCTAACTTCCTACAACACATAAATGCACTGGCAGAGATTTTCCAACTTTTGCGTCTTCCTAAACACCAACCAGTTGCCTGCAATCTTCTCCAATATCTCCATCTTCATCTTGGACACTTTCTTTCTATGTTTTCTAACCCAGATATTACTGCTGTTATTGCAGACTTTACATTTTTAAATTTATCTTTCATTTCCATTTCCATGTGCTGCATTGTGGACCACATTTTTTGTCCATATCTCCTATGTTCTGTCAGTATATTTACCATTATTGCCTCCTTCGTGGTTCCTACAACCCACTCCTGACACCAGTATCACAAAAATTTCACTTACTTCTTGTGTCACTTAATTCGTCTCCTAAAACCAAGTCACAAAAATACACGTTTTATTGTTAACAAGACCTAGAATTTGTCATGATCTTGCAACTCTCAGTTGTTCTGTATTACTGTTAGCTTGACATAAAACGTTGCTTGACTAATTTAAATAAGGAAAAATTGAAGCTATTAACAGTTGAGACAGAATATAGATCAATAGAAAATTGTTCATGTAAATATTTTTGTAAGAGTGTGTAAATTTCTAATTCTTTTAATTTGGGTGTATCAGGGACTTATTTTTTTTAATATTCAAGATAGACAATGTTTTTCGTCACTTTGAGTTCAACCAATGAGAACTGTTGCGCGGATGAATACATAAGAATGGCGGTGTTGCGTCATAGAGACGCCTGGGACTCTTTTTTTTCATTAGCGTCTGTATGCTCATGATGATCAGACGTGTGCTTGGTAGTGTGTGAACATGGAACTTTCACCAAACTTTTATCCTGTGTAAAGTCTTTGAATAATTGATATGGTGCTAAAAGTGTAAATTAACGAATAAATATGTTGTGATAAAAGGAACGTTGATTTATGCATTCCATTCTGTTACCTCGACCCTGAAGATAAGAGTAGCGTCAGATATCAATCAAACTTTCCATCTTTCAGTAAAAACATTATTCCTGCTGCTATATCTCCAGTATGCTATGTAAAGAATCTTTTCCTGCTGATGTGTAAAGACTTATTATTATAAAATCCGTAACAAAATGGCTTGCCCAACGTGGAGCGCGAATTTAGAATGGAATGCAAAATTACGAGTACAAAGTGTTAACATCTAATGACGCCATCTCATCGCGCAGGAAAAAGACGCCATTAAACATCATTTGATATCATCGATATACGGAGAATCAACGTGGGAAAGGAAAAACACCGGAGATCATCTAGTGAAGCCAACTACCCAGGAGACATAAATAACTGGACGAAGAACCAACGGAAAAGAAAGTAGGATCCAACATTTTTGTTTTTACATACATTTTATTTCCATTTGTTAATGCTACTCAGAAGTGGCAAAGTAGCGGGACTTTCAACCTTAAGTGAATTGGATAAAGAAAATAAAATGTCGCGAAAAGAGATAGAAACAGGAGTGGGGGAAGGGGCAGATAGGCCTAGTTATCAGGAAGGATTAGAAAGTGAGGAACAGGTGGAAATAAGCAAAGACCAAAGGTTAATGATGATCATGTTTGAAAGACTAGAACAAAGTTTAGGTCAGAAACTGGAACAAAACAAGGTAGAATTAGGTCAGAAAATGGAACAAAATAATGCAGAATTAAAACAGGACATAGAACAAAGTTTAGCTCAGAGTATAGGTCAGAAACTGGAACAGAATAAGGAAGAGATAGGTCAGAAAATGGAGGAAGTGAGAAAAGACTTAGAACAGAAAATAGAATTAGGAAGACAGGAGTGTAAAGAAAATATGAAAGTAATGGAAACTAATTTAAAATTAGTACATAAAAACTTAAATGAAACAAAGGAAGCCTTAGAAGCTAGGATAGAAATTGTAGGAGATAGGATGGGAAAGATAGAATCAGAGATGAGAGAGAATAAGATTGTGTTAGAAGGAGAAATTGCTAGATGTAGGGATGAAATAACAATGTAATACAAGTGTAGACTGTAAGATTACAAATGTAAAAGCAGAAATAACTGAGGAATTAAGGAAAGAGATTGAGGTAGTAAAGAAAGACATTATTAATGAAACTGTAGAACAAATTGTAATTCCTAAAATTAAGACAATGAATGATGTGATGCTTTCACAACAGGATGCTATAAATGATATGAAACAAAGCCACTTAGAAATAAAGAATGATTTAAAATCAATTTGTGAAGAAATGAAAAAAGGGAAAGAAAGTTTGGCTAATGTAAATGATGTTGTGAAGGCATTACAAAGACAAGATGATTTAGATGTAAGTAATGTACAAGATGAGAGTTATTTGAATAATGTACAAAATGTTGATTCACCATACAGAGAAAGAGGTTCACAACCAAACAATGACACGACACACAACACATGTTACACCAACAGCATATTACATGAAATCACACCACCTACATTTGACGAGGAGAAGGGAGACGATCCAAAACTCTTTGTTAAAGAGATGGAAGAATATTTTAAAGTGAAAAGGATACCAAACGAGCTTAGAATGATGATAGTTAAGAAAAGCTTAAAAAACAAGGCATTAGAATGGCTCAGGTTAACCCTAGCTGGTCATGAGTCGTATAGCTCATTCAGAAATTTATTCCTATCACGGTATTGGGGCCCAGCTAAACAAAACCAAACTAGGGTAGAGCTAGCGACAGGTAGATACGATCCAACCAAAGGGTTGTCGCTAGTCGATTATTTTATGAAAGTAGCCAACAAAGGAAAGCTATTAGACCCCAACTTGTCGGAGGCAGAACTAATTACCAGCATAACAAGACATTTCCCAGACACAGTGAGAACAGGGTTAATTGTTGCGAGGCCAGTAGATTTTGCAGATATGATAGAATTGCTAACAGCCTTCGAAACACAAAATGGTCGGCCTAATGAGCATAGACATAGGAACGGTCACCCAAACTCACCCATCCTAAACCGGAACACGACTACGAACAACCAGAGTGAGGGAGAACATAGAAATACTAGGAGTACCCATGAAAGGGGGAGAGGGGCACACCATTTCCCACAACCACATAATCATGGCGAGAGGATGGAGAACACAAGACAGCGGTACCACGACACAATACCGAATGGTGAATCGAGATACAGAACGTATACATATGATCGTGGAAGACCAGGAGACCATACCCATCAAGTGAATCACATACGATCCAGTAGGGAACACTTGAACAACCACAGACCGTCACATGACAGAGGTTCACGCCAAAGGGGCAGAGACCAATGGTACACTGACAATATAAGACAGCAGGAAGTAGATGATGTGCCAAATAGGGCAGATGCTGCACAGAATACAGAAACGACAACCACCACCAACACTCAGGGAAATTACAACAACTAAGTTCGCCCCAATCGAGCTGATGACCAACACGAAACCAAAAAAATTAGCAATTGACATTGACACTACGATGGCTGCCCAAAGAGAATTATCAGAGAAGGAGAAATGTCAATTGGCATTCAGAAGATTGCAGCAGAAGGCTGAAAAAGGGAGGAACAAGGTGAAAAGATTCGTCAGGAAATGGTCCCCACAAATTGGAGAAAAGGTGCTCTTAAAAAGCCACAAAGCATCCAAGGCATCTGAGAAGAGATCTGGAAAGATGAAGCTATTGTATACTGGACCACTGGTCATAACAAAACAGCTGGGTGACCACACGTATGAGCTACAGAGTACAAATGGCAAGTTGGTAGGAAAATACCATAAAAACAAATTGAAGCCATACAAAGAAAGGACCAAATAGTCTTTGTCAACGAATGTGTAAGGCAGGAGTAGTAGAGATGAAGGAAGATAACAATTTTTAATGGGTTACTTATAGAAAATTATGTTCAGATTAGGAATTACAACAAGGAAGAAAATCAACATAGTCATTGGCTATATCGACCACAAAGAGCATTGTCAACAAAAACAGATGAGGACACTGATTGTCATTAAAGAAATGAATCATAGCGACGGAAGATAATATGTTTTTGACATAAGGATGTCAGGAACAAAAATAAAAATGAATCAATTATGATGAAAAAGATATAATATTTCGACACAAAGATGTCGAGGGTAAATAGAGAAGAAAAATAATACAATTACAGAATAATTGTAAGTATAGAAGTTTTCTCTTATAGAAATAAGAGACAAAGAAATGACAATTAGTGAAGTGAGGAAAACCATAATCAGAAAAACAATGCCCATGAATTAAGATGAATATAGCCAATGCTAAACTCGAAGAAATGTTGAACCAAACAACAATGAATAATAACCCAATTAAGAAAATTAGTACTATTAGTAACATCAGAGTTTAAGAACCGACTCAACAACCTGCCTATACATAATAAGCTTATAAGACAAAGAAGGCAAAGAACTGAATAAAGTATTGCCATAAACATGATCATAATCATTAGCTCAAAATTTGTATCCTGCTTTTCTCTCCTCATAGCAATGAATACAAGTCAAAAACCACATGAAACACTTAAATTATATTTGTGTCAATGTCAAATGTACAATAACTGAGTATGTGTTGTATAAGAACTGAATATGTGTTGTACAATAACTGAATATGTATTGTATGATAACTGGATATATTGTGTAATAACTGGATATGTTGAGTAATAACTAAATGCGTTATGCAAAAACTAAATGTGTATTGTGTAATAACTGAATATGTATTGCATAATAACAGAACATATGTGATATGATAACTGGGTATATTGTACAATGACTGAATATATATTGTGTAATAATTGGACATGTTGTGTAGTAATCAAATGTGTTGTACAATAACTGAATATGTATTGTATAATGACTGAAGGTGTATTGTATAATAACAACATATGTGATATGATAACTGGGTATATTGTACAATGACTGAATATATATTGTATAATAATTGGACATATTGTGTAATAACTAAATGTGTTGTACAATAACTGGATATGTATTGTATAATAACTGAATGCATTGTGTAGTAATCGAATATGTGAAATTTATAAAGACAAGCTGTATCATGTCAAAACGAAAGACAAAGACAAACAGTGAAGAAGACTGTAAAAAAAAAAAAAAAAAAAAAAAAATATTGTACAAAGTGATTGAATCATAGGAGTAGGGAGAAGTATTGTATTGTGTTTCAAGATTGTAAATAAGGTGACAACTTGAAAAACAAAACAAGGGGCATATGAGACAGAATATTGACTAATAGAAAATTGTTCATGTAAATAGTTTTGTAAGAGTGTGTAAATTTCTAATTCTTTTAATTTGTGTGTATCAGGGACTTATTTTTTTTAATATTCAAGATAGACAATGTTTTTCGTCACTTTGAGTTCAACCAATGAGAACTGTTGCGCGGATGAATACATAAGAATGGCGGTGTTGCGTCATAGAGACGCCTGGGACTCTTTTTTTTCATTAGCGTCTGTATGCTCATGATGATCAGACGTGTGCTTGGTAGTGTGTGAACATGGAACTTTCACCAAACTTTTATCCTGTGTAAAGTCTTTGAATAATTGATATGGTGCTAAAAGTGTAAATTAACGAATAAATATGTTGTGATAAAAGGAACGTTGATTTATGCATTCCATTCTGTTACCTCGACCCTGAAGATAAGAGTAGCGTCAGATATCAATCAAACTTTCCATCTTTCAGTAAAAACATTATTCCTGCTGCTATATCTCCAGTATGCTATGTAAAGAATCTTTTCCTGCTGATGTGTAAAGACTTATTATTATAAAATCCGTAACACAGTGAAGCAACAAGATTCTAAAGTAAGAACAAATTAGAAACTAAAAACTTCACTTATCTTAGTAATGTTGTTATTCTTTTGCTAACCCAGGGGTTTCAAGCTATGTCCAGCTCATTCTCAAAGCCATATAAACAAACTCGTTGCCAAGCTACAATCTTTTATTTTTTCTGAAAAACAATTATTCTTATTCAATTTTTATTTACCAATCTCTGAAAACAAAAATTTATAAATACAATCTATAGATGGTAATTTGAAGTTCATGACACGGTTCCTGTTTTTTAAAATAAAAATTTTTTCCCAAACCATCAAATCTATCGGATTACTTAATTGTTTTAGTAATTTAACCTCTGAATTAATTTCATGATTAAATGACCAAAAATGATCTGCCACAGCTGATTTATCAGTTTGTTTATATTTAATATTTCTAATATGTTCTTTTATTCTTGTATTTATAAATTTTTGTTTTCAGAGATTGGTAAATAAAAATTGAATAAGAATAATTGTTTTTCAGAAAAAATAAAAGATTGTAGCTTGGCAACGAGTTTGTTTATATGGCTTTGAGAATGAGCTGGACATAGCTTGAAACCCCAGGGTTAGCAAAAGAATAACAACATTACTAAGATATGTGAAGTTTTTAGTTTCTAATTTGTTCTTACTTTAGTTGCTTGACTGTTCATTCAAACAACTGTGATAATTCATTCACAAAAAGAATGAACACTTCTCAACAATTGCCAGCTTGCATTTATAGCCCAGAGAAAGTGTTAGCAAATTCTCTGAAAATACACCTTTTCTTGAAGTCTAGAATCAGTCCCTGTCTTGGCCCCTCCCTGTTGTTCTCCTTGTTTACTGTCTGCGCATTGCCTGGCAACATCAGGGTGTGAGGTAGCTTGACCTTGAGTACCTCTTTGACGCACAGCCAGCACCACACTATTAATATTTTGTTGATCACTAACACTATACATGTCAATGTGTCTGGAGACCGTGACACAACTTGAACAAAGAGCTGTGTTATACTCCTGTGTTCAGGGAACAGTTCCATATCTAACACTAACAGGGAATATGACAATGTGTCTGGTGATAGTCACTGATACAACTTGAACAAAGAACTGTGTTATAATCCTTATGTTCAGGGAACAGTTCCATATCTAACACTAACAGGGAATATGACAATGTGTCTGGTGATAGTCACTGATACAACTTGAACAAAGAACTGTGTGATACTCCTTATGTTCAGGGAACAGTTCCATATCTAACACTAACAGGGAATATGACAATGTGTCTGGAGATAGTCACTGATACAACTTGAACAAAGAACTGTGTTATACTCCTTATGTTCAGGGAACAGTTCCATATCTAACACTAACAGGGAATATGACAATGTGTGTGGTGATAGTCACTGATACAACTTGAACAAAGAACTGTGTGATACTCCTTATGTTCAGGGAACAGTTCCATATCTAACACTAACAGGGAATATGACAATGTGTGTGGTGATAGTCACTGATACAACTTGAACAAAGAACTATGCTTTACTCCTTATGTTCAGGGAACAGTTCCATATCTAACACTAACAGGGAATATGACAATGTGTCTGGTGATAGTCACTGACACAGCTTGAACAAAGAACTGTGTGATACTCCTTATGTTCAGGGAACAGTTCCATATCTAACACTAACAGGGAATATGACAATGTGTCTGGAGATAGTCACTGATACAACTTGAACAAAGAACTGTGTGATACTCCTTATGTTCAGGGAACAGTTCCATATCTAACACTAACAGGGAATATGACAATGTGTGTGGTGATAGTCACTGATACAACTTGAACAAAGAACTGTGTTATACTCCTTATGTTCAGGGAACAGTTCCATATCTAACACTAACAGGGAATATGACAATGTGTCTGGAGATAGTCACTGATACAACTTGAACAAACAACTGTGTTATACTCCTTATGTTCAGGGAACAGTTCCATATCTAACACTAACAGGGAATATGACAATGTGTCTGGAGATAGTCACTGATACAACTTGAACAAAGAACTGTGTGATACTCCTTATGTTCAGGGAACAGTTCCATATCTAACACTAACAGGGAATATGACAATGTGTCTGGAGATAGTCACTGATACAACTTGAACAAAGAACTGTGTGATACTCCTTATGTTCAGGGAACAGTTCCATATCTAACACTAACAGGGAATATGACAATGTGTCTGGTGATAGTCACTGATACAACTTGAACAAAGAACTGTGTGATACTCCTTATGTTCAGGGAACAGTTTCATATCTAACACTAACAGGGAATATGACAATGTGTCTGGAGATAGTCACTGATACAACTTGAACAAAGAACTGTGTGATACTCCTTATGTTCAGGGAACAGTTCCACATCTAACACTAACAGGGAATATGACAATGTGTCTGGTGATAGTCACTGATACAACTTGAACAAAGAACTGTGTTATACTCCTTATGTTCAGGGAACAGTTCCATACCTAACACTAACAGGGAATATGACAATGTGTCTGGAGATAGTCACTGATACAACTTGAACAAAGAACTGTGTTATAATCCTTATGTTCAGGAAACAGTTCCATATCTAACACTAACAGGGAATATGACAATGTGTCTGGTGATAGTCACTGATACAACTTGAACAAAGAACTGTGTGATACTCCTTATGTTCAGAGAACAGTTCCATATCTAACACTAACAGGGAATATGACAATGTGTCTGGAGATAGTCACTGATACAACTTGAACAAAGAACTGTGTTATGCTCCTTATGTTCAGGGAACAGTTCCATATCTAACACTAACAGGGAATATGACAATGTGTCTGGAGATAGTCACTGATACAACTTGAACAAAGAACTGTGTGATACTCCTTATGTTCAGGGAACAGTTCCATATCTAACACTAACAGGGAATATGACAATGTGTCTGGAGATAGTCACTGATACAACTTGAACAAAGAACTGTGTGATACTCCTAATGTTAAGGGAACAGTTCCATATCTAACGCTAACAGGGAATATGACAATGTGTCTGGAGATAGTCACTGATACAACTTGAACAAAGAACTGTGTGATACTCCTTATGTTCAGGGAACAGTTCCATATCTAACACTAACAGGGAATATGACAATGTGTCTGGTGATAGTCACTGATACAACTTGAACAAAGAACTGTGTTATACTCCTTATGTTCAGGGAACAGTTCCATATCTAACACTAACAGGGAATATGACAATGTGTCTGGTGATAGTCACTGATACAACTTGAACAAAGAACTGTGTGATACTCCTTATGTTCAGGGAACAGTTCCATATCTAACACTAACAGGGAATATGACAATGTGTCTGGTGATAGTCACTGATACAACTTGAACAAAGAACTGTGTGATACTCCTTATGTTCAGGGAACAGTTCCATATCTAACACTAACAGGGAATATGACAATGTGTCTGGTGATAGTCACTGATACAACTTGAACAAAGAACTGTGTGATGCTCCTTATGTTCAGGGAACAGTTCCATATCTAACACTAACAGGGAATATGACAATGTGTCTGGAGATAGTCACTGATACAACTTGAACAAAGAACTGTGTGATACTCCTTATGTTCAGGGAACAGTTCCATATCTAACACTAACAGGGAATATGACAATGTGTCTGGAGATAGTCACTGATACAACTTGAACAAAGAACTGTGTGATACTCCTTATGTTCAGGGAACAGTTCCATATCTAACACTAACAGGGAATATGACAATGTGTCTGGAGATAGTCACTGATACAACTTGAACAAAGAACCGTGTGATACTCCTTATGTTCAGGGAACAGTTCCATATCTAACACTAACAGGGAATATGACAATGTGTCTGGTGATAGTCACTGATACAACTTGAACAAAGAACTGTGTTATACTCCTTATGTTCAGGGAACAGTTCCATATCTAACACTAACAGGGAATATGACAATGTGTCTGGTGATAGTCACTGATACAACTTGAACAAAGAACTGTGTGATACTCCTTATGTTCAGGGAACAGTTTCATATCTAACACTAACAGGGAATATGACAATGTGTCTGGAGATAGTCACTGATACAACTTGAACAAAGAACTGTGTTATAATCCTTATGTTCAGGAAACAGTTCCATATCTAACACTAACAGGGAATATGACAATGTGTCTGGTGATAGTCACTGATACAACTTGAACAAAGAACTGTGTGATACTCCTTATGTTCAGAGAACAGTTCCATATCTAACACTAACAGGGAATATGACAATGTGTCTGGAGATAGTCACTGATACAACTTGAACAAAGAACTGTGTTATGCTCCTTATGTTCAGGGAACAGTTCCATATCTAACACTAACAGGGAATATGACAATGTGTCTGGAGATAGTCACTGATACAACTTGAACAAAGAACTGTGTGATACTCCTTATGTTCAGGGAACAGTTCCATATCTAACACTAACAGGGAATATGACAATGTGTCTGGAGATAGTCACTGATACAACTTGAACAAAGAACTGTGTGATACTCCTAATGTTAAGGGAACAGTTCCATATCTAACGCTAACAGGGAATATGACAATGTGTCTGGAGATAGTCACTGATACAACTTGAACAAAGAACTGTGTGATACTCCTTATGTTCAGGGAACAGTTCCATATCTAACACTAACAGGGAATATGACAATGTGTCTGGTGATAGTCACTGATACAACTTGAACAAAGAACTGTGTTATACTCCTTATGTTCAGGGAACAGTTCCATATCTAACACTAACAGGGAATATGACAATGTGTCTGGTGATAGTCACTGATACAACTTGAACAAAGAACTGTGTGATACTCCTTATGTTCAGGGAACAGTTCCATATCTAACACTAACAGGGAATATGACAATGTGTCTGGTGATAGTCACTGATACAACTTGAACAAAGAACTGTGTGATACTCCTTATGTTCAGGGAACAGTTCCATATCTAACACTAACAGGGAATATGACAATGTGTCTGGTGATAGTCACTGATACAACTTGAACAAAGAACTGTGTGATGCTCCTTATGTTCAGGGAACAGTTCCATATCTAACACTAACAGGGAATATGACAATGTGTCTGGAGATAGTCACTGATACAACTTGAACAAAGAACTGTGTGATACTCCTTATGTTCAGGGAACAGTTCCATATCTAACACTAACAGGGAATATGACAATGTGTCTGGAGATAGTCACTGATACAACTTGAACAAAGAACTGTGTGATACTCCTTATGTTCAGGGAACAGTTCCATATCTAACACTAACAGGGAATATGACAATGTGTCTGGAGATAGTCACTGATACAACTTGAACAAAGAACCGTGTGATACTCCTTATGTTCAGGGAACAGTTCCATATCTAACACTAACAGGGAATATGACAATGTGTCTGGTGATAGTCACTGATACAACTTGAACAAAGAACTGTGTTATACTCCTTATGTTCAGGGAACAGTTCCATATCTAACACTAACAGGGAATATGACAATGTGTCTAGAGATAGTCACTGATACAACTTGAACAAAGAACTGTGTGATACTCCTTATGTTCAGGGAACAGTTTCATATCTAACACTAACAGGGAATATGACAATGTGTCTGGAGACAGTCACTGATACAACTTGAACAAAGAACTGTGTTATACTCCTTGTGTTCAGGGAACAGTATCTAACACTAACAGGGAATATGACAATGTGTCTGGAGACAGTCACTGATACAACTTGAACAAAGAACTGTGTGATACTCCTTATGTTCAGGGAACAGTTCCATATCTAACACTAACAGGGAATATGACAATGTGTCTGGTGATGGTCACTGATACAACTTGAACAAAGAACTGTGTTATACTCCTTATGTTCAGGGAACAGTTCCATATATAACACTAACAGGGAATATGACAATGTGTGTGGTGATAGTCACTGATACAACTTGAACAAAGAACTGTGTGATACTCCTTATGTTCAGGGAACAGTTCCATATCTAACACTAACAGGGAATATGACAATGTGTCTGGTGATAGTCACTGATACAACTTGAACAAAGAACTGTGTGATACTCCTTATGTTCAGGGAACAGTTCCATATCTAACACTAACAGGGAATATGACAATGTGTCTGGAGATAGTCACTGATACAACTTGAACAAAGAACTGTGTGATACTCCTTATGTTCAGGGAACAGTTCCATATCTAACACTAACAGGGAATATGACAATGTGTCTGGTGATAGTCACTGATACAACTTGAACAAAGAACTGTGTGATACTCCTTATGTTCAGGGAACAGTTCCATATCTAACACTAACAGGGAGTATGACAATGTGTCTGGTGATAGTCACTTACACAACTTGAACAAAGAACTGTGTGATACTCCTCATGTTCAGGGAACAGTTCCATATCTAACACTAACAGGGAATATGACAATGTGTCTGGAGATAGTCACTGATACAACTTGAACAAAGAACTGTGTGATACTCCTTATGTTCAGGGAACAGTTCCATATCTAACACTAACAGGGAATATGACAATGCGTCTGGTGATAGTCACTGATACAACTTTAACAAAGAACTGTGTGATACTCCTTATGTTCAGGGAACAGTTCCATATCTAACACTAACAGGGAATATGACAATGTGTCTGGTGATAGTCACTTACACAACTTGAACAAAGAACTGTGTGATACTCCTTATGTTCAGGGAACACTTCCATATCTAACACTAACAGGGAATATGACAATGTGTCTGGTGATAGTCACTGATACAACTTGAACAAAGAACTGTGTGATACTCCTTATGTTCAGGGAACAGTTCCATATCTAACACTAACAGGGAATATGACAATGTGTCTGGAGATAGTCACTGATACAACTTGAACAAAGAACTGTGTGATACTCCTTATGTTCAGGGAACAGTTCCATATCTAACACTAACAGGGAATATGACAATGTGTCTGGTGATAGTCACTGATACAACTTGAACAAAGAACTGTGTTATACTCCTTATGTTCAGGGAACAGTTCCATATCTAACACTAACAGGGAATATGACAATGTGTCTGGTGATAGTCACTGATACAACTTGAACAAAGAACTGTGTTATACTCCTTATGTTTAGGGAACAGTTCCATATCTAACACTAACAGGGAATATGACAATGTGTCTGGAGATAGTTACTGATACAACTTGAACAAAGAACTGTGTTATACTCCTTATGTTCAGGGAACAGTTCCATATCTAACACTAACAGGGAATATGACAATGTGTCTGGAGATAGTTACTGATACAACATGAACAAAGAACTGTGTTATACTCCTTATGTTCAGGGAACAGTTCCATATCTAACACTAACGGGGAATATGACAATGTGTCTGGAGATAGTCACTGATACAACTTGAACAAAGAACTGTGTGATACTCCTTATGTTCAGGGAACAGTTCCATATCTAACACTAACAGGGAATATGACAATGCGTCTGGTGATAGTCACTGATACAACTTGAACAAAGAACTGTGTGATACTCCTTATGTTCAGGGAACAGTTCCATATCTAACACTAACAGGGAATATGACAATGTGTCTGGTGATAGTCACTTACACAACTTGAACAAAGAACTGTGTGATACTCCTTATGTTCAGGGAACAGTTCCATATCTAACACTAACAGGGAATATGACAATGTGTCTGGTGATAGTCACTGATACAACTTGAACAAAGAACTGTGTGATACTCCTTATGTTCAGGGAACAGTTCCATATCTAACACTAACAGGGAATATGACAATGTGTCTGGAGATAGTCACTGATACAACTTGAACAAAGAACTGTGTGATACTCCTTATGTTCAGGGAACAGTTCCATATCTAACACTAACAGGGAATATGACAATGTGTCTGGAGATAGTCACTGATACAACTTGAACAAAGAACTGTGTGATACTCCTTATGTTCAGGGAACAGTTCCATTATTAACACTAACAGGGAATATGACAATGTGTGTGGTGATAGTCACTGATACAACTTGAACAAAGAACTGTGTGATACTCATGTTCAGGGAACAGTTCCATATCTAACACTAACAGGGAATATGACAATGTGTGTGGTGATAGTCACTGATACAACTTGAACAAAGAACTGTGTTATACTCCTGTGTTCAGGGAACAGTTCCATATCTAACACTAACAGGGAATATGACAATGTGTGTGGTGATAGTCACTGATACAACTTGAACAAAGAACTGTGTTATACTGCTTATGTTCAGGGAACAGTTCCATATCTAACACTAACAGGGAATATGACAATGTGTGTGGTGATAGTCACTGATACAACTTGAACAAAGAACTGTGTGATACTCCTTATGTTCAGGGAACAGTTCCATATCTAACACTAACAGGGAATATGACAATGTGTGTGGTGATAGTCACTGATACAACTTGAACAAAGAACTGTGTGATACTCCTTATGTCAGGGAACAGTTCCATATCTAACACTAATAGGGAATATGACAATGTGTCTGGTGATAGTCACTGATACAACTTGAACAAAGAACTGTGTTATACTCCTTATGTTCAGAGAACAGTTCCATATCTAACACTAACAGGGAATATGACAATGTGTCCGGTGATAGTCACTGATACAACTTGAACAAAGAACTGTGTGATACTCCTTATGTTCAGGGAACAGTTCCATATCTAACACTAACAGGGAATATGACAATGTGTCTGGAGATAGTCACTGATACAACTTGAACAAAGAACTGTGTTATACTCCTTATGTTCAGGGAACAGTTCCATATCTAACACTAACAGGGAATATGACAATGTGTCTGGAGACAGTCACTGATACAACTTGAACAAAGAACTGTGTTATACTCCTTATGTTCAGGGAACAGTTCCATATCTAACACTAACAGGGAATATGACAATGTGTCTGGAGACAGTCACTGATACAACTTGAACAAAGAACTGTGTTATACTCCTTATGTTCAGGGAACAGTTCCATATCTAACACTAACAGGGAATATGACAATGTGTCCGGTGATAGTCACTGATACAACTTGAACAAAGAACTGTGTGATACTCCTGTGTTCAGGGAACAGTTCCATATCTAACACTAACAGGGAATATGACAATGTGTGTGGTGATAGTCACTGATACAACTTGAACAAAGAACTGTGTTATACTGCTTATGTTCAGGGAACAGTTCCATATCTAACACTAACAGGGAATATGACAATGTGTGTGGTGATAGTCACTGATACAACTTGAACAAAGAACTGTGTGATACTCCTTATGTTCAGGGAACAGTTCCATATCTAACACTAACAGGGAATATGACAATGTGTGTGGTGATAGTCACTGATACAACTTGAACAAAGAACTGTGTGATACTCCTTATGTCAGGGAACAGTTCCATATCTAACACTAATAGGGAATATGACAATGTGTCTGGTGATAGTCACTGATACAACTTGAACAAAGAACTGTGTTATACTCCTTATGTTCAGAGAACAGTTCCATATCTAACACTAACAGGGAATATGACAATGTGTCCGGTGATAGTCACTGATACAACTTGAACAAAGAACTGTGTGATACTCCTTATGTTCAGGGAACAGTTCCATATCTAACACTAACAGGGAATATGACAATGTGTCTGGAGATAGTCACTGATACAACTTGAACAAAGAACTGTGTTATACTCCTTATGTTCAGGGAACAGTTCCATATCTAACACTAACAGGGAATATGACAATGTGTCTGGAGACAGTCACTGATACAACTTGAACAAAGAACTGTGTTATACTCCTTATGTTCAGGGAACAGTTCCATATCTAACACTAACAGGGAATATGACAATGTGTCTGGAGACAGTCACTGATACAACTTGAACAAAGAACTGTGTTATACTCCTTATGTTCAGGGAACAGTTCCATATCTAACACTAACAGGGAATATGACAATGTGTCCGGTGATAGTCACTGATACAACTTGAACAAAGAACTGTGTGATACTCCTTATGTTCAGGGAAAAGTTTCATATCTAACACTAACAGGGAATATGACAATGTGTCTGGAGATAGTCACTGACACAACTTGAACAAAGAACTGTGTTATATTCCTTATGTTCAGGGAACAGTTCCATATCTAACACTAACAGGGAATATGACAATGTGTCTGGAGATAGTCACTGATACAACTTGAACAAAGAACTGTGTTATGCTCCTTATGTTCAGGGAACAGTTCCATATCTAACACTAACAGGGAATATGACAATGTGTCTGGAGATAGTCACTGATCCAACTTGAACAAAGAACTGTGTTATACTCCTTATGTTCAGGGAACAGTTCCATATCTAACACTAACAGGGAATATGACAATGTGTCTGGTGATAGTCACTGATACAACTTGAACAAAGAACTGTGTGATACTCCTTATGTTCAGGGAACAGTTCCATATCTAACGCTAACAGGGAATATGACAATGTGTCTGGAGATAGTCACTGATACAACTTGAACAAAGAACTGTGTGATACTCCTTATGTTCAGGGAACAGTTCCATATCTAACACTAACAGGGAATATGACAATGTGTCTGGTGATAGTCACTGATACAACTTGAACAAATAACTGTGTTACACTCCTTATGTTCAGGGAACAGTTCCATATCTAACACTAACAGGGAATATGACAATGTGTCTGGAGATAGTCACTGATACAACTTGAACAAAGAACTGTGTTATACTCCTGATGTTCAGGGAACAGTTCCATATCTAACACTAACAGGGAATATGACAATGTGTCTGGAGATAGTCACTGATACAACTTGAGCAAAGAACTGTGTGATACTCCTTATGTTCAGGGAACAGTTCCATATCTAACACTAACAGGGAATATGACAATGTGTCTGGTGATAGTCACTGATACAACTTGAACAAAGAACTGTGTGATACTCCTTATGTTCAGGGAACAGTTCCATATCTAACACTAACAGGGAATATGACAATGTGTCTGGAGATAGTCACTGATACAACTTGAAGAAAGAACTGTGTTGTAATCCTTATGTTCAGGGAACAGTTTCATATCTAACACTAACAGGGAATATGACAATGTGTCTGGAGACAGTCACTGACACAACTTGAACAAAGAACTGTGTGATACTCCTTATGTTCAGGGAACAGTTCCATATCTAACACTAACAGGGAATATGACAATGTGTCTGGTTATAGTCACTGATACAACTTGAACAAAGAACTGTGTGATACTCCTTATGTTCAGGGAACAGTTCCATATCTAACACTAACAGGGAATATGACAATGTGTCTGGAGATAGTCACTGATACAACTTGAACAAAGAACTGTGTTATACTCCTGTGTTCAGGGAACAGTTCCATATCTAACACTAACAGGGAATATGACAATGTGTCTGGAGATAGTCACTGATACAACTTGAACAAAGAACTGTGTGATACTCCTTATGTTCAGGGAACAGTTCCATATCTAACACTAACAGGGAATATGACAATGTGTCTGGAGATAGTCACTGATACAACTTGAACAAAGAACTGTGTTGTAATCCTTATGTTCAGGGAACAGTTTCATATCTAACACTAACAGGGAATATGACAATGTGTCTGGAGACAGTCACTGACACAACTTGAACAAAGAACTGTGTGATACTCCTTATGTTCAGGGAACAGTTCCATATCTAACACTAACAGGGAATATTACAATGTGTCTGGTGATAGTCACTGATACAACTTGAACAAAGAACTGTGTGATACTCCTTATGTTCAGGGAACAGTTCCATATCTAACACTAACAGGGAATATGACAATGTGTCTGGTGATAGTCACTGATACAACTTGAACAAAGAACTGTGTGATACTCCTAATGTTAAGGGAACAGTTCCATATCTAACACTAACAGGGAATATGACAATGTGTCCGGTGATAGTCACTGATACAACTTGAACAAAGAACTGTGTGATACTCCTTATGTTCAGGGAACAGTTCCATATCCAACACTAACAGGGAATATGACAATGTGTCTGGAGATAGTCACTGATACAACTTGAACAAAGAACTGTGTTATACTCCTTATCTTCAGGGAACAGTTTCATATCTAACACTAAATTGAGTACTGTGTGCAATTGGGTGACGTGCCGTCTCAAACTTGTTTGAACAAGGAATGCTCATGCTTTGTAATAAAGGGCAAATATGTGTAAAGCATGGAGGCTATGTAGACAAAAACAAATGCTAAAGGTGTCATTTGCACATGTGATTAATCAAGAAATGTAAAAAAGTTATCACTTTATATTTGAACTGTGCACCTACCTCTTGATCAATATGTTGCACTGTGCTGATTAAGTATACAAAATAGTTCCATACACAATACTAACAATGAATGCAGAGAGAATTTAAAAGAAACTGGAAGTCAGTGGACAAAAAAATCTGATGTGTTGCAGTCACGTGACTTTCTCTACTCTTGTACTAACCATTCTTACAAACTTATTCCTATATCTTCATGTTAGTTGAGATAAACATTTGCAGAAATTATCTTATTATTTCCTCATAGGTGCAAAGGGAATGTGGGAATGCAGTAGGTTTTGAGCGATAGTCAAATCTTTTAGAGTTTTGAAATTCTGTTCTCTTTGCATGATTGACATATAAAAAATGAATAGCGATGTTACATTTTACAGAAGTATAAGATCTCCAAAACTTACACAAATAATGAGGAATATCTCTGAAATGGTTCACTCTACAAAAAAATTTGACACATAAATTGTCTGCTTTAGCAAGATCTACTTTTTTTGTGTACTAACATTTGGTTTATCTCTTACACTTCACAAATTATTAGTCATCCAGATGAGATACGACTACATGGGCTCTAGCCAGAAAATTCAAGGTATACACATCATTTGCCATAAAAATATCTCAAACATATCGCATTTTAATCAAAATTGTTAGAGCCATTTTCAAGGAAATCAAAATTTTCAAAAAAGTTTCCATGTGAAGGGTAGTTTAGGATGAAGCAATTTTCTTCAAAAGCTTCGTGCGACATCCTTGAAAGGCATTAAACATAAATAGCAACTTTGGTTTTTAACCGACTTTTCGTGTTTGAGTTATGCTGTCCACAGACTGACAGACACACCCACAGAAAGACCTTTTAATAAATATGCTTTTTTTGGATTCAGGGGGCCTCAAAACATATATTTCTGGTGAAATCACGACATCAAATTTTTGGGTGGAATACGATACTTGCTCTACTTCACTAAACATAGTAGGGAAAGTAAAAATAAACAAGAGAACTTACCTAATTGATTTTATGGAATTAAAGCCTTCATTTGCTCCATCCTGTAACAGAATAATTCATAAGTACACCACATGATCTGCTTCTGAGTTTACATTGTTAACTTGAGAAAAAGGTTCAGTAATGAACATGGAGCACTGCTATCAATCTACAAATACTGAATCACCTCGCATGAAAATAATCAAATAAAGATAAACTACATTTTTGAATGAAAGCGGATAAAGCATTTTGTAAGATGGAAAAAAGTGTAAAGTTATGGATTTCCTAAGCTTGGTTTTATGAATAGTTAAAAAGAAAAATAATGCTTTAATTTACTCCCGTTCTGGAACCAAAGTTTTCCAAGGTCAGGAAAAGTTAACTAATTATTCATACATTGGCAGTGTTCCAACTGAGGTTTTGACAAATATACAGATGCCTTTTGACACACTGCATGTAGCTAAATAACTTAGTATGTGAAATAGAGTGGAGTTCGAAATTCTATGCTAGACACTACTTTTGAACCTGCTGTCAAAGATTATCCGTGTCAGGTGTGGTGGAAATGTAGGTAGGCATCTAATGCACTGTGTATGGCAATCAAGTCATAAGCAGTCTGGCTTTCCAGTATTTTGAAATGATGTCATCTTCAGAGGAAACAGCAGGGCAGGACCTAAGATGTATGCTGTCCATGATTTTATTGGAGTCAGACAAGATACAAAGTGGAGATTTAAGATGTTTATTCTGTGGAGATGATGTGCCAGGCAGTTGTGGTCAGTAGTCATTCTGAACAGGCCTACTGCTGATCTCAGAGTGAAGTAGACCACCTCCCTTACGGTGCCCCCTGGACTGGTATAACTCTGACATACCAGACGAAACGGTCTACATTTAAGCAGAGATGGTTCTTGCTAAGAAGAAATCTGGAATAATAGTCCCACATTCGGATCTCTGGGATGGGACCAAAACAAGAAAATCTCTCAATCTTCTAGTATGCTGAAAATACTTCAATAGTGGAAATGTACAATGACTTAGATACCTTTTAGGGGAAAAGAACCAAACCACTCATATCAATTATACCCTGGGAGAATTAACCTGGCACTTGACGTTACAGCTGCCTGCCAGCTGCTCTGTTGTAGCATTGCCGCTTTTTCACTGGCTGTCCGTGGCCAGTAGTTCTAACATAATAAGAGGTCCACCATTTTCCTTTTCTTTTTCAAAGTGTTCTCTTATGGCACATGCTATCTCCCGGGCCTGTCTTTTTAGGGTTATTCCTGTACCCAATACACGCTTTTTGGCTTTACCAGGACTATAAGTCACTTTTAAACAAAACAGTGTAAGCAAGACTACTAAAATCTGTTAAGAGTGCATCAAAATACTGAAATGTGCTGCAGTAAACTATATAAAGTACCTATATGAAATAATAAAACTACAATCCCCTCAGATTCACCATTGTATGTAATTTGTCCATGAGTCACCTTCTTTCACTCTGCACTTATTAAACAATCAAACAATATATTGTTGCGGGTGGCAAAACAGGTGGAAGGCAGAAACTGGGAACACATGCACATATTGCAACATGGGCAAGTCACACCTCTGGTCATGTGATAGTCACATGGTGTATTTACAATGCGATTGGATGTGATAAGCCGAGCTCCCCCTTACCCACCCCTTAGGACCCACGTGAATGACGTGACTGTCAAATACCAGGTTAGTTCTCCAATAGTTATACATATGATACTCTGGATGAATGAAATATTTAACAAACTAAGAGCACCATGAAAATTATCAACTTTATTTTTTAAACATTTTAAAGCATGACTAGAGAGCTAGTATGTTGAGCATTGTTTTGCACTCATATTGTTCGCTTTGACTTCTTGCTTGTTCCCTGTGCAATTCTGACCCCAACCACCTGAGGTATAGACAACTAAACTATTTCATTTGTGTATATTTGAATAAGCTAGTAACAATGATGTGAATCTAAATTATTGTAAAATTGGGTCGTGTTGAAACACTTAACATCACTTAAATACATTACCTTGTGAATCCCACAGAAATCTTCGTTTAACAATAGGTTGAACCAACAGACTTCAGGCTTAGCCCTAAGTAATTCTCTACCACCATTTCTTGCCAATATTTTCATGAGCAAGTTAGAAATACACATAACAACCTCTTTTCCACACATGTACAAAGTATGGCATACATATGTAGACAATATTTTTTGCAGTAGTTCCAAACAAGTCCATTAAAGATTCTCTCAAATTACTCAACTTGCAAAACAGAGACATGAAATTCGCTTTGGAAATTGATGAGAAAGACATTATTTTCCTTGAATTTAAAAGTAATTAGATGCCAACTAAGATCAGTTTTGGTATCTACAGAAAGCCTACACATTCAGAAAACTACATAAAAGGTAACAGCTTCAACCGAGTTCCACACAAACATGTTGTCCTAAACAGTTTAACTGACAAATTGGTTTACATCCCTTTATCACAAGGGGAATACAAACACAGAGCCAGCACAGCAATTAGCATTGGCTCCAACAAATGATTGACAACAAAATAACAAAATTCAAAAAGCAGAAACACATGAAAGAGAGCACTAAACTCATTTAACAGAAAATAAGATGATTGTCAAAAAATTCACTTTTCACCCAAGTAAGCACTAGAAATTCTACATCTTCAAAACATACAGCTTTCAACTTGGCTCCTTCAGCATAGGGAAGTTTCTGTGCAACAAGTAAAAGGACCAGATTTCACAGAACAAAGAAGCAGGAATCTATCAAATCAGTTGCCCAGATTGTGACCAGATTTACATAGGGAAAACGAAGAGCAATTTAGAGAACAAGCTACAAGAACACATGAGATGCATCAAAAACAAACAGATGGATAAATCTGCAGTTGGACATCCAGTCACATTATGCTGAACATAACAGTTTTAAAAGCTACAAAGCATGCTACAGAGTTGGATACCTGGGAGAAGATTCTGATCATAAAAAACAAACTCCACTTAATTTAGATTTGCCAGCACCAAACCCATTATGGAAGTCCATCAGTCCACTGCCAGATGTCAACTCAAACAACCACACATCAGACAGCACCCACTAGAGCTAGTCAGGCACTACTGATGATGGGAGCAAGTTAAGCTCTTGAAACCAGTCAGACAATTTTATTATCTATATGTAAGTGGTCTTAAGTGTTTCAACACCAACTAAATTTTATAATAATTTATTTCATTTGTGTTCAAGTTTTGCTGCCTGATACAGTTTTTCCATAGAACTTACCATAATGTGATCATGAACACTTGGAGTTTCTGTCGAAGTACCTTGCAACCACCACTGTTGTTCTGTAATTTCTAATTTGGTTTCAATCTCGCAGTCTTTGCTGCTTTTATTAAATTTCTTTACAGGATATTCGCAGAAAGGGTCGCTCTCTGAACAAAAGTTGGGAACCACATCCACACACTCTTCAATTTTTCTTTTGATATTACAGTCACTGTTACTTGTAACAGGTTCAATCTTAATTTTCTCTTCAAGGTCTTTGGAAAAAAGCTCTTTCTCATCTTCTGGGCAGGAAGGCTCTTCTTTAATTTCTAATTTGATATCCATGTTGTTCTGTTGTTTAACTTCAGTAGCAGGTCTATAGAAAAAGAAACACATTATTAGTACCATGAAGTGTTTCCATGAGTTTTGCTTCTATATGGTGTGGCGGTGGGATATGACAGTTTTTTAAACAAGCTCATTTCTAGCACATTAAAATGTCTCATACATTGGCTGCAGTTACACAAAATGAAAAGTCACAAATTCAAACTAACTTGACGTTCACAGAGCAAAAACCTTTTACAAACTTATGACGGAAAACATCTATTACTCAACAACCTTATGAAGCAGATGTAAACCTTGACTTGTGAAGGACTTTGCAGTAGAGGTTATGGAGCAGATGTAAACCTTGTCTTGTGAAGGATTTGCACCAGAGGTTATGGAGCAAATGTAGGTTTTTCCAGATATATCAATGAATGAGGCATCTTATTCACTGCAAACAAACTATCTCAGTGTGTGTTTGGGAGACACAGATAATACAAATACAAATGTCTCTATCTGGACAGATCATGCTGCCACAGCTTGCTTCACATCCATATAATTTTGTGGAAAAGTTTTGAGAATATTATTGAGAATAGTAACTTGATGCTTTTTGCAGATGTCTGTGGAGGGTGAAGTAAGAATGTTGCTGAGGTACATGCTTTCATTTTCATTATTCTTAAAATGGCACAGGAACATAACACTGCTTTGCACAGCAAGAGGCCAATCATTTCTTCCTGCTGATGGAGTTCTGGAAAAAACATCTTCAAAAGTACTCCTAGATACTGATTATCACACTGTATAAAATCTGTAGCTTCAGTTAGGTTTTGGGTAAACATTTGAGTGTGATGGACTACAAAGCTCTCAGTGAACATTTTAAAAAGATAACATGGAATCAATTGTGCTACACAAGTCAATCAAAGATGAAAATGTCATGGTTAAAATAAAATACGACCCAATATATCACTGAGATGCTGAGGGTCCTAGACCACAAAGTGTAGTCAAGATATTGAGGGCCCTAGATTACAAAGTGTGGTCATGATATTGAGGGGCCTAGGTTACAAAGTGTAGTCAAGATATTGAGGGCCCTAGATTACAAAGTGTAGTCAAGATATTGAGGGGCCTAGATTACAAAGTGTATTCAAGATATTGAGGGGCCTAGATTACAAAGTGTAGTCAAGATATTGAGGGGCCTAGATTACAAAGTGCAGTCAAGATATTGAGGGTCCTAGGTTACAAAGTGTTGTCAAGATATTGAGGGCCCTAGATTACAAAGTGTAGTCAAGATATTGAGGGGCCTAGATTACAAAGTGTAGTCAAGATATTGAGGGGCCTAGATTACAAAGTGTAGTCAAGATATTGAGGGGCCTAGATTACAAAGTGCAGTCAAGATATTGAGGGGCCTAGATTACAAAGTGTAGTCAAGATATTGAGGGTCCTAGGTTACAAAGTGTAGTCAAGATATTGAGGGCCCTAGATTACAAAGTGTAGTCAAGATATTGAGGGGCCTAGATTACAAAGTGTAGTCAAGATATTGAGGGGCCTAGATTACAAAGTGTAGTCAAGATATTGAGGGGCCTAGATTACAAAGTGTAGTCAAGATATTGAGGGGCCTAGATTACAAAGTGTAGTCAAGATATTGAGGGGCCTAGGTTACAAAGTGTAGTCAAGATATTGAGGGGCCTAGATTACAAAGTGTAGTCAAGATATTGAGGGCCCTAGACCACAAAGTGTAGTCAAGATATTGAGGGGCCTAGATTACAAAGTGTAGTCAAGATATTGAGGGGCCTAGGTTACAAAGTGTAGTCAAGATATTGAGGGGCCTAGATTACAAAGTGTAGTCAAGATATTGAGGGTCCTAGGTTACAAAGTGTAGTCAAGATATTGAGGGCCCTAGATTACAAAGTGTAGTCAAGATATTGAGGGGCCTAGGTTACAAAGTGTAGTCAAGATATTGAGGGGCCTAGATTACAAAGTGTAGTCAAGATATTGAGGGGCCTAGGTTACAAAGTGTAGTCAAGATATTGAGGGGCCTAGATTACAAAGTGTAGTCAAGATATTGAGGGTCCTAGGTTACAAAGTGTAGTCAAGATATTGAGGGCCCTAGATTACAAAGTGTAGTTAAGATATTGAGAGGCCTAGATTACAAAGTGTAGTCAAGATATTGAGGGGCCTAGATTACAAAGTGTAGTCAAGATATTGAGGGGCCTAGATTACAAAGTGTAGTCAAGATATTGAGGGTCCTAGGTTACAAAGTGTAGCCAAGATATTGAGGGCCCTAGACCACAAAGTGTAGTCAAGATATTGAGGGGCCTAGATTACAAAATGTAGTCAAGATATTGAGGGGCCTAGATTACAAAATGTAGTCAAGATATTGAGGGTCCTAGGTTACAAAGTGTGGTCATGATATTGAGGGGCCTAGGTTACAAAGTGTAGTCAAGATATTGAGGGCCCCAGGTTACAAAGTGTAGTCATGATATTGAGGGGCCTAGATTACAAAGTGTAGTCAAGATATTGAGGGGCCTAGATTACAAAGTGTAGTCAAGATATTGAGGGCCCTAGGTTACAAAGTGTAGTCAAGATATTGAGGGGCCTAGATTACAAAGTGTAGTCAAGATATTGAGGGGCCTAGATTACAAAGTGTAGTCAAGATATTGAGGGGCCTAGATTACAAAGTGTAGTCAAGATATTGAGGGGCCTAGATTACAAAGTGTAGTCAAGATATTGAGGGGCCTAGATTACAAAGTGTAGTCAAGATATTGAGGGGCCTAGATTACAAAGTGTAGTCAAGATATTGAGGGTCCTAGGTTACAAAGTGTAGCCAATATTGAGGGCCCTAGACCACAAAGTGTAGTCAAGATATTGAGGGGCCTAGATTACAAAGTGTAGTCAAGATATTGAGGGGCCTAGATTACAAAGTGTAGTCAAGATATTGAGGCGCCTAGATTACAAAGTGTAGTCAAGATATTGAGGGGCCTAGATTACAAAGTGTAGTCAAGATATTGAGGGTCCTAGGTTACAAAGTGTAGCCAATATTGAGGGCCCTAGACCACAAAGTGTAGTCAAGATATTGAGGGGCCTAGATTACAAAATGTAGTCAAGATATTGAGGGTCCTAGGTTACAAAGTGTAGTCAAGATATTGAGGGTCCTAGGTTACAAAGTGTAGTCAAGATATTGAGGGGCCTAGGTTACAAAGTGTAGTCAAGATATTGAGGGGCCTAAGCTACAAAGTGCAGCTGACACATTGAGGGTCATATGCTGCAAAGTATAGCTGAGATATTGAGGACCCTGAGCTGTTAAGTGTAGACAGGTATGTTTTCTATAAGAAGAACGAAGTGACAAGAAAGCAAGGGCGAAACGTCAGTGTAGCTAAAACCCAATATTGCCAACTACTTATTAACTCAGGGTTACTGTCCACCTACTCTCATATTGCTAACATAAGCCAATCTCAGCTTTACTAACCTTGTGCCATGTTAACCGTTACTATTATTAGCCTCGCAGACTGGAGTTCATACAGGGCAAGATATCCACAACATCTGGTAGTTTAGAAATCAACACATGTTACACTGGAAAAAGGAATTAAACTGCTTGAAAATATTGAAAGACGGTGATGCCCGGAGAGAGGACCTGAGAGTGACACGAGATTTCTGCGGAAGGATTGCGGCTCGAAGTTTACCCAGGGCCAAGAAGCCTACAACAGCTGATAGCATAGTTAAAACAGGAATTGTAATCTAATACTGTTCCAAAAAAGGTGATTTGAAAAAGATTGAATAGAAACAGTTGAGACTAAGAAGTTAAAAATAAATTATAGTTTTAAAAAACTAACAAAAACATGCTTTTATAGCAAACCAAACTAAAAAGTAGAAAATAATTTTTAAGTATGAAAAATTTGTTATATAAAGTCAAGTAGTTCATTATATTTGAAAATTTTGTAGTAAGTTTAAAATAAAAAGTAATTTAGATTAACAAAATAAATTTTATTGTAAAAAAGCATGGGGTGTCAGATATCCAATGTTATAAATAGTTACATTCCTAGCTATTTACAAAAGTAAAGTTATGATAAAAGTAACGTGAAAGTCATCCCACACTTTTTTACAATGAAATTTATTATTTTGTTAATATAAAGTAGCTTTTATTTTAAACTTATTACAAAATTTTCAAATATAAGGAACTACTTGACTTTATAGAACAAATTCTTCATACTTAAAAATTATTTTCTACTTTTTAGTTTGGTTTGTTATAAAAGAATGCTTTTGTTAGTTTTTTAAGGCTATAATTTATTCTTGTGGTCAGTTATATGTGGCATGTTCACATGTCGGCAAATCATCCGCTTTATTTGTGCTTGAGCCTGATAAAAAAACAAAAAAATTTTGTATATTACAAGGTGCTTCAATGAAGAGAATTAAACCGAGTGCATCTCATGCTGCACAATATGTACATAGTTTAATTCAACCATGTCTTGCTGACACGTCATTGATATACTTAATTTTTGTACTTTTTAATTTATTTTGTATTCATTGTATTACTTTCATAAAATCATAAATTAAGTTCAGCTACTCTGTAACACGACATTCATTGACTGTTAGGCGGTACAAAGTTCCACGGGTCAGCTTGTAATATATAATTATGATTCATTTGTCTAATTAAAGTTATGTTTAAAATTTACATGCTTAACAATCTCTTATTCTCTCACAGTTTTACGAAAAATGTTTTTCACCGATTATCCAAAAAGTTGTTGTTGTTGTTTTCTAGTGCCTTGCATCTGGCAATGAAGCCATTAGCATTCGTGCTTTCCAATACTTTTGAACTGTAGTTTCTTCTGATCTTAATGCTTCACAGGTCTTCAAGTGGTCTTCTGGCTTTCATGTAACTGTTTTCTTAACGGGCACCAGTTTTACAATGTGGCAGTTACATCACCCGACTTAAACCCCCATTTTGCAAGGGGGACCACACCTATCGTTGGTCAACGGGTCCATCGGACCTAGCCGGGAGGACTAAATAGGTAGTACTTAGATCCACCGACCTTCCCCTCATGTGCCTCTGAGGGACGCTGTTGTGCTGTGACAGGCCAGCACATATGTAAATGGCATTTCCTCCATTTTAGATGAAACAGTTATACCACTGTGATTCGGTCCCCAGAGCCTCATCTGTTAAAAGCAGGGTGCACCACGGGCAGGATGAGGATGAGAATTGGGTAGGAGAGGCTATAGGAGGCGCATCACTACCCCTTACACCCCTTATCCAAAAGGTTGCATTATCCGAAATGTCTTCGCCCCCTTTATTTCAGATAAACAGGCTTCTACTGTAGTAATTGTCACCCAAACTCAGCTCCTCTGCATTCTTCTTCAAATTGCCTTTCAATATATCAATGTAGGCATATCTGCCCATACTTCCCTCAATGAATGTCCCTAACTCCCCTACACCATAGGCAGCCATGCATCCCCAGACCACCACCTCCATGTTTAACTGTGGCTTGCTAATTTTGAATATATCCATTGCTGTATTCAGCAATCCATTGTTCTTTCCTTCATATTTATTTGCAAACACTAACCTGCTCTTATTCAAGACAGTCTGTGTAAGAGATATGCACACTCCTGAAACGTTGATGGCTCTTCATCACTACAGCTGGCTTGAAACCTGACTATGTTCGTCGCCAGGAAAGCTTCAGATTGTAACTAACCTGCTGATATATGGCCTCTTTCTGGGTACCCTGGAATGAAACCCGGTATGACTGACGAGTTGTCTTATCATCCTGGGCTTTACATGCTTCCCATACAGTTCTACATATGCAGAAATTTCAGAAGAGGCAATTGGGGACTTTTCCTCAGCATTTTCATAACCTGCCTTTGTTCCCTAGAATTTAGTTACTGTAGATGGCCCACTCTCTCTTCATTTATTTGCTTGTGGGTTTGTTTAAAATGCTTAATGACACTCTACACTATTGCATGCCTTTTTAAGATACATGTTTCAGAGTATGATGTTTTTCTGTTTATGTAATGAAACAATCACGTCCCTTAGGTCTAAAGATATTTCCTTACTGTTGCGACTAACTTTGACCTTCTGCAGTTCCCCATACAACACGACTATTTTTTTAGCATGTAGCACGTTGTGGGTTATTAGATTACCATATATTCTGTATTTACCATTACTGTACGAATATTCATATCCTACATAAAATACAACCCTTATTAAAAAACTTTTTTTTTAATATTTTATACAATACTGTAAATATGCCAACATATTACTTGGCTAATAGAATTTTAGAAGTTATGTGTGACAAACGTTTGCTTTTTTAAATGTAGAAATCTTCAAAATTTATTGGTAGGTGTCCGAATACTTACGTCAACGACCACGTATAGCACTTATCCTGCATCATAGTGGCCTAGCTCGAAAAATAAAGAAGGGACAATTTCAATAGCTTCAACTGAGGAAGGAAACTAATTCGACAAGAGACGAGACTTGCACATCAGGTTTCCTACATACCCGACTGCGATCTTATAAAGCACAACTTTGTTGGTTAGTTTTCTTCTACCATCCAAAGCTAAATAACATGCGAGTCAAGCAGAGTGAACATAACATTTCATCTTACTTACGTAATGAAGAAATGTGCTCTAACACTTCATCGTCGTTTTAATGTAACAATATGATGAAATGAAGAAAAGAGAAACAATAACATCTAAGAAAAACACATCGAAACTCAAATTGTTTGATTATAGGTTACACTGCTTTCCCAAAGAGCTTCAACTCCGAAGACTATACATACAACCAAAAGTATGCAAATCGCCAAGGAATGACAAGAGAGTATAAGTGAGGTGCAATGAGTATATTCTGTATACTCGCGAAAAGACATGCAAAGTTTTAACGTTTCTTTCCGATTTCTTTTAAGTTTCTATATAAGCCCGTATGAATGTACCAGCTTTCTTTCCTATTAAATCTATGTGTTTCTACCCCTTATTTAAATACGCATTTTAATTATGGAAATTCCTGGTGTTGTCCACAGTCGGATTTAAGCTGAAAATAAACAATGTTGTAGAAATGCACAAATCAAAATTTACATCTGTGCGAAACAAGTTTGTGCAAATGCTATTACTAGAACATTTTATAATTATACTACTGAGAGTTTTAAAAGTGAAATATAGGTACTGAATAGAACCCAACAGTAAATTTTATTTTTTATTATTTTTGCATCCGAAAATCATGTAGCCAGCTGTTCCTAAACTTCCACAACTACATAAGTAATTTGTTTGAACAAATATTTTGAGAAAAATTGGAGATTTTACAACGTTGTCTAAATCCAGAGTCAATGAAAAGCTGAAGTTGTTAACAGTGAAGCAACACAAATGTTATAATATAAGAATTATTTAGAAACTAAAAGTTTCGCTTATCTTAGTATTTGTTGCTGCAAGTTCTTAAAACATTCTGCAGAGATGTTTCTTGATTTCTCCGTCACATCCTCAGTGCTCCTGTTTGTAACACCTACCATAACTACAAACGGTCAATTCCTTAATATTTCAACATCTGAAAACAAAACAAACTTTGAGAGGTAGAACTGGAACTTAAAAATTCAATGCCACAACTGGGATTTGAACCACAGAACTTCCGCTTACCGGGCGGCTGCTCTAACCACTGAGCTATTGTGACAAACTGTCAGAATGGCATTAAATTCTCAAACCAGTTCGTATTTCTCCTGGTAAACCACAAAGTTTGCCCACACACGGCCTGTGTGTTTGAAAACACCAACAGTAAGTATTATTTATTTATGCCAACAAACTTACTGTTGGTGTTTTCAAACACACAAGCCGTGTGTAGGCAAAGTTTGAGAGGTTGTGGCATTGAATTTTTAAGTTCCAGTTCTACCTCTCAAACCAACAGTTAGTTTGTTGGCATAAATAAATAATAAAACAAACTTGTTAATGCAATCGATTGGCAGTATTTCAACATTCATAATGCAGTCCCTATTTTTCAAAATAAATATATTAACCATTAAACCTATTGGTCCATTTAATGACTTAATAATTAATTTGACCTATGGATATATTTCATGATTAAATGACCAAACATGATCTGCCACAGCTGACTTATCAATCTATGTATATTTAATATTTCTAAACTGCTCCTTCATTCTGATTTCTAAATGACGTTCGCTTTTACCAATGTAAGCCCTGTTACAATCCATACAGCTCAATTGATGTATGCAGGACTTTTTATAACTTTGAATTTTATGCTTTTTTCTTTTTTAGAAAAAATTAGCAAGTTTGTCATATTTATGGTGCGGAATTTTAATTATGCTTCAGTGATAGTAATGAGCTTTTGACTTTTACGTTATCTCGGGTTGTGGTACAGAGTGAAATAACGTGGATACAGAATAAAACATTTTCACAATCCTTTATTCGCACCTTTTTCACTGGATATTACACACGTGTCATCTTAGTTAACATCCTATACGCGCTGACCGACTTCAACTGTTTCTTAAATTATACGTTTAGCGTCTAAACGCACACATCTCAAAAATACGTCTTGACTCTTCAGTTAATGGGACACTAAGAGGCTGAATCTAGCACATTCCTTGACAAAGCGTCTGTATTCATACGTGTATGCGTATACCTTATGTTAAATAGTTCCCAAATTGTTGAGAAAGCGATCTCAATTCATCCTCTCAACACATTTAATATTAAATCTAAAATAATATAATAATTCTACATATTAAATTTGAACATATTACTGAATATTAATGACGTTGTTAAATAATATTTTCAATAATGAAACAATGGTATAACACTCTGTGCTTAACAAATCCTTACCAACATGAAAAATAAACTATATTTACTATAAATATTTACATAAATACTTTCTTTTCGGGGTCTGACCACATATTCTGTCTCATTTATTTTTAGGAACCAAAGTTATTCCATGTTCCTTAAACATTTTACTAGCCCAAGTATGGTAATCAACTTATCTTATTTTCTTGAAGGTAGAAACAGCTATCCTGTCCACCTCTGGCAGTCAGTCTAGGTGGCTCAGTTTGTTAGACGCTGGCCTACTGATCTCAAGGTCACAAGTTCAAATCCGGTCCAGACCAATAGTTTTTAAGTGTGCTTAAAAACGACAGCTCCATGTCAGTAGATTTACTGGCATGTAAAAGAACTCCAGTGGGACGAAATTCCGACACACTAAGCTCGTGAGCGCCAGTCCCTTGGCCTAGGCCTTACACTGTGCTCAGTTTTAAGCAACGATCCAGTATCTGTAAATACAGTGCTGCTGTTTTGTTCCAGAATTGATTTTATTAAGCAAGTGTAAGGTTATTTTATTTCGGAGATTTTAGCCTTTTAGACAGCCTTATTTTATTGAGCTTTTGACATTTTAACTCTTCTAGTTTAACTGTTTTATTTTTTTTAGCAATTTTAAGCTTCAGTTTTTAGAATTTTAAATGGAACGTTTTAATAGTTGAGTTTAGCTGCTTTTATCTATTTTAACTTGACTCGGGGGTCTCCGTCTAGGGGATATGTAAGTAGCGACCACAAGGTACCCAAGCTGAGCAGAACATTACTTCCACTTACTGGTGTCTAGGGGATATGTGGATAGTGACCACAAGGTACCCAAGCTGAACAGAACATTACTTCCACTTACTGGTGTCTAGGGGATATGTGGATAGTGACCACAAGGTACCCAAGCTGAACAGAACATTACTTCCACTTACTGGTGTTTTGCTCCTCACTGTAGCTTTTCTATCTGACCTTACCTTGGTCATCTCGTTTTCTTCCGACCCCGATGCTATTAGGGTTCCCGAGGGCTAGGGAGTCTTTACTTTTCCAACCTCTCCATTTCTCTAATTTCTCTATAAACTCTTAACCCCTAACATGCTGACCTGTCATGGCATGCAATACGTCCTCTGATTGGTGATCAGAGGATATGGTCGGTGAATTTATTTTGATAATTCTCCCGGTCAGGTCCGTGAGACCCGTAAACCAACGACAGGTGTGGTCCTCCAGACATTCTGGGGGTTGTGAGAGAGCGATATGACCACCAAAACATAAAAATATGGTGCTCTCTAAAAAGCGGTTACTTACTATTACTGCTATTGCTCTCTTCAGTATCATCAGTGAAAAATATTGGAGAGCAAGAAGATTAATGACTTCATTGTCAGAAATCCAGCATTGGCCAACATCTATTTTAACTATCGGTTTTTAGTGTTCTATGGGTGATGTTTTAACACTTGACCTTCCGTGATTTTATTTTTGGACTCGGGCCCTAATGACCAAAGTTGTCGACGGACCCTTAAACCTGACACACGATATAAACATAGATATAGAAATAGATATAAACAAGATGTAGATATAGACATAATTGAGGCGTTGAGCACAACAGTGGCCCAACCCACAAAAATTCAGAAACTGAGTCATTAGCACGGACATGTTCCACATATCAAAATATAGAAGAGCAGTAGTGGCCTATACCACATTTCTACAACCACTGACAGATGGCATGAGAAGTACGTTATTGCATGGAACTGAATCTGGCTTCCTGGATAAAAACAGTGGCCCAACCTTCCTGCATGTATGGAACTATCTATTACAATGTCGGTGCTATATTGATTAAAATTTCCAAATATCAAGACTCTTGCTTAGTTATTAAAGTCAATATAAAACTTTCAAATCACAGAAATTTTTTACACTCCATTATCTCCATTATGTACATTTAGTGGTTGGGCCACTGTTGCGCTCAACGCCTCAAATATAGATACAGAAATAGATAAAAACATATATAAACACAGATATATTCACAGATATAGACATGGTTATAGACAGATATAAACATAGATATCAACATGGATATAGACATGGATGTAGACATAGATACAAACATAGATATAAGCATAGATGCAGACATCGGTATAAACATAGATGTAGACATAGATAAGCTGCTAGCTAATGCTGGATTTCTGACAATGAAGTCATTAGTCCTCTCGCTCTAACTGATGGATGGGAAGGGCGCTAGAAGCGGCCAGGCATATTTGAAGGTGGTCTTGGTCCATTTCCTCTTGCAGATCACATAGAGTATAGGGTGGGGAAGAATATATCCCAATTCTGTTTAAATGTTTTGCCAGACAATCATGTCCTGTAATCAACCTGAAGGTTGCAACTGCTGTTTTTCGAGGATACTCAGGAATTACTGTTTGAATGTTTGGTAGTTCCCATATTTTATTCTTTGATTTTTCATAGCAATATTTTGCAATAATTTTTTTGAATTCAGACTTCAGTAAGCTTTTAGCTGCATAAAATGGTAGATTAACTATAGATTTTTGTACACTGCTGGTACCCTTTTTTGCAAGAAAATCAGCTTTGTCATTACCACTCAGTCCACAGTGAGCTGGTATCCATTGGAAGACTAGGTGTTTTTGAAGTGCTGTTAGATGGGTAAGGATTTTCCAACATTCTATAATTGTTGGTTTTTTTGGTGGCAACTTGGAAGTAATTGGTATAATTGCTGCCCTGGAATCTGAAAGAATAACTGCTTGATGAAAATGTGAAATTCTATACAAAAGATTTTGTAGGCCCATTCGAATTGCTTCAATTTCTCCATTAAAGTTTGTAGTTTCATAACTTAAAGATTTGTAATAGGAAAAGAGGTGATACGTGACTCCAGCCCCTGCTCCATCTCGGTTTGATATCAGTGATCCATCAGTATAAATATGGAGCCATTCGTGTTCCAGAAATCTAGTATGGATTATCTCTAATACCAATAATTTTAGAACACTAGTTAGAGTATCACATTTCTTAACTGCTTCTGTCAGGTGTAAATAATATCTAATGTTTGTGTTGGATAGACTTTATATATGAGGTTTCCTTTGAATTAGGAAGGTATACATTCTTCTTGATGTCTTGAATTTTGGAAAGAAAGCTCTCCTGAGTCTTTAGTGTATGGTAAAATTTCTCTTGTTCCATGTATTGAATCAAGTCTGATCAACTTTTGTGTTGAATAAGAACTGCTTTTCCTATTTAATATTCAATGGGGCATTGGTTGGTTAGTATTTCCATAGCTGGTATTGGCGTGGTTTTGATAGCACCTGTAATTAGTCTCAGACTTTGGTTTTGAAAGATTTTTTTTTTGTATTTGCTGTGGTGCTGTTTTTATTGAAGTGTTGCTTCGTGTTTGAGCAATGAGGCTCTTATTTTCCTCAGGGCGTGGTAACGAATGGAAAGAAAAATCACACGATGTTTCTTCACAATGTATTATTTTATTAACACTTTTTCTCTATTTTGCATTTAAACAAATCCTCTTAGCACCATTTTAGATTATTTAAGTCTTTCCACATTTTCAAAAAGTGGGACAAGAGCTTGATGAGTCTGGTAAATGTTCTACAATGTTCACACGTTACCTCAACACGTCTTTTCACCTTGCATATACACATGCTAGTGCAAGGAGTCCAGCGTCACTTCACGTGATACTACCTTTCTCGTTTACATCCGCGTATGCGTTCAACTAGTTCTCGCATTGTTAGGGAAGCGATCTTTAGCTATTCTCCCTGTGCTATTAATATTGAACACATATAATTCTAATATTTATACATATATATTAAAATTAAATATGGAAATATTTATGACATCTTTAAACAAACTTAGTTGTTCGTAACAATGAACATTAGTAATACGTTTTCGTCATTTAACCATCTCATACCAACATCAAAAAACAAATTACACTAACAAATATTCACATAAACGATTTTCTTTTGGGGTCTTTTAATACTCTGTCTCAGCTGTTACAAGAACTTCGCTGCAGTAAGTAAATAATGGCTTTATATATACATTGTATGTTGTGTTAAGAGTTGCTCTGGAATATCCCAACTTCATTCCTGTTAGAGGTTTTAACAGTGAAAGGCGCCTTTCTGCTCTTTGTATTATATTTTCTATTTGTTTGATCCATGTAAGTTTGGTATGAAATATAACTCCTAAATACTTTGCTTCCTTTCCTTCTGGTAATTGTTGACCCTCACAATTTAGTTTTAATTTTAGTGATTTTTTTTCCTTAGTGAAAAGATTTGGTAGTTTGATTTTATTGTATTAACAGTCATTAAATTTTCTTTGGTCCACTTTTGTAGGTTGGTGTGGTCCTCTAGACATTCTGGGGGTTGTAAGAGGGCGATGTGACCGCCAAAACAAAAATATGGTGATCTCTAAAAAGCACTTACAATTACTGCTTTCCAAAAAATGGGGTTATGAAAAAGTGGATTCTACAGGGAAGATAGTGGAAGAATTTTTGAATACGACAACTTTTGAACTGATTTATAATGAAGAAGAACCGACAACCTTCATACATTACTCTGTTGCAGGCAGTAACCAATACCTCCTTTTAGCTGCAACAGATATTATTTCAAAGATTAAAAACGAGTTATATAAGACCCAAGTTCTGGTCAGAGAGCAGTACAAAAAATCTAGTTTTTGCTAAAGCACACAAGTTATGTCCAAATAATTTTTGTAGAATGAACCATTTCGGAGATATTCCTTGTTATTCGTGTGAATTCTGGAATACTTAAACTTTCGTCAAATGGAATATCACTAATTTTTTTACGTCTAAGCCGTGCAAGGAAAATGGAATCTCAAAGCTTTAAAAGATTGGACTATCGCTCAAAGTCTACTGCAGTACCATATTACCCTTGTACTTACAAGAAAATAAGCAATAAGAAACTTTCGGCAAATGTTTATCTGAACTAACATGAAGAAGATATAGGAATAATATTTTGTAAGAATGGTTAGTACAAGAGTAGAGAAAGTCATGTGAGTGCAACAAATCGATTGTCTCTGGTAGTTGTTGGCCCTCGCAATTTAGTTTTATTTTTAGTGATTTTTTCCTTAGTGAAAATATTTGGTAGTTTGTTATATTAGCAGCTATTAAATTTTGTTTGGACCACTTTTGTAGGTTGGTTAAGAATTGTTGCGCAGTTTTTTCTAGTTCTGCACTTTTGTTTTTGGTTTATATAGACATATATAAACACAGATATAAACATAGATACAGATATAGACATAGATATGATAGAGATATAAACAGACATATATATATATAACATAGATACATACATAATCAGATATGGACATATATATATAATATTGATATTAAGATAGATATAAACATGGCTAAGCATAGATATAAACAGACATAAATACATAACAAAGTTTTCATTATAATTAAGACTCGCATCACTGTTACTAGTTTATTCAAAGATACATAAGTGTTTATGTTACTCATGCCAAAGTGAACATGTCCATATTTATCTGTGAATTCTAAGGGAATATTTTCATTCTAGATTTAACTGCACAGTCAAAGGGACTTTTATATACTAAAATTAACGTGTTTCCATCTTAACAGAAGTTTTATGCCAATTCTGACAGTTCAAATTTGGTGGCATGTTCAACTGTATGTAGAACAGTCTGTGCCTGCGAATGCAATGGTTGCACTATGAGCTACCAAAAACAGAAACACATTATTTATTACATTAGTACAATATTTCATATTTACATTATTTTTCAACAATTTGTTGCCAAGGTTATACTAAATAGCTGGATGTCATACAGCCTGAACTGTGTTGTGTTCAATTTCTTTCTCAGTAACAAATCCTGGAATAAAACGTCCCTTCTTGGTGTTGATTTCTTTAGTCCTAAAAACCCTCCCAGGTAGAAGTTCTATGGTAGGCAAAATTAAGGGAGAATGTGTGGACCTGGTAATTTTGAAATTAAATGCAGCTTACATTTGTAAAAGTTTGAACTCACTTTTTATAAGGGCGCCTGATAACTCTGAGAGTTTCGACTTAACATTGGATGAGTAACTTGGAATTCTCCACAAATAACGTAACTTAATGCATCACAAAATTATTACAATAGTTTTGCTATCCATCAGATTTACTACCTCTTTAACTACTATACAATATTAAATGAGAGATTAAATCTCCAAATGAATATTTAGTTAGTTTTGATATAACTTCATTAAAGTAGAAAACAATATACAAAAAACTATTTAGTGAGTTTCCTATTTGCCTTCAAGCTAAATCAATTAAATGAAAATAAAATCAAAAACAAAGTGTAGACAATCAACAAATATAATTAATATTTTAGAGAGAATAAGCTTCACTTATCATAGTATTTGCTGCAAGTTCCAGAAATAATACTTAAGTTTAGTCTCTAGAACATTTATTACATTTGTAGATTTATATTGCTTCACTGTTAACAGCTTCTATTTTTAGTTATATTTTACAGTGCATATGATGTTAAAGCTTGGGAAAGCTAATAAATTATGCAACACATAATATACATATTTCTTTATTCATAATCCCAAGCATGTAATTTGGTGTTCTCTACAAAACACTTAAATGATGTTTGCACTCAAAATCTGAAGAGTTAAGTATTTCTCACAAGCATCACCCTTCTGTAGCTTTTGTCATCATAAACCACTTCAAATGTTCTGGAATTTCACCAATGGGTGAACTCTACATACAAACATAACGCTGCTGTTGCTTTATATCCTCACGAGTTCATTTGTGTCTTTTAAATTTGTCAGACTCATGTGGCTTTATGTCTACATGAATCAGTTTGTGTGACTTTGCACGCTCATGGATCAATTTGTGCGATTTCAAATATTGTGACCGTGTAAAAGCCTTATTACAAATGTTACACTTGTGTCGTTTTATGTTCTCATGAATCAATTTATGTGTTTTCAAACTTGACAACTGTGTAAAACACTTGTTACAGATTTTACACTTGTGTGGCTTTATTCCCTCGTGAATCAACATGTGTCTTTTTAAACTTGATGAATCAGTGAATGTCTTGTTGCAAATGTTACACATGTGTGACTTTATACCATCATGAATCAACGTGTGTCTTTTCAATTTAGATGAATCAACAAAAGTTTTGTTACAAATGTTACACTTGTGCAACCTTATGCCCTCATGACTCAATTCATGTGTTTTCAAATACTGCAACTGAGTGAAAGTCTTTTCACAAATGTTACACTTGTACGGTTTTGTGCCATCGTGAATCAATTTGTGTCTTTTTAAATGCTGCGATCGAGTAAACGTCTTGTTGCAAATATTACACTTGTGTGACTTTATTCCCTCATGAATCAATTTGTGTGCCTTCAAATTGCCCACATTAGTGAAACTCTTGTTGCAAATGTCACACTTGCAGGGTTTTATTCCCTCATGGGTCAATATGTGTCTTTTCATACTTGATAAATCAATAAAGGTCTTATTACAAATGTTGCACTTGTGAGGCTTTATACCCTCGTGAATTAATTTGTGTCTTTTCAATAGCTGCAATAAGGTAAAACTCTTGTCACAAATGTCACACTTATGTGGCTTTATTCCTTCATGAATCAATATGTGCTTCTTCAAATCATCCAAATTAATAAAACTCTTGTCACAAATATTACACTTGTGTGGTTTTGCGCCCTCATGAATCAATTTGTGTCTCTTCAACAATTGTGATCGAGTAAACGCCTTGTCACAAATGCTACATTTGTGTGGCTTTATGCCCTCATGAACTAATTTATGTGTTTTCAAACTTGACAACTGGGTAAAAGCCTTTTCACAAATGTTGCACTTGTGTGGCTTTATACCCTCATGAGTCACCTTGTGGATTTTTAAATGGGATAAATATTTAAAATTCTTCTCACAGTGGTCACATTTGTACAACTTTCTGTACTCCTTGCTCAACATGTTGCCCCTCTTGAGAAAATTACTTTTTTTCAAACAGGAAGCATTGCTGACTGTGTTCCCATTGTCACATTTTTCTGAGGAAAAAATTGGTTCTATTGAAAATGCATCTGTACCATCACTTTCTTGAATTTGACATTCAGTACTACAGTTTCTCATCTTAAAACTTGTTTCATTTTCTAAGTTGTCATTGGACAATAAACCATATGTATCACTGGAAACACCCACTTTGTGAAAGCTGAAATTTAATAGTATCATTAGTAATTACTAGAACACAGAAATTAGAAAATAACCCCAATGTAAATCAAAGTAAATATTCACCTTTTGTATGTAAATGATCAAAGATGGAACTACCTTATAAAATAGTCATAAGAATCTGGATGCATTGTTATTGATGTTCAATTACAAGTGAAATACCTCCACTAATTTGAATAATTGTAGCAAATTTAAGTGAACAATGAGCCTGTTTCTTTCAAAACATTAAGTTAGCTAGAAGTGTAGAATTTATCACTCTTATGCTTGTAAGATGATTATACACTTGTTGCCAACTGTGTATTTTATGTCTCTGATATATACCAATATGAGAAGTAACCGACTACAAGTTTCACTACAAGTGAATTACCTTCATTTATTTTGGGTTTTATTCCTTTGATTCATCCAATATTACAAAATATAAGCTTGACAGGCAGAATCAGCACTGAAAAATTCAATGCCACAGCTGGGATTTGAACCACAGACCCTCCACTTACTAGGCAGGTGCTCTAACCATTAAGCTATTGTGACAACCTGCCAGAATGACATTGAATTCTCAAAGCAGTTCATATTTCTCCCAGTAAATCACAAAGGTAGTCTCACATCAGAGACAATTACCCCAATGTTGTTTTTTTTTAATTAACGTCCTCCAACATTGTGTCATATTGGACGAATGAATGAAATGAAATGGGTGAAATGATGCTCAAATGAGCCCGAGGTCCACGGAGCTTCAAGTTACCTGACATTCGTCTTCTCAGGGTAGGGAAAACCTCGGAAAAAAGCCTTACCCGGATAACTTACCTAAGCGAGATTCGAACTCGCGACCTCTTGAACGTGAGGCAGATACGATAACCATCACGCTACCGAGGCGGGCACCCCAATGGTGACTTACTACCTTAAGTACTTTATGTCCCGGGATTTACCAGGAGAAATACTATAGTTTATTGACCACTAAGCTGTTTCATAACAAAGCAATAGGTCTCGTCAAGCATAAAGGTAGTTTGGTATCACATTACAATGTTTCAACTTTAAGGTTATTTACACAATTTACAATACTGCTACTTTACTGTAAATTTACAGAGTGATCTTAACAATTTTTACACTCAACATACACACACATACATTCAAAATATTTAATTGATTTCTTTGACGACCTCAAAATACTCTTCAACTGAATACAAAGCCTTGTTGTTTAGCCATTTATTCAAAGGAGATTTAAATTTATTCATAGCAAGAAGTTATGTGTATTGATACTTTGTTATATAGCTTTAATCCAAGGTGTTTGTAACTATTATACAAATTGGTTGGAGAATTCAATGTCATTCTGGCAGGTTGTCACAGTAACTTAATGGTTAGAGCATCTGCATGATAAGTGGTGAGTCTGTGGTTCAAATCCCAGCTGTGGCACTGAAGTTTTCAATTCTGATTCCACTGCTCACACATTGCCCACACACGGCTTGTGTGTTTAAAAACACCAACAGTAAGTTTGTTGCCATAAATACATAATAAATGTAAGCTTTGAGATTTTTTTCTTCATCAAACAATTATGCAGAGATAAATGATGGCATCATCACATGATACAAAATAACTAAACATATGTAAATAAACAGAAACTGCTTCCTTACAAATACAAGTGTCATTAAGAAGGCTAGGGGCTTCTACACCTAAACAAAAAGGCTTTGGGTTAACTGCAATCAGTTAGTTGGTAAGGTATTGTGGAGGAAGGGGTGTGACTCAGTACCAACAGACTAATAAAACTGGAGATGACATTAATCTCAAATGTATAAGTGTAACTAGTTATATCAGAGGTTGTACTACATATTTCTGCTTCCCTGTTGTTTCTCTCAGATCAGAAATATCTGTAGTGGTTTGGTTATTTCAACTATTTCAAACATGCACCAACAATATAAAGCTGATGACAATTAAGTGCTTAAAACAGTTGAGCATATTAATCAATTGAAAGGTATATCAATATTTAGAAAGACACTTTGCTCCAACTTACTTGTAGTAGTAGTAGTACTAAAATAATAACAACAACAACAACAACAATAACAATAATAATAATAATAATAATAATAATAATAATAATAATAATAATAATAATAATAATAATAATAATAATAATAATAATAATAATAATATGATGGTGATGATCTGAAACTAGTCCTCTCTTTAATATTATTGTAAGTTCGAGCAAAATGTGTTTCTAAATATTGGTACATTTTCAATTTATGCACCAATAACTTTGTATGATGTGGAACAACCCCTTTCTCAGTAGAAGAATGGTCTGAATGATAAATGAAGAAGTTTTAGGTTTGAAAACTTCAGCATGTACTTAAATATGCACTATAAGAAAGTTGATACTCAATGCCTTCATTGAAGTGATCATTTAAAGGATGCCAATAGATGGTAGATTTCGGGTTTGTAGGCTGTGGTCCAGTCGATGAATTTTCTGACATTTCACCCAAGACGTTTTCTCACGTTTTTATTGGATTAATGCCGGCCACGAAAGCCTAAGCATGTATATTTAAAGGATGACTTATACATATTGCAACAACAGGTTTTCTGCCTTGTAAGCATTTGCATAATGTAAACCACTGTGACACAAAATTGAGATTAGCTGACTTCGATACACAGAACAAGTTCAGGTGTGCTATTTACTATTTTGATACACCAACTATAGCTAGGAGTGTACGGACATTTCTTTCCTCTTACTCCCTTTCCTTGCCTATAAACATGTTATTGATGCAGTATCTATAGTCCAGTTGTCGTGTACTTCAAGTTTCCCATGTATAAACCCTGTACCTTGGACATAAATAATGTGGCTTGGGTAGAGTGTAATCTTCAGCAGTCTCATAATATAAAACTGATTATAAGCCTCAATAGTTATTCTATAGGTACACTACACAAACTCTCTAGGGGTAGTAACACCAAGTCTCTCTGCTACAACATATACACCACGTAGCTCCCCCCCCCCTGCCCCTTCCAAGTCATGCTGGCCATAGTTGCATGCATCAGAAGCGCTCAAGGCCAAGCTACATCACACCACTGTTTGTAAATATATACATAACAATGTAGCAGCAGAATAAAACTTCCAGACTGTCATGAATTATCTCTTGCTGGGTTTGTTTGCGAGATGTTGGGTATATAAGCAACGTGGGATGGTGAGAGAAGGGAGTTGCTTCTGTGATGGAGTTATGAGTGTTGTTAATGTGTGTGTGTGTGTATGTGTGTATGTACAGTTGCTGAGAGAATGCGAGTATTCTCAGAGAGTTATAGGCATGTGTCATTGTGTCGGGGTTGTGTTAAAAAGGTTTAATGAGTGTGATTATCAAAGCCTGCAGTTAGACCGAACTAAAAGACAGAAAAGTTTGTGTGGTTAAGAGAGGACAGAATATGAAGTTGCAACGTCACAAAGAACTGTGTAGGAAAAATTGTAAGCCCAGGATATTTAATTTGGAATAACAGGAACAGATGATTCATGCTGATATTCATTGTGTTCATTTTATATCCACCAAAAGTATGTCAATTTGCAGTTATATGAATGTTACATTTTTATTTTGTAAACTTTATTGTTGCATCCAAAACAATCTGGTACAGTAATGTGCAGCATGATCATTATTGATTATTGGTGTAAATTGAGAGAAAACAAAGGAATAACAATCATTGCTAGGCCCCATAACAAGGGAGATAAACTGTGAATCTTTCACAGAAAGTTGTGATTTTGGCATCATATAGTGAAGATGTAAAACAATGTGCAAATAGTGGCAAGTGTGTGTCATAATAAACAAAAAATCTGATGTGTCACACTCACATGACTTTCTCTACTCTTGTACTAACCATTCTTATAAACTTTTATTCTTCCATCTTCGTGTTAGTTGAGATAAACATTGGCAGAAATTATCTTACTGCTTATTTTCTTGCATGTGCAATGGGAATATGAGAATACAGTAGACCTTGAGCGAGAGTGTAATCTTTCAAAGCTTTCAAATTCCATTCTCTTTGCACGATTAACATATTAAAAAATTAATACCGATGTTCCATTTTACAGGAGTATAGGTTCTCCAAAACTCACAGAAATAACAAGGAATATCTACAAAAAATAGAGCCAAATTGTGTGTTTTAGCAAGCTCTAAATCATCTTATGTAAAAGTCATCCAGAGAAAATAGGAATATATGGGTTATAGCCAGAAAATTTGAAATATAGATTTCATTTGTTATAAAATGTCAAACATTTTACTCAGAATCATTAAAGCCATTTTCAAGAAAATAAACATATTTGAAACAGTTTCCACATAAAGGGTAGTTTGGGGTGGGGGAATGTTCTTCAAAATCTTCAGGTCACATCCTTGAAAGACAGTAAATTTAAACACCAAATTTGGTTTTTAACCGACTTTCGTTTTCTAGTTATGTTGTCGACAGATTGACACACAGACACATAAACAGACCTTTTTTCTAAAAATGCTTTTTTTTTGGATCCAGGGGGCTTCAAAACCTATACTTTCGGTGGAATCTCGATATCAAATTTTGGGTAGAATACAATACTTCCTGTACTTTACTAAACGTAGTAGACAAAGTTAAAATATGTTGGTAATCTGAAATTATAAGGAATACCAAACAACTCCATAGTGATTGCCTGGAGAGCAAATAGCATGTAATAAATATCCACGGATGTAAATACGAGTTGGTGAAAAAAAACCAAACCTTGCCATAAAACCAATGCTATTTGAGCTTTGTGTAAAAAACAAAACTTTGCCATGGCAATAACCCCAATTGTTTGAGACAGTGGCTTCAACAACATGTTGAAAAGTGAAGTGATTTATGAATGCATGTTAAATTAACTCAAATAAAGCTAATTTGGTGAAATCTGATGTGTTACACTCACATGAGTTTCTCTACTCTTGTACTAACCATTCTTACAAACTTTTATTCCAATTTCTTCATGTTAAAATTAACATTTGTAGAAATTATCTTATTGCTGATTTCCTTGTAGGTGCAAGGGGATTATTAGAATACAGTAGGCTTTGTGCGATAGTTAAATCTTTTAAAGCTTTGAGATTCTGTTCTCTTTGCATGCTTAACATATAAAAAAATGAACAACAATGTTCCATTTCACGAAAGTTTTAAGTTTTCCGAAACTCACACACATAACAAGGACAATTTCCGAAATTGTTCACCTTACAAGAAAATTTATTTAGACATACATTGTGTAATTTAGCAAGATCTACCGTTTTTTCATATAGTATGATTTAGTCTCTCTCTAAATCTTTACAATTTAATCGCTGAACTTGATGATATTTATAAAACAAACTGAGAGCACAGTTCTTCCTTAATTTAAGTACACAGCAATACTATTGTGAAGGGTGAAGAGAGGTGAGGGAGCAACCAATCGCTGATTGGTCAAAAAAGTGACACAACAAAACTCACAAGATCCAAAGAATTATAAGACTTTCAACATAACTCAGGAAGTTTGTTGCCCATTTAAACATAGATCAAGTGAGAAATCAAACCAAGTTTCTCTGAAATTATAGTCTACGCAGAAAACTGAATGGTAATATAGTGCTATCTCCATTTTGTATTTTTTGGATCATGTGAGTTCTGACTAACCCACTCTTATGAAGAAATGTATAAAAATATATTATCATTTATACTTCAATCATCCTCCTACATCTTCATTTGCTGATTAAGTATGAAACTTTGTTCCATACATAACATTAAGAAGGAATGTGGAGAAATTTTAAAAGAAATTATTAAGTCAATGGACAAAGAATAAACAAGAGGGCTTACCTTGGTGACTTCATGGAATAAAGGTCTTCATTTGCTTCATCCTGTAACAGAATAATACACAAGGCAATCACACAATCTGCTTCTGACTTGACACTGCTATTTTCACAAAAAGAAGCAGAAATAAATACCAAGACACCTTAAGAACAATCTACAAATAAGGAATTAATTGCAATGTTCAGTTCTTGCATATTCTTCTCAGTCAAGAACTCAAAGACTCCTTCAATAGAAAAGAAGTTATTATATCAGTTTTTATTCATTTCCAAAATGCATATGATTCAATATGCAGAACAAAACTACTAAAGTAAGTAAAAAAAAATAGGGATACAAGGTCCAATGTTTTCATGGCTATGTCATTTCCTAACACAATGCTTTGCTGCTACCAGATATGGAAGGAATATGTCTAAATATAAAGAAGTACACCGTGGGTTACCACAAGGCACAGTGCTTAGCACTGCACTTTTTAATATATTTATTAATGATTTGCCACAGCAAATACAAGAATCATGTGTGAAATGTGCACTATTTGCTGATGACTTAGTAATGTGGACTTCAAAACCAAAAAACAAAAGTACAGAACTAGAAAAAACCATGCAACAATCCTTAATCAACCTACAAAAGTGGACCAAACAAAATTTAATGACTGTTAACACAACAAAATCAAAGTACCAAATCTTTTGACTAAGAAAAAATCCACTAAAAATAAAACTAAATTTTGAGGGTCAACAATTACCAGAAACAAAGGAAGCAAAGTATTTAGGAGTTACATTTCATACGAAACTTACATGGACCAAACAAATAGAAAATGCAATACAAAGAGCAGAAAGGTGCCTTTCACTGTTAAAATGTCCAACAGGAATGAAGTGGGGATGTTCCAGAGCAACTCTTAACACAACATACAATGTATATATAAAGCCATTATTTACTTACTGCAGTGAAGTTCTTGTAACAGCAAACACAAAAAAATTCAAATCTTTCAAAACCAAAGTCTGAGATTAATTACAGGTGCTATCAAAACAAGGCCAATACCATGTTGAAATAAGAAGAGTCACACTAATTTTTACAATTACTTCACTCACTTGTTTATTAAAAACTGGAACGTTTTCGAGAGACGTCTCTCGAAAACGTTCCAGTTTTTAATAAACAAGTGAGTGAAGTAATTGTAAAAATTAGTGTGACTCTTCTTATTTCAACATGAATGAAACTTCACTGTCAACATTGCTTCTATGTCAAATATTTAAGGCCAATACCAGCTATGGAAATACTAACCAACCAATACCCCATTGAATATGAAATAGAAAAAGCAGCTCTTATTCAACACGAAAAGTCGATCAGATTCCCATTCAATACATGGAGCAAAAGAAATTTTACACATACACCAAACACTCAGGAGAGCTTTCTTTCCAAAATTCAAGACATCAAGAAGAATATATACCTTCCTAATTTAAAGGATATATCTAAAGTCAATCCGACACAAACATTAGACCTCACATATTATTTACACCCGACAGAAGAAGTTAAGAAAAGTGATACTCCACCTAGTGTTCTAAAATTATTGGCATTAGAGACAATCCATATTAGATTTCCAGAACATGAATGGCTCCATATTTATAATGATGGATCACTGATATGAAACCGAGAAGATGGAGCAGAGGCTAGAGTCACGTATCACCTCTTTTCCTATTACAAATCTTTAAGTTATGGAACTACAAACTTTGATGGAGAAATTGAAGCAATTTGAATGGCCCTACAAAATCTTTTGTATAGAATATCACATTTTCATCAAGTCTAGGGTGGCAATTCTAGCAATTACTTCCAAGTTGTCACCAAAAAACCAAACAATTATAGAATGTTGGAAAATCCTTCACCATCCAACAGCACTTCAAAAACACCTAGTCTTCCAATGGATACCAGCTCACTTTGAACTGAATGGTAATGACAAAGCTGATTTTCTTGCAAAAAAGCGTACCAGAAGTGTACAGAAATCCTTAGCTAATCTGCCCTTTTATGCAGCTAAAAGATTAGTCAACTCTGAATTCAAAAAAATTATTGCAAAGTATCACTATGAAAAATCAAAGAATAAAAGATGAGAACTACCAAACATTGAAACAGTAATTCCCGAGTATCCTCGAAAAACAGCAGTTGCAACCTTCAGGTTGATTACAGGACATGATTGTGTGGTAAAACATTTAAACAGATTTGGGATATATTCTTCACCACTCTGTCCTCTATGTTATCTGCAAGAGGAAATGGACCAAGACCACCTTCAAATATGCCCAGCCACTTCTAGCACCCTCCCCATCCATCAGTGTAAAGTATTGGAGAGCAAGAGGATTAATGACTTCATTGTCAGAAATCCAGCATTAGCTAACAACAAATAAGGAATTGAGTAGTCAGAAGCTTTCACAGCTGGAGTTAGAATAAGGAATTAGCTCACATGAAAATAATCAAATAAAGATAAACAACATTTAAGAGGTAGAACTGGAACTTAAAAATTCAATGCCACAACTGGGATTTGAACCACAGACCTTCGGACCGGGCGGACGCTCTAACCACTGAGCTATTGTGACAAACTGCCATTATTTATTTATGCCAACAAACTTACTGTTAGTGTTTAAAAACACCAACAGTAAGTTTGTTGGCATCAACTTTGCCCACACACGGCTTGTGTGTTTAAAAACACCAACAGTAAGTTTTTTGGCATAAATAAATAATAATAAACAACATTCTTCAGTGAAAGCAGATAAAGACCTGTAAAAAGGAAACAAGCATAACAATGTAGATCTACAAAGTCTTGTTTTATAAACAAAGAAGAAGAAAAAATTATGCAATTATCAGTTTTGTGAATTGGAATTAACTACTTTGAAAATCTACATCTGGACTAGAAAATTCAATGTTTTTGAACAGAAAACCTACTTCTGTTGTTGGTAATTAAATTGTGTCATTATTCTGCAAAAAATTAACTGTGTACTGTGAAATAAACACTAAACACTGTCAGGACATTTCTATCCTGAGCTCTGTTGTGAAACATGCACCAACATTGTGAAGCACATTGTCATGTTTTAAACATTAGTTTAACCTCACTGCAAATTCTACAATAGAATGACTGATAAAATGTAGTTTGTTGAAACATGAACTCTTCACTACATCTGGCTCAAAGCCCAAGAGCATCTTGAATATGTTTGTCGCCAGGAAAGCTTCAAATCATATTTGTTGAAAGTATTTCACAAAATCAGAAATATATTTACTGCCTTGCAGTACATCACTCAGAAAAATTTGATTTAGATGTTCTGAATTTGAACAATTTGTAAAATATTTGGTAAAGCATGAACTTAACAGAAGCTTTAATGTGCTAGTCGTTTCATTCCATTGGTTTGCTGATATCACTTGGTATTTCATGTTGGCTATTTCTTCTTTCTCTGATTCATAACTAAATCTTGTACATTACCTATTTATATAATATACATTACGTTTACTACAAAAGTTGGCCAACAGATTCACGACCCATCTCCCGGTCACACATGCATGGACATCAAATCAAATCTGAAATCATATTAACAATTATCTAAATAATAAGGAAAAGTTGGAACTGCTGTCCATTTGCATCAATACATCCACGGTATCTTCTAAGGAAATTTTCATTTGCACACACTAGTTCACCTTCTAAAACAGTGTTAGTTTCTCTCTTGATAGATTGTTTTAATTTTGTCTTGTGCAAGGCACCTAAGAGATTTTTGAGATGACCGTTCTTTCTCTGATTTTGTCTAATTTCTGAGCTGTACGCACACCCCATTTTGCCTTTCTTGTCCTATCATGAATTGATCCCATATCCTTGAATTTATTTACATGAAAAGGGTGTCTATACTCTGAACATACATGCTGGGAAATTTATTTTGAAATTGTCTTACAACTTCCCTACAAGGTGACGTAAGCACTTACACATCCTACATAAACACCGTTGGACTGTATACTGCAGTCAATTCATTTTGAAAGCACTTCAAACAAAACTCACTAATAGTAGTAGTAATAATCATCATCATCTGCAGCAGCACTTGATTGAACATGAACGTGGGAGATGTGCTTTCTGACTTTGAATATTAATGCATTGACTTCATTCTTTTGGAATACTTCACTCTGTGGTAGTGATCACATGTTTGCTTGTAAAGTTTGCAGACACCTAACATGAACTGCCATCCATGGATTCCACCATAAAATATTTATTAGCGCGAGCCCAAACATTTCTAATGTTCGAGAGGTAGAATTGGAACTGACGCTCCAGGTCAATGGTTCAAATCTCACCTGTAGCATTGAATTTTTCAGTTTTAATTCTACCTTTCAAACATTGTCCACACACGGCTTGTGTGTTTAAAAATACCAACAGTAAGATTCTTGGCATAAATAAATTATTATTACCAACAGTAAGTTTGTTGGCATAAATAAATAATAACTCATGTTATTCACGTGTGATGTGGATAACATATCAACCTAACAGAAGACTGGTGCACATGTGATGATCAGCACGCCAGTGTAGGGAAATATAGTGAAGGTCACATGGGCCATGCAGCTATTGGCCAAGTTTTGTAGTAAACATACTGTATTGAACATTTTTACATGTACCTATATTCTGTATTTTTACAAATGCAAAATCTCTCTCTTGGCTTCCATCTGATAGTGATATGGCAAAAGTAACAGAGACGCCCCAGTTATACATGTGAATTTCACAAAGCTTTTTCTTCTACTTGAAATTACATATAAGTTCAACAGCAACACAATGTGTTGTACATTTAGCTTTTCCATTGACATTTTCTTTTAAAGTACAATATTTATGAAGTGTTTCTATTTATTTCACTACTGATATTTTCTTACAAAGCATAATTGACTGTTACATGTAGGAGATGATGAAAACCAGTGAAAAAATTTTATGCACTTTCTCAGAACTTACCTTAATGTCATCATGAATACTTTGAGGTTCTGTTGAAGTTCCTTCTAAACACCATCGTGTTCCTAAAATTTCTATTTTTGTTTCAATTTCACTGTCTTTGTTGAATGTCTCTAGAGGGTGTTCAGAAAAAGGTTGACTCTGCGAACAAAAGTTGAAATGCATATTGTTTTCTTCAATTTCTGTTTTGAAAATACTGTCACTGTTACTTGTAGCAATTTCAATCTTAACTTTCTTTTCAAGGTCTTTGGAAAAATGCTCTCTCTCATCTTCTGAGCAGGAAGGCTCTTCTGTAATTTCTAATTTGATATCCATGTTGTTGTTCTGTTGTAAAACCTCAGTAGTAATTCTGTGGAAAAACAAACACATTATTAGTAATATGAAATATTTCCAAGAGTTTTGCTTCTATATGGTGTGGTAGTGGGATATGAAGGTTTTTAAGCAATCTTCAAGACACACAAACTTGAGCTAATGTACTTTGATTTGCCACCATCAAATTACTCCGTAAGTTTGTTTTTCCTTTGAAAGAAGTCATAAATAAACGGACAATTCAAAATAGATCATAACCCACTTCATTTGCTATTGACACTATTAACCCTGAACTAAAACGATTCAACTGCAATATGAACTAAACAATGTGTTAAGGGTGTGAATGTATAGGGTTAAAACAGTGACTTCTTGACAAACTGAAACGTAAGTTCCTCTATAAAACTGGTGAAAATGAAGTGTTTAAACAGTGGAGCATATTATTAGATTGAAAAATATGTTGGTATTTATAAACACATTTTGCTCCAACTTAATGTTACACAATACTCATTTAAAATGAGTGAACAACCTTAAAAACACTATATGCACAAACTTCGAAAGTGCTGTAACAAAACAGCAAAATTCGAAAGTCTGGTTACTCTTCAATCACTTTATTGTGCTCTAAATTTTCCTAGAAATGCACAATTTCCATTTTGTTGCTAACACAATTTATAGTCTTCTATTACAATTCATAATTGCTTTTCTGATAATCCTTCTCTGTCTGTCTTCACTTTCACTGTCTGTTATATCTTTACTATTACGATATAATCACTTGATGACACGTACTGACAGGATGGACAACTCACTCTCACAACTAAACTCGTGACTACAGCTCCATCACTAACTACTAAACTGCTACTGCCTGTGGCTGTCTTATTTATACTGGAGCTGGCGTCATGTGACATTCGAGATCACTCAGTGGAATTTACAGGAAGCTTCTAGACTTTGCTGGTGTTATTGCTGTTCGATCACATACACAGTCACTAGATGCCCTGTAGTCTTTGTTTTACTGCCATTATTAGGCTCATGTACACACACAGCCACTCCCAGTATCTAAGGTCACAGTGCTCCCCTTCACATTTGTATATCGTATGACCAATGTCATAGTATATTATACAAGAAACTCAATATAATCATGTGCAATAAAATAAACAAGCTTAAAAACTAAGTAATACAGATGAGAAAACAGACATAAATAAAACCCAACGAACTGTGAAGACTACAGAGAATGTCATTAATCTGTCAATACAACACTTTACAGAAAAAGAAATAACGTTTTTAAATCAAGGCCTTAAATCTTGTGTTTCCTACTCAAACAATGTGCACAATTTCATTGTGGATATAATAATAATGCATATGCTAACAGACAATGAGAAACCAGTAGCCACAGCCAAATGTCAGGAATTTATGAAGCTCATTTTAACTTCAGGACATGAACGGAAATTTTAAATTAAGACAACTTAAGAATTAAATATCAAACCAGTATTTTATTTAAAAGCAGACAAGGGCAATAAAATAGTCATAATAGATAAAGATGATTGCATAAAAATTCACAAAAATGACGTTAGTACAAGACCTATCAGATTCTCCAACATCTCACTTGGTTAAATGGCTTGTAAATAAATTAAACTCCATAGAAAGATTTCAACCATTGAGCATAAAGAATTCTTCTGAAAAATTAAAAAATGTGACTTTACATACAAATGATATTTTAGTATTCTTTGATGTTAGCTCTTTGTTTACCAGCATTCCCACAGAAATGATACCTAAATTAATAAATCACTGGCTTGCCCAGCAGGGTACTTCACCATCAGAGATTGAAGAATGTGCTCAACTCATAGAATTATGTATAACACAAAATTCTTCCATGTTAAATAATAAGTTTTACCAACAAACATCAGATTTGGCCATGGGTAACCCTTTATCACCGAAATTGGCTCTTATATGTGAGCAATTTAGAGATACATATCACGAGGCATTTCTATGCTTGTTTAAAATTTGGTTAACATACATTGACAATATTTTTCCCAATGCTCCAAAAAATTAGCTCAAGACGCATTAAAATGATTGAACCTAAGTGACCATTGCATAAAATTTGCTATTGAAATAGAACAAGATGAATGGCTACCATTCCCAGACTTAATTATAAGAAACATAGGCAGGCTGGAATTTGCCATATATAGGAAAATAAAACGTATACACGACTTCATCAATAATATACATGCTTAGGCCTTCACGGCCGCCGTTAATCCAATAGATAGTAGTTTGCAGGCTTATAGGCTGTGGTCCAGTTGATGTTTCGCCCAAGACTGCGTTGGGCATCTTCAGAGAGTGACTCCGGGCTGGTTAACAACTAGAGCACGATTGATGGAGTGCCTGGCTTAGACATAAGTGAGAGGGACCGCCTCTCATCTCCTATTGGTTGTTCGTATGCCAATCACTACTATATGGCTGTGGAAATTGCCACATGATTGGTTCTCACCTATGTATAAACTGGCTACTCCATCATTAGCCCTCTAGTTGTTAACCAGCCAGGAGTCACTCTCTGAAGATGTCCAACGCAGTCTTGGGTGAAACATCAACTGGACTACAGCCTATAAGCCCACAAACTATTATGTATTGGATACATCAATAATAAGCACATGAGCACAGCAGCATGCAAACTTCCATAGCTTAAGAGGTAGAACTGGAACTTAAAAATTCAATGCCACAACTGGGATTTGAACCACAGACCTTCCGCTTGCCGGGCGGATGCTCTAACCACTGAGTTATTGTGACAAACTGCCAGAATGGCATTAAATTCTCAAGCCAGTTCGTATTTCTCCTGGTTAAATAAATAAATAATAATTACCATGTGAAGGTTATTTAATCCTGGGATATAAAGTACTTACAATAGTAAGTCACCATTGGGGTAATTGTTTCTGATGTGAGACTGCCTTTGTGGTTTACCAGGAGAAATACGAACTGGCTTGAGAATTTAATGCCATTCTGGCAGTTTGTCACAATAGCTCAGTGGTTAGAGCGTCCGCCCGGCAAGCGGAAGGTCTGTGGTTCAAATCCCAGTTGTAGCATTGAATTTTTAAGTTCCGGTTCTACCTCTTAAACTTTGCCCACACACGGCTTGTGTGTTTAAAAACACCAACAGTAAGCTTGTTGGCATAAATAAATAATAATTTCCATAGCTTAATTCACAAAAACATAAAAATATGGTGCTCTCTTAAAAGCGGTTACTATACTGCTATTGCTCTATGAGTGAAAAATGTTGTAGAGCAAGAGGATTAATGACTTCATTGTCAGAAATCCAGCATTAGCTAACAACATAGCTTAATTCACAGATTGATCAATACCCCACAAATAGACAACACAATGAACAACTGGGGCACATTAAATTTGCTGCAAATTTAAATGGATTGAAAACTAATTTCATAACTAGATTATTAAACAAACAGAAGATTAAAAACTATCAATTATATCAGCAAATTAAAATTTAGCCTTGCACAAGAAAGATGTAAATTCATGTCAGCCAACATTTTTCAATATTCAACAAAATGTTTAAGGATTATAATACAAAACTCGCTCTGCAAAACAAATATAATGTGAGAAATTTGCTCTATCACCCTCTAAAAAATGCCACTCCAAGTATTAAATTATCAAGAATCTACCATGTCAACTGTGAAGACTACTATAAGACATATATCGACAAAACAAAAAGAAATTTTGAGACCAGAATGAGAAACACCTCAGAAATATCAAATACAAAGAAACAGATAAATCAGCCATAACTCGCCACTTTTGGTCTTGCAGTCATTATATCAACTTAAATATCCAACTTTTAAAACCAGCAAAAAATTATTTGGAGTTAACAGTGTCTGGAAGTATTTACATATTAGAGATTGAGATCAGCTGATGAATTTCGACATACCTATCATAGACAATGTATTAGGACTAGCCAATAGGAAGAACAGCACACCAGGCAACAAGAGAAGGTGGAGGCAGTTACCTGATGTTGAACCAGTCGATCAACAGCTGATCCTAAACTAGTCCTGTGATTAATATTATTACAAGTTGGAGCAAAATGTGTTTAAGATCGATATATTTTTCAATCTATAAGTTCCTCTACTATTTTCCTCTATAGCATATGGTTACATAAATAAAAAATAAAATTTGTCAAATTTTTGATTGTCAATATATCACCACTCCTTTATCATTTGCTCCTAAACTACCTCATTAAATCAGGATTATTTTCCTTCTGCTCAGGGTTCCCTCCCTAACCTAAGTATTTCTGACGAAACAGTTTTTCATGCACACGCAATCTTAACGATGTTGTATTTTATGTTTCGGTCATATTTGTGACATCCTATAGGATGTAATATCGCACCTAATTTAGCAGTTACAAAGAATTGTTGCGGGACTTATGTAAAGAAGAAACAGTTTTAATAGCTTCAATCGAGAGTAATTCGACACGAGGCTCCTACATACCTTACTACGATCTTGTAAAACCCATTTTTGTAGAAGTTTAGTTTTGTTCTGCCATCCAAAACTAAATAACTGAGTCAAGCAGAGTGAGCATAACATTTCATTTTACTTACGTAATAAAGAAATATGTCCTAAAACAAAAAGGCTATCTTCGATTAAAAGTAAGAATAAGATGAAATGAACAAAAGAGAAACAGTAACATCTGAGAAAAACACATCGAACAATATTATTTGATTATAGGTTACACCACAGAACACCTAAGACGGTTACACTCACAGATTATACACTGCTCTCCCAAAGAGCTTCAACCCGAAAGAGAACCGGCACGCAATGGTCAGAGTATCCGTAAAGTGCAATGAGTATATTCTGTATACTCTGAACAGACAAGTTTTAACGTTTCTTTCCTATTTCTTCTGAAATCGTATGCAAGCCCTATGAATGTACCACTTTATGTGTAGATGACTCTTTCCTATTGCTTAAGTCCCCCTTTGGAGCAATTGAAATTCCTCGTGACGGCCATAGACCTAATGTAATTATTTCCATGTAAAGGGTAGTTTAGGGTGGGACTATTTTCTTCAAAATCTTCGTGTCGCATCCTTGAAAGACATTCGCTTTGAGTTATGCTGTCCACAGACACACAGACGGACACACACGCACGCACACGCACACACACAGACCTTTTTCTAAAAATGCTTCTTTTGGATTCAGGGAGTCTCAAAACATATATTTGCGGTGAAATCTCAGCATTGAATTTTTGGGTAGAATACAATACTTCCTTTCAATTACCAGTAGCGAAAGTAAAAATGAACAACCATGTTGCATTTCACGAAAATTTAAGTTGTCTGAAACTGACACAAATAACAAGGAATATCTCCGAAATGGTTCACTCTACAAAAAGATTTATTTTGACATATATTGTGTGTTTTAGAGAGATTTACATTTTTTTTGTACAGTAAGATTTTGTCTATCTCTTAAGGTTTATGAGTTATTCAAAAGTCACCCAGAGTAAACAGTATTACATGGCCTATAGTCAGAAAATTCAAAATATACATTTCATTTGTCACAAAAATATCTTAAACATGTGTCATTTTAATAATTTTTGACATATATTGTGTGTTTTAGAGAGATTTACATTTTTTTTGTACAGTAAGATTGTGTCTATCTCTTAAGGTTTACGAGTTATTCAAAAGTCACCCAGAGTAAACAGTATTACATGACCTGTAGTCTGAAAATTCAAAATATACATTTCATTTGTCATAAAAATATTTTAAACATGTGTCATTTAATAAAAATCGACAGCCATTTTCAAGAAAATCAAAATGTTCGAAAAATTTTCCTTGTAAAGGGTAGTTTAGGTTGGGGATAGTTTCCTCGAAATCTTCGTGTCGCATCCTTGAAAGACATTAGACTTAAATACCAACTTTAGTTTTTAACCTACTTTTCGTTTTTGAGTTATGCTGTCCATAGACTGACAAGACACACAGACATAACCACGGACCTTTCTCTAAATTTTTTTTTTTAATTCAGGGGGTCAACATATATTTCCGATAAAATCTCGACATCGAATTTTTGGGTGGAATACAATACTTCCTCTACTTACCAGTGTGGTGTTAAGGAAAAAAAAGGATAAAAAAAAAAACACCACAGCTACACCAGGGGCTTTGGGGCCGTTGCCTTTAGAATTAAATTATTTTCTTGTTTAACGACGCTGTCAATTGCCAGGATCACATCAGCGTCGCCGGTGTGCCGGAATTTTGTCTCGCAGGAGTTCTTTTACATGCCAGTAAATCTACTGACATGGAGCTGTCGTTTTTAAGCACACTTAAAAACCATCGGCCTGGGCCGGGTTTGAACCCGCGACCTTGGGATCAGTAGACCAGCGTCTAACCAACTGAGCCACGCAGACCGGTTGCCTTTAGAGAAGCAAAACTACTGTAGCAAGAATGATAGTCAAGAGAATGCTAGAATGCCAGGTGTCTGATCTTCAAAGGCGGTTTGTGGATGGTTTTGATATTGTGTTTAGCCACAATTGTATTAATTCTGCTGGATAGATTGCCAGTACATGGGATGCAGGCAGTGGCGATCGGCTTATCTAATGTTTGTTGCGAGTTTGCTTTCTTGGCCTTGGAGATTGAGGATTCAATATCGTCTGCGGAGTAGCCGTAGTTCTTGCTTTAGGTGGCTGGGATCGGAGATAGACACAGCTCTGTGGGCCAGAGTGATGAAAACTCCGACCCATTGTGATTTGTGATGCAAACTGTGTGTGTTGGTTTACCGTTGTTGTTTCTAGAGACCAGCATGCCCAAAAAAATGGCAGGGTTTCGTCTCTCTCCACTTCCATGGTGAACTGAATTTGGGGTCGGAGGTTGTTGAGGTATGTGAGAAAGCTCGACAAATTGTCTAATACATGTGGACATATAACGAATGTGTCGTCAACGTAACGGTAAAAATGTGATGGCTTGAGTGGAGCTGTGGCAAGTATTTCGTGTTCCAGGTGTTCCATGTAGAAATTTACTATTGCTGATGACAATGGAGAGCCTATTGCCACACCGTCTACTTGTTCGTAGAATCTTCCACAAAACAGGAGGAAAGCGGATCTCAGAGCGTGCCGGAAGAGCTCGGTGATGTGGGCCGGAAAGTGTTCCATCAGAAGTTGGATGGCTTTGTACAGAGGTACCCTTGTAAAAAGAGATAGCACGTCGAAGCTGACGAGATCAGAAGGGCCAACAGTGATGTTCGACGACTGTATGAACTGTGTGGAGTTCGGCGCATGGTGTAGGCAACCCCCTACCTGAGGTCGTAACATATCCGTTAGATAGTTTGCTAGTCGGTATGTAGGGTGTAACGAGAAACTGAGAGCAATGGAAAGATTTCTTCTCCGAAAGTTCACTTCAGATATTTTAATTGATATGTCTGGCACATCTGGAGCTCGAGTGTATTTCGTAGGAAAAAGAAGCAGAAGATTAGGGTGGGCCTAGTGTAGAAGGAACGAGAGAGACGAACCGAGAGTTGTATCGGGAGTGGACCTCGGAGAAAAAGGACGCCTCGAGTAGAGGATAACAAAGTCATGTCATACTCATAATTAGTTTGACTGGATTTACATGATATATCCTTGTCATATCTAAAATTAATATTGTCCGAAGTAATGATAGTTTACGGAGTTGGCTACGGAAGAATGGGTCTGCAATTGGGTTCCATGATGTTCGCTAATTTGGATGGTTGAAGGAATTTCATGGAGTTGAATTTTAGTACTGATAGGAGCCTCCACCAAGAAGGTCTCTTCCATTTCACCCAAGGCAGCAAATTTCCTTCCTACAGGCCAGTAATACTTCGAAACTATTGTAACTCGGTGCAGGTATCGTATGTTACGATCTTGTTATAAAAGCAGAGGTCAGTGGAACACATTGTCTGGTTTATGACATTTAATTCATTTATATGTTTATCTGAGTCATAACTTGTCTCAGTTACTCAGAGGGAGGAAAGACAGAATTTAATTACAGTGTAAAGTTAACAATTAACTCTCGAGAAGCTACATGAAGTGAGAGTAATGTAGTGGAACTTGTAAAACATGGTTATTTATAATTGTAATTGTTCATGTGTTAGGTTAATTGCCTTTTTCATATTATGTGTTATCTGATATATTTATTTTTCTTGTTATTTACTGGTAACCTTGGTAACGTAATTTTTCAGAACACCTGAATTCGCGACTAGCATATCTGGGAAACATTTTGTACGAGTTTATCCTTTCTTAATGGTTATTAGGACTAGCGAGAAGAAATATAGTACTAGATTGTGGATATTAATAGCGGAGAATTATTCCGGTACAAGGGCTGCCCGTGGCGTCAACAATGGGGCGTAATGGAACGTCCGGTTTGTGGATCTTGGGGAGCCCATACATTCTAGGAGGCCTGGATCCCGACGGTGACATAAACTGCTTAGTTTCTGACGAAAGACTAGATCTTCTGATTAGTTGAGTGGTCCGTCGCTCTATGGAGGTGGTAGGATCCTTCTCGAGGATTCTGTAGTGTAGTTCAAATCCCGGCTGTGCCATTAAATTTTTTAGTCCTGATTCCACCTCTTAAACAATCCCACACACGGCTCGTGTGTTTAAAAACACCAGCAGTAAGCTTGTTGGCATGCATAAATAATAACTGCCATCTAAAGATTACATTAACCCGGGACATAGAGCACTTACAATTGTAAGTCGCCTTTGGGGTATTTGTGTCTGATGTGAGATTCCCTTGTGGTCTAACCGGGAAACAGTACGAATCAGCTGGAAAATTTAATGTCGTACTGGCAAATTGGCCATAGTAGCTTAGTGGTTAAAGTAGCCGCTCGATGGGATAACATCCGTGGTTCAAATCCCGGCTATGACATTGAATTTTTCAGTCCCGATTCCACCTCTTAAACATTGCCCACACAAGGCTTGTGTGTTTAAAAACACTAGCAGTAAGCATGTTGGCATAAATAAATAATATGTAAATAACTTCCTGTCATGGCTCCATGATTGGAACATCAAAATTAACCCTAATAAATGCCAGCTGATACAGTTCTCAAAGCGGCATCACACTTTGGCAATGGACCTAACGGTCGATGATCAAATATTGTGCTACCGTCAGCATATAAAATACCTAAGCGTCACCAGGGACCGCACCACATGCTCGTGCACACACAAAAAATAGCTCCAACAAAGGCAGACAGCGGCTAAAGTTATGCGCCCGCATCTTCTGCAGCAAACAGCTGCAACTAAAATATGAATTAATATTGTAGAGATTATTTATTCTATATGCATATGTGGTCTGGGCTAATGGCTCCAAAACCGCCCTCAAACAAATCCAAACCCTTCAAAACGTCTCTGCTCCCCTCCGAACCACGAACCAAACCCTTCAACTTGAAACCCAGATCCCATCCATTCAAGAGGCAATATCAAAAAGAGCCTCGGCAGCGTGAGCGCTCATTACATCTCACGAAAATTACGTGATCGCCAACATTGGCAAAGGTGAGCCGGAGCACCACAAGCATGCCAATATAAAATGTTTTAGACACGGAACAGTTCGCCGACTAAGCGCGCCCATGCAACTCCGGCCCTAGGCCACAAATTCACTGTTACAGAAGCCCGCGCCTCGGGAATCACACCGGAGCTGCAACCTGACCGCACAGGAAAACCGAAAAACTTTATAGTGTAAATAGTGAAGTGCTGGGACGCATATTTTTGGTGTGCCGAGTGAGAGAGAGAGACATGGGACGTATAGTTTGGTATGCCCAGGAGAGTGAGTGGGCGTGTGTATGTACATATATAAAAGAACAGACACTCGAAGAACACTGAATCACACATTACAAACTAAAACTGTTCTCGGTGACAAAAAGGCGGTCACCGTATGGGTGTGTTTGATAACTCCAAAAACTGTATGTATTGTATAATTACGTTAATTAAAAGACCATGATAAATATAGCCGGTAAGCCGGGTCCATTTTACCGGCACTAGGCCAAAACTTATTTAATAAAGCCAACTGAAACTGAAGCGCCACTTAACAGGTAGTTACTATCCCTCTGAGGATGCTAAGTGGAATGGCGACCGAAACGTCAGGTGTTTACGCATCGGCTGGACCATGGCCAACAAGCCCGGAAACAATATTTACTGGATAGGCGCCGGTCGTTAAAGCCTAAGCTCACAAATCAAACCATTAAATCTACAAAACTAAACCCCTAGCGCAACAGCCCAGGAAAGGCAGAGGCCTGCCACCCAGCCGCTGCGTCCGCCACCTCTGCCCACTAAGGGTATCGTTGGTGGGGTGCAGTACTGGAGGATGGAACCTGGTCATCCCTCCGAGCCCTCCCGACCAGTTATGCGGTCTTCGCTACCTGACGCTGCTACTTGTCCATCAAGTAGCTCCTCAATTGGTCCCCCCGGAACCTAACGAGGCTGAGTGCACCCCATGCTAGACATTCCTGTGTGGGAAAAATTCCCATGTTTCTACCGGGGATCGAATCCTGGTCCTCCGCGCCAGAGGAAAGCGTGATTAAATCTATAGGTACAGTGATTTAATAATTTAATTTCAGGATACATTTCATGACTAAATGATCAAAAATAATCTGCTACAGCGGACTAATGAATCCATTTGTATTTAATATTTCAAAAATGTTCCTTCATTCTGCTTCCAAATGTTTAATTTTACAATCCAAAGAACTGAATTGATAAATGACAGATTTATTATAATTATATTGGAATTTTATCCTTTTTAGAAAAATTTAGCAAATCTTGTATATCACATACATTTTGAGAAACCAAAGTTATGCAATGTTTGTTAGAAGTTTTTATTGGCCCAAGAATGGTAGGTAAATTTTTCAAAATATAGTAATATTTTATTTCCTTGAGGAAAGAAATTTCTTTAACAGCCTTTTGATACTTAAATGTCTAACTATGAAAACTATTAAAACCACTAATTACTGCAGTGTAGATAATGTGTTTATATTCTGTATTAAAGTCTCGCTTATTTAGGAGTAAATTTATTAACCCAAAAATTAATCTATTAAAACAACAAATGTGTGTGAAAAAGCTTTACAACTTTTATTTTTTATGGAATTATCAGTATTAGTGGATTTTCTATAAAAGCCAAAATTCAATTTATTGTTTTTTTATCTTTAAATCTAGGAACAAACAGCCGCGATTATTTTTTATTTACAAAGTGGAGTTATGTGCTATTGAAACAGTCCCAATTAGGCTACAATGTGTAGGTCTGTGTATGTATACAAACAGAATGACAGGTTTCTGTGTTATTCAAATACAGTCACAGGTTACAATGTGTAGGTCTGTGTATATATATGAACATGATGAAAGGGTTCCATCATATACAGCCGCAGTTAAATTTCAAACAAAATATTACAGGAGTATAATGACTAAAGATTTTAAGACTTCTTTAAGTATTATGCAATATTAAACATGTTATGTCACGTAAGTGACATTTTATTCATTCTGATATGTTGTTAGCTAATGCTGTATTTCTGACAATGAACTCATTAATTCTCTTGCTCTGCAATATTAAGATATTGAAGATAACAATAGCACTAATAGTAACCGCTTTTTAGACAGCACCAAATTTTTATGTTTTGGGAGGTACATTGCTCTCTCACAACCCCCAGAATGTCTGGAGGACCACACCTCTTGTTGGTTTACGGATCTCACTGACATGACCGAGAGAATTATCAAAATGAATTCACCCACCATATCCTCTGATTAATAATCAGAGGACGTATTACATGCAGGTCAGCATGTTAGGGGTTGAGTTTATAGAGAAATGGAAATGTTGGAAAAACAAAGACTCCCTAGCACCTGGGAACCCTAATAGCATCTGTGTCAGAAGATGACTAAGGTAAGGTCAGACAGAAAAGCAACAATGAGAAACAAAACACCAGTAAGTGGAAGTAATGTTCTGCTCAGGTTGTTTACCTTGTGGTTGCCAACACATATCCCCTGGACAGCGATCCCTGAGGGCTTTTATTGATTTAGTTGTTTGCATTGTGACAAGATTTACATTGGTAAAAGTAAATGTCCTTTAGAAACCAGAATAAAAGAACATTTTAGAAATATTAAATGTAAACAGATTGATAAATTAGCTGTGGCATACATTTGGTCATTTAATCATGAAATAAATCCAGAAATTAGATTATTAATACAATTAAATTGAGCCATAGGTTTAATGGCTTGGGAAAATATATTCACTTTGAAAAATAAGGAGCATGTTGGGAATTTGATTCTGTTAAGTTTGTTTTGTATCCAGTGGCTGGTAATAGAGTAGTGTTACAAAACATTACTCACGATGGCGACACAAAATAAACAGTGCCTTGAGAAAGCTAATGAATACCAGTGAAATTCAAGTCAGTGATTCATTCAACAAATTATACCATATGTGAAAAAGATAAGTGAAATCTATAGTCTAAATATTTGTTATATTATATTAAATTTACTTCACTGTTAATAGCTTTAGTTTTTCATTGAATAAGGTTAGCACATTATAAGATAGAATCACAAATGAAAATTTCAATGCTGTGGTTGAAATCCTGGCTGTCATTGAATTGTTCATTTCTGATTCATCTTATAATCTTATACATGGTTTGTATGTGTTATCATTGATTGGCCAGTTATATGAAAAATGTATATTACCATCACTCATGTGTAACAGATAGTATGCATTTGTATGATTCTTGGCCTCACAATATAAGAAAAAATCCACTGTAGAATTATACTTGAACCGATAATTTTTCCTTATATTATAGATACAGAGTAAGGGACTGAATGCTGATAAATCACAATACTCATAAATGGGTACTTACATAACTGATATAACTTCCTTTAAATTGCAAGGAGCAAACAACATCTATTTAGTGAGATTTTTTATTGCTTTCTAAGTGAATCAATTAAAAATAAAAAAAAAACAAAAAACAAAACAAGAGTGTACATAAAATATCTGAACTGGGGAAAATAAATAAGTTCTACAATACACAATAATCACTTTTCTGCATTACTGAATGCAGAGATATAACCTGATATTCTTAATAAGGCACTTAAAACAACGTTCTCAATCAAACACTGAAGAAAGATTGTAATGAAAATTGAGTCGATAGAAACACGAAAAATCACTTACAAACAATTAAACCTGACCAGTTACAAGATCCCAACTTACTCCCATCAAAAACACACTGGTTTTTGTTGATATTGTCTGAAGTATGGTTGGTTGAGATGACGTCTAGCAGTGAGCTGATAAACTTCCATAAAGGGTTTTCTGGATACAAATCAAAGTTCAATAAAGAAAATAATGAAACTATTAACAGTGAAGCAACAAGAATTTAAAGTAAGAAATTAGAAACTAGAAGCTTCACTTATCTTAGTAATATTGCAAGAAATTTTGCAGCCAACACGTTTCAAGTTGACTTTGAGAATGAGTCTCTGATGTGAGACTGCCTTTGTGGTTTACCGGGAGAAATGCAAACTGGTTTGAGAATTCAATGTCATTCTGGCAGGTTGTCACAGTAGCTTAATGGTTAGAACACACACCTAGTAAGCAGAGGGTCTGTGGTTCAAATCACAGCTGAGGCATTGAATTAAGTTCCAGTTCAACCTCTCAAACATTGGCCACACATGCCTTGAGTGTTTAAAAACAATAGTAAGTTTGTTGGCAGAAATAAATCATTACCATCTGAAGGTTATTCAATCCCGGGACATAAAAGTACTTGTAATAGTAAGTCACCATTGGGGTAATTGTCTCTGATGTGAGACTGCCTTTGTGGTTCACCGGGAGAAATATGAATTTATTTGAGAATTCAATAACATTCTCACAGGTTATCATAGTAGCTGAATGTTTAGAGCACCCACCCTGTAAGCAGAGGTTTTTTGCTTCAAATCCCAGCTCTGGCATTGAATTTTTAAGTTACAGTTCTACCTCTCCCCTTTATGGAAGTTTATCAGCTCACCGCTAGATGTCATCTGAACCAACCACACTTCAAACAATATCAACAAAAACCAATTGTTTATTTCTGATAGGGGGAGCAAATTGGGCTCTTGAAACCAGTAAAGTTTAATTACACGTGATGTTTTGTGTTCCTATTGACTCAGTTTTCACTACAACTTAAATTCACATCACTGTTACTAGCTTATAAATAGATACTGAAGAAAGAGTTAAATACTTCTGACAAGCATCAATCTCCTGTGGTTTTTGTTAGTGTACATCATTGAAAATGTTCTGGAATTTGACAAATAAGTGATCTCTGCATAGAAACATAATACTACTGTTGCTTTATGTATTCATGGGTCAATTTGTGTGTTTTCAACTTTGATAATTTAGGAAAAGCTTTGTTACAAATGTTACACTCATGTGGCTTTATATCTACATGAATCAGTTTGTTTGGCTTCATGCGCTCATGAATCAATATGTGTGCTTTCAAATGTTGTAACCGGGCAAAACCCTTATTGCAAATATTACAGTTGTGTGGCTTAATGCCCTCATGAATTAATTTGTGATTTTTCAAATATTGTAACCGGGTAAAAGCCTTGTTACAAATGTTACACTCATGTGGCTTTATATCTACATGAATCAGTTTGTTTGCCTTCATGCGCTCATGAATCAATATGTGTGCTTTCAAATGTTGTAACCGGGCAAAACCCTTATTGCAAATGTTACAGTTGTGTGGTTTAATGCTCTCATGAATCAATTTGTGCATCTTTAATTTTGATAATTCAAGAAAAGCTTTGTTACAAATATTACACTTGTGTGGCTTAATGCCCTCATGAATTAATTTGTGAGTTTTCAAATATTGTAACCGAGTAAAAGCCTTGTTACAAACGTTACATGTGTGTGGTTTAATGCTTTCATGAGTCAATGTATGCCTTCTCAAACATGATAAATCTGTAAAGGCCTTGCTACAAATGTTACACTTGTGTGGCCTTATGCCTTCATGAATCAATTTGTGTCTTTTCAAGCTTGATGAATCAATATAAGCCTTGTTACAAGTGTTACACTTGTGGGGCTTTATGCCCTCATGACTCAGTATGTGTCTTTTCAAACATGATGCATCTGTAAAAGCCTTGTTACAAATGTTGCACCTGTGTGGTTTTATGCCCTCGTGAGTCAATTTGTGTGTTTTTAGAGATTGTAACTGAGTAAAACTCTTGTCACAAACATTACACTTGTGTGGCTTTATTCCTTCATGGATCAATTTGTGTGCCCTCAAGTTACTCAAATCAGTGAAAGCTTTGTTACAAATGTCACATTTGTGTGGTTTTATGCCCTCATGAACTAATTTGTGTCGTATCAAACTTGACAACTGGGTAAATGCCTTTTCACAACTGTCACACTTGTGTGGTTTTATGCCCTCATGAATCACATTGTGGGCTTTTAAATTGGAGGAATATTTAAAGCTCTTCTCACAGATGTCACATTTGTACACCTTTCTGTGCTCACTTCTCAACATGTTGTTCGTCCTCAGCAAATTATTTTGTTTCAAACAAGAATTAATGCTCCCTATTTTACCATTCTCAGGTGTTTCTGAAGAAACACTTGGTTCTATTGAAAATGTTTCTTTACCATAGCTTTCTTGACTTTGACATTCAGGACTATATTTTCTCATCTTGAAACTCATGCCATTTTCTAAGTCGTTACTGGAGGATAAACCTGATGTATCACTACAAACACCCAGTTTGTAAAAGCTGAAATTTAACAATAGTATCATTAGTAATTAACTAATTACTAGAACACAGGTATGCGAAAATGTCAATAGAAATGAACTTATTGTGCACATAATACCAGTTTGCCCATTATCTATTTCATCAAACAAAATTGCAGAAGTATATAATGGCCTCATGGTTGTTTCCCGGTTATTAACATGTGTTATGGATTTTATAATAATAAGTCTTTACACATCAGCAGGAAAAGATTCTTTACATAGCATACTGGAGATATAGCAGCAGGAATAATGTTCTTACTGAAAGATGGAAAGTTTGATTGATATCTGACGCTACTCTTATCTTCGGGATCGTGGTAACAGAATGGAATGCATAAATCAACGTTCCTTTATCACAACATATTTATTCGTTAATTTACACTTTTATCACTATGTTAATTAGTTAACAACTTTCATAATTCGATAGAATCTACACTCGTTAAAAGTTTGGGTGTAAGTTACACGTTCACACGCTATCAGAAAATATACATCCTTTCACCTTGAGCTCACAGACGCTAATGAATCTAGTTCCGAGCGTCGGTATGACGCAACACCGCCATTCTTATGTATTCATCCGCGCAACAGTTCTCATTGGTTGAACACTAAGTGACAAGAAAACATTTGCTATCTTGAATATTAAAAAAAATAAGTCCCTGATACACTCAAATTAAAAGAATTATAAATTTACACACTCTTACAAAAATATTTACATGAACAATTTTCTATTGATCAATATTCTGTCTCACATGTTATAGCCATAATAATCATAATTAAACATGTGCAAATAGGTACACACCACAAGCTCCCCAGGGGTAACAATAATAAGCCTCTCTCCTATGAACACATATACACTATATCATCTGTCAACCAAGAAAATAAAATACAAAGGATAGTGTACAACAAAACAAGAGCATTACGTTTCTATATGTTCGTATTAAATAGTAAATGACAAGGTTGTAAAAATTTTTTTAGTATGAAAAAGGAATTTGCAGCAGATATGTAGAGAACATGGTATACAATTATTATGAATGTAAATTTTTTTAAAACTTTACTATCTTCGTTTTAACCCTGAGAGCCACCTATGGGAAATTAATAGATTATAATAGTTGCTATTCTAACACTAAAAGAGAATACGAGAATGTGTCTGGAGATATTCACTGACACAACTTGAACAAAGAACTGTGTTATAATCCTTATGTTCAGAGAACAGATTCATAACTCACACTAACAGGGAATATGAACTTGTGGTTCGCACCTAGTTCTACACCAGGAATTTCAACACTTAAGAGTCAGCGCTCCACTCTAATGGCTACGCAAAACGAGAAATTAAGAGAGCACTACACCCTAGTAAAGGTCCCAACATCACAGAAACAGCCACAAACAATAGGAAGGGCAAGGCCTTTTTACTGTATATCAGATCAGTCACAGACCGCATAGGCAAACTACTTAAACGCCACAACATTGACACCATCTACAAGCCCACTAAACAGATTTGTAACATACTCCGTTCCGCCAAAGACCCCAGGGATCCTCTATCCACCGCAGGAGTATATAGAATACCTTGTTCGTGTGGAAGGGTGTACATCGGAACCACACAACGTAGTATAAAAACCCGCATTGAAGAACACAGAAGAAATTGTCGCATGGGTCAAACAAAAAAATCAGCAATTGCGGAACATGCCATACTCCAAGAAGGGGAACATATCATCCAATATGGTAACACAGATATTCTGGCATCTACATCCCACTACTATTCTCGCTTATTCCGTGAAGCCATTGAAATACACAAGCACAAAAATAATATCAATCGCAAAGAGGAAGGACTTAAACTCAACAGAATATGGCAAACAGAATTAACAAAAACAAAAATCCAGAACCCCTCTCCAGCCAATCAGACGCCAGCTCCTTGTAGTACTCCACTGGTACAAGTCCAGCCTACTGGCCACCCGGACCTATCACAACGTACCTCCCCTCCGGTCGCCGACATAAATACCGCACCTCTGGTGGTGACCAGCGCAGTCGGTGCTGAGATCTCCACTAGGAAACTTTGACCTCGCCGCCACTGAAGATGTCTGCCGTAGTCGCAGACGAAACGTTTGGGAAGAAGAAGGAACCCAATAGACCATGGCCCACAAGCCCGGTTAATATTGCATCTAATATTGACACCGGCCGTGAAAGCCTTAGAACTTTGATGAATTGTAGTATGGCTTAGTATTAATTTTAATGAAATATGGCACATTATCAAAACATGTCATAAGTAAAAAAATAGAAGTATGTGTGCTCAAAACACTTGACACTTTTATGTAGCACCACACATAAGGACCACCCTAGTATCTATAGTTGCTGTCACAAGTGAAGGTGGTTGTGCAATAGGACATATATTCAAGGTCACAGTCACATGTTTTCTAGCCAATCAGATGTAGTCTGTTTCAGAGCGTTTGTGAGATTACTTGCCTTCAGTTTAACAGTAAAATCACATAATTCTGTGCAGTAAGTCCCCTCCACTGTGTGATAGTAAGTTTGTTAGAGTTCTGACAAAGGCAGAAGCAAAAAATAAACATGGCATTGCTCACGTTAAGTCAGAGAAATTATGTATAACGTGTACAAATACTTCCTGAGAAAGATGGGAAACAGTTGTTATGTCATTTACTGCCATTGTTCCTGAAAGCTACTCTACAAGAAACTGGAAGTAGTGGATAAATAAAAAGAGAACTTACCTTGGTGATTTTATGGAATAAAGGTCTTCATTTGCTCCATCCTGTAACAGGATAATTCACAACAAATCACATGATCTGCTTCTGACTTGACACTGTTATCTACAGAAAAATGAGCAAACAAATATGGAGACAGTTTTGGAATAATCTACAAATAATGAACTACTTCCCATGAAAATAATCAAATAAAGTTATACAACTTTCTGTAATGAAAGTAGATAAAGACTTTCGTAAGATAGAAGTGTAAAGCTGTGGATTTCCAACAGTTTGGGAAAACCACATAAAAAGCCGCCGTTTGTGGGCTTAGGGCCTGCAGGGCACCAATGCATGAGAAATGAAAGTAGCCAGCAGTACTAGCACATAATTTGCACAATGTTCGAATTGTGTAGTTGCCAATGCATATGAGTGCATAAATGTGGTTAGCTTCCGGCAATGCATGTACACATGACTACGAGATCTTACGTGTACATAGGTGACGTATACCTATATGAATAAGGTGGGAAACTGTATTTACTGCAAGATTCACACAATCTAATAGTTTTCATTTGACAATGGCATTTTATTTACAAACACATTCCTCAGTTCAACACAGCTCCCAAATTAATAATGGGCACACCACAATTGCACAATAAATGAGGATCCCTTCATATTGTGGTGAAACAAATTAATTCATGAATCACCTGAAATAACTATGAAATGATAAGCTCATGTAGTTGCACAGTAGGTAGATAAGCTTAAATGGGAATATATTTTGTAAATACGTGTTTCTAAAAGAAATACACAGTTGAATTTTAGAGGTATAAACTCCTGAAGTAACTATGAAATGATAAGCCCACATATTTGTGCAATAAGTAGATAACCTTAAATGGGGATATATTTCATAATGTATGTTTATGAAATGAATAAGAGTTGCATTGGGCAGGTGATTGACTATTGAAATTCTTTAAATATTGCATTTTACTGGAAATAATTGTTGCAAATTACTGTAGATTACGTTATTTGAAATATGGATTTCTATCAACACTAGAACCCCGGTAGCAGCCATTTTAACCATTCTAGATATTTAAATGAGTATAGCTCCGTTGGTTTTTTAAAATGAAGCTTGGCCTTTCATGACTTTTTCTGATATAAGTTCTAGTTTTATACAGCATAATAATTTTCAGCATGTCATCATTTACATGGATGTTTTTTCATGTTTGACCATGAACCGTGGAGATGGTCATTTTTGAGTTACAATTTTGTTAGGCTTTCGCTCCCACTGTCTTTGGATTTCTCCTTGTCACTAATCTGCTTTGTCAGTCTTCATGCCATCTGTTCATTATAGTAGTGTATGTTGTGAATCTATGCCTGCAAGATGTCTCGTGGTTTGAAACCAGATGAAATCCTAGCTATATTTCATGGTATACCAGACAATGTATCAGAAGGTGATCTTTTTGAAGAACGTGGTAGTGGTGAAGACGATTATCAACCTCCAGCTGATTCAGAGAAATAAGAAAATGAGTCATTCAGTGAAGATACAACCATCATTTGAACATGACTTGCACCACTGTGTAACTCCATCCAATTTGACTACGTCACAAGCAGTAAGTGAAAATAGAATGCCTACTAGTAATACTACAGCTTCAGGTAACGCAACCACTTCAACACAACCAATAATAAGAGGCAGAAGGCAACATGAAGATGAAAAACTTCCTGCACTTACAACCCAGGTCACAATCCTGTAGAAGAGAGCAACATAATGTTGTGAAAGAAAAAGGAGGCCCTACTGCTTATGCTAAGAGGCATGTAAGGGACAGCAGCCATACATCTGCTTGGAAGTTGTTCATTGATGAGTCAATTCTTCAACATATCAAAAAATGCACAGAAATTGAAGCAAGAGAGAAGAAAAATTATGAGAAATGGACTGTTTCCTTGGATGAGCTGGATGCTTTCATCAGCATAATTTACTTGCAGGGTGCACTTGGTTGCAAAAGCCTTGAACTAGCTGAACTCCGGCCCAAAAAGTGGGGGCCACCTATATTTTCTGATACCATTACAAGGGACAGATTCATGGAACTGATGAGATTTTTACGATTTGATGTCAGGTCATCCTGTTCTGAAAGGCTAAATACTGATAGGTTTGCACTGGTTTCAACTATTTGGAACAAATTTAGTGAACACTGTAAGGCTTGCTACATACCAGGCACATTCCTTATAGTAGGTGAACAACTTTATCCTACAAAATGTTGCTGTCCATTCATTCACTACATGGCCAATAAGCCTGATAAATTTGGTATCAAATACTGGATGCTTGGAGACGTGAACTCAAAGTATCTCTGCAATGCTATCCCATACCTGGGGAAGGATAATCAGCAGCCTCAGAACAAGTTGTGATTACTCTAACAAATCCTTTTCTAAAAAAGGGACGAAAATATCACCACCGACAACTACTTTAGTTCACTATCACTAGTAAAAGACTAAAGAAGTCAGGCACTAGTATCATAGGAACCATGAACAGATTGAAATGAGAAGTTCCACATCACCTACAAAATTCCACAGCTCCTCTTTATGATACCATCCTCATGTAAACAAACGATGATATTTTGCTAACCAGCTACTAAGGAAAGCCACAGGAGAATGTAATTATCATGAGTACACTTCACAACTCATGTGTAATATATGCATCCTCCAAGAAACTTCCTGAAACAGTTGAGTTTTACAAGACTAAATATGGAGTGGATGTGATTGATCAGATGGCACAATTGTATTCCATTCGTGCTGGTACCCGCAGATGGCCAATGCATGCTTTTTACAACATATTGGACCTAGCTGCCATCAATGCTTGGACAGTGTTTCGAGAAACAACTGGCAAGGAACTTTCATGTCGCAGATTCGTTCTTCAATTCGCTGATGAGCTAAGAGAAGCCTACTTGGGAACTAGACAACAATGTACACAGACTAATCCAACTGAAGAACATCCAACCCCTAATCGCCAACGACAGTGCCAAATAGATCATAACTGCAGACAGAACAAAGCAAGCAATTCCTGTCATATTTGCAAGCAACCAGTATGTGGAAAATGCACAGCAGAAGTTAGAAAAGTTCTTACGTGTGTAAAATGCAAAGCATAAGTGAATGTTCATAACAATGAAAGGAACTTTCTGTGTAAGTACTAACATAATTGTCGTACTGTAATAGGTTTACTAATATAAAGATGTGTGTTGGAATATTACTTGTTCTATTATACATAAAGTTGAGTTCTCATGTTCATAAGCCCAAAAATTCTTAGTTGTACTATTACACCATATTCCGTCTTTCTGAGAATTTGAGCTATTCTTTTTATCTGAATAAACATTCTGTTGAAAAATACAGATAAATAAAGAATACATGTTCATTGTACAGCCTTTTTTACATACTACTAAATTAAATATTTTGTTCTAACTTGGTCTCCATTACCACAAGATTACAGAAAAAATTTAGCATAGAAAATTTGAATGTATGCCCTAGAAAGACAACTTTCCAATAATTCATACATGCACAGTGATAATATATTGGGCTTAGTTACCCAATAAAAATGATGATGATGATGATGATGATGATGATGATGATAATAACGATAACAATAACAATAATAATAATAATAATAGCATAGCGAATAGAAGAGAAAGTGTGAGCTCTCCCGATAGTTCACTGCATGATCCGTGGTCCCATGGCAACTGACCGAAACTGCGGTGTGGCGATTGCAGTCACCTTAAAATGCGGCAGAACTGCCTAGTATGTGATTCGAAAGTACAGACAATTTTATACGTATGCGTTGTGTGTTGTGAGTAATTAGGTACATAACTTGTGAAATTGCTTCTAATTTTGTGCATAAATGTGTGTGTTCTTCAAAACGTAAGTTTCAAGCAACATCAATAATTGATTAAAAATGCCAACTTGTTTTGTACCCGGGTGTCGTTCAGGATACACAAACTGCTCAGAAGCTAGACATTTTTTTACTCCTCCTAAAGATAAAAATCTGTTTTACAAATGGGAAAAGTCTATTCCACAGTTGACTTTTTACATTTACATATGCTACAGGCTGTATATGTCCCTGTAAAACTTGCACTGTCAAATGCTGCTAATTGTGAGAATAAAGTGGAGCCACCACTTACATCTTTTATGAATCAAATTCGTATATTGGCAAAACAAACTGAGCAAAAAAACCGTGAGCTGTTGGATTTTGTTGGAAACAAAATAAAGAACAAAACTAAAATACTTGACTGGGAAAGTGAAGTTCCCGAACTCTATAAGGACAATATTTCTAAAAGATGCTTAGTACACAACTTAGGGGGTTATATACTAAAAAAGATGCTCGAAAAACTTAGTTGTGAAACCTGTGCCTCTACTCTGTCCACCGATCTACCCTCTGACACATTAGCTTCCACTTTCACAACAATAAAAGACTACGGCACCCTAAAAACTTGTCGGTATTTAACCTACCCCTCTGAATGTGTGGTTAATATTCTTTTGCAAGTCGAGGCTATTTTGGAGAAGCAAATGTGCTCGTCTGAAAGTTTGTAGGGTGATATATTTTACGAGTGCTTAGATAACATAGACGAAATCATATTAGGACCAACTGGAATAGGATGTTACGTGGAACACAAACTGGATTTAGTTGGAAAGTTAACACTACATTACATGAAGTGTCACTTCTTTTTCCATACCAAGGAAATCAGTAGACAAATGACGTCATCGAAGTCAGCAAAATCAACACGTAAACTCTCCAAGGTCTCCAACATCTAATTCCACGGTGAGTTTTGATATTTTATATACATAACATACATAATTTGCATTATGGTTTAATTTTTCAGCGTAAAATGATGTAAGCAGATATTTCCCACTGTTCCTCGTTAATTATAATACCCATTAATGTAAAATACCATCCTATATTACATATGTGTCAAGGAAAGACAATGTTTCAAAACAGTATTTCCAATATTCCTGCTTACGATTTTAGGTATTTAAAATGCTAATTGATAATATGAAACCCATTTTCACCATGCATTCGTGAACTAAAGTAAAGCGACCGCGACATCAGTGCCATCTTGTGAGCGAACCATAGTAACTCCTGAAGAGCTCACACTATCTCTTCTATCTGCTATGGTAATAGTAATAATAATAATAGTAATGATGATGATGATGATAATGATGATAATATCAAACTGGTAAGAAATAAGTTGTAAAATGTACACGGAAAAGGCAAAGAAAAAGCGAACGGTCAAAACTCACTGCTACCATAGTTAGTGGTAGCTAGTGAGCGAAGGGGTTCTAGTGTTAATAATTAATAACTAAAAGGAAAAAGGAAATCTTCATTTTGTAACAGTTTCCGCTAATGTTACATCTCCTTTATTTGTATTATTCCACTACTTAGTTTGCGCCTCTTGGCCCTACAAAATCTTTTGTACAGAATCTCACATTTTCATCAAGCAGTTATTCTCTCAGATTCCAGGGTGGCAATTATAGCAATTACTTCCAAGTTGTCACCAAAAAACCAAACAATTATAGAATATTGGAAACTCCTTACCCATCAAACAGCACTACAAAAACACCTATCTTCCAATGGATACCAGCTCACTGTGGACTGAGTGGTAATGAGAAAGCTGATAATCTTGCCAAAAAGGGTACCAGTAGTGTACAGAAATCTATAGTTAATCTACCATTTTATGCGGCTAAAAGATTAGTCAAGTCCTCTATGTGACTTGCAAGAGTGAGTGAGTGAGTGAGTGAGTGAGTGAGTGAGTGTGGTTTAAGGGCCCGTCGACAGGACTTGCAAGAGGAAATGGACCAAGACCACCTTCAAATATGCCCGGCCACTTCCAGCACCCTTCCCAACCATTAGTGAAAAATATTGAATAGCAAGAGGACTAATGACTTCATTGTCAGAAATCCAGCATTAGCCAACAACAGTTTGTGCTTCTACTTTGTTCTTTCAGTTTTAGATTGTGCTCCTGTTCCACTACCCACACTCTGTGATTCGCAGTTGCCAATCTATTTGTCCAGTAGCATATTTCTTCATGTCAAATTGACATAGTTTAATCACATTGCACATCAAGAAGCTGATATTCAGCAACATAGACAAAACGATACTTTATTTATACCAACAAACTTACTGTTGGTGTTTCTAAACTCAAAAGCTGTGTGTAGACAATGTTTCAGATACTTTATTTTATTACCAGTTCTGAAACTGAAGATTTGTGAGGCCATAAAAAGGCAATTATCATTATGTTGGCAGTGTTCGAACTGGGCCATTGACAAATATAGCGATGGTCCTGGGGAGCTTTTAAGACACTGCATAAAATTAAATAACTTATTACATTAAATGGAGAGGAATTTCATATTCTAAGGTGGATTAATTTTTGCCTTGTGTCAAAGGTTATCTGTGTCAAGTTTGGTGGAAATGTAGAATGGTTTAGAAGCCTTTTATGGGAAAAGAACACAAACACAAATCAATTAGTTATACATATAAATTATTGGTCTGAATGAATGAAATATTTAACCAAAATAAGTGCACCATGAAAATTATAGACTATTTTTTTTTAAATGCTAAAGCTTGAATAGTGAGGTACTATGTTGAGCATTGCTTTGCACTGATTTTGTTTGGTTTTAACTTGCTGCTTGCTCCCTCTGGACTGCAGAACCTCACAACCGCAGGTATAAACAACTAAACTATTTCATTTGTTAAATCAAGGAAAACTGAAACTATTAACAGTGAAACAACAGAATCTAAAATAGGAACAAATAGGAAACTAAAAACTTCACTTATCTTAGTAATATTGCAAGTTCTTCAAACGCTGACTAGTTTCAAGTGGTATCTAACTTATTTTCAAAGCTAACCCAACAAGTTACCATAGCTACCGATGCTCAACTTCAAAGATCTATTTGTTGCCAACCTTGGAAAACAAAAACCTACAAATATAATGTATTAGTGGAATTTCAAAATTCATAATGCGGTTCCTGATATTCAAAATGAATATTTTTTCCCAAACCATTAAATCTATAAGTCCATTTAATTCTTTCAATAATTTAACCTCAGGATTTACTTTATGATTAAATGACCAAAAGTGATCTGCCACAGCTGATTTATCAATCTGCTTATATCTAATATTTCTAAAATGCTCCATCATTCTGGTTTCTAAATAATGTTTAGTTTTACCAATATAAACGCTGTCACAATCCAAACAGCTAAATTGGCCAGATTTTTTATAATTTGGAATTTTGTCCTTTTTAGAGAACTTCAGTAAATTTTGTATATTAATATCTTCCTTTCATAGAAGTTTGAAAACAGTGTTGTTGTAATTAATTTAATTTAAAATGTGAGTCAATTAATAACACTGAACAACATTTACAACATAATTTTCCGGAACACGTTTCGAAGGTTAACTTTCCTCCATTATCAACCGGACAATAACTGGGTTTCCATGGTGTTTCATGGTGCGGATGGCGATGCTTCTTCTGATGTTTCTTCTGGTAACGGTTCAATGAACTTGCTAAAAATATCATATACTCCAGGCTGTGGCATTGAGTTTTTTAGTTATAGTGCTATCTCTCACAGATTTGTAAGTTTTACAAAATCATCTATTAACCATCTGAACTTCATATCTAAAGTCAATCTGACACATACATTAGACATCACATATTATTTACACCTGACAGAAGTTAAGAAAAGTGATACTCCAACTAGTGTTCTAAAATTATTGGTATTAGAGACAATCCATACTAGATTTCCAGAACATGAATGGCTCTATATTTATACTGATGGATCATTGATATCAAACCAAGATCGAGCAGGTGCTGGAGTCACATGTCACCTCTTTTCCTATTACAAATCTTTAAGTTATGGAACTACTAACTTTGATGGAGAAATTAAAGCAATTCGAATGGGCCTACAAAATCTTTTGTACAGAATTTCACATTTTCAACAAGCAGTTATTCTCTCAGATTCCAGGGCAGCAATTATAGCAATTACTTCCAAGTTGTCACCAAAAAACCAAACAATTATAGAATGTTGGAAAATCCTTACCCATCTAAAAGCACTTCAAAAACACCTAGTCTTCCAATGGATACCAGCTCACAATGAGAAAGCTGATTTTCTTGCAAAAAAGGGTACCAGCGGTGTACAAAAATCTATAGTTAATCTACCATTTTATGCAGCTAAAAGATTAGTCAACTCTGAATTCAAAAAACTTATTGCAAAATATTACTATGAAAAATAAAAGAATAAAAGATAGGAACTACCAAACATTCAAACAGTATAATGTAAAAACTGATTATCCGGGCTTGTGGGCCGTCGTCTAGTCAGGAAACTCCTTCCAGACGTTTCGTCCAAAGCTGAGTGGAACATCCTCAGTGGCGCTGCCTTAACACTCTCTTAGTCTCGGCGATGACTGACACGGAGCCTTTTGGCTTCACGGGCTTTATACGTTTCGCGCGGGTGGGCGGAGCTAGTTCCTGGTTGCTCCGGTCTTGGCTTATTGGAGTTTCCTGACTAGACCACGGCCCACAAGCCCGGAGAGTCAGTTTCTACATTATGACACCGGCTGTGAAAGCTTACGCAGTTTGATCATTCAAACAGTAATTCCTGAGTATCCTCAAAAAAACGGCAGTTGCAATCTTCAGGTTGATTACAAGACATGATTATCTGGCAAAACATTTAAACAGAATTGGGATATATTCTTCACCACTCTGTCGTCTATGTGATCTGCAAGAGGAAATGGATCAGACCACCTTCAAATATGCCCGGCCATTTCTAGTGCCCCATCCATCAGTGAAAAATATTGGAGAGCAAGAGGATTAATGACTTCATTGTCAGAAATCCAGCATTAGCTAACAACAACAACTATTAACCATGTGTGTAATTCTAAAGAATTTCACCAATTTTGAAAAACATCAAAAGCTTTTCTCTAGGAATACTAGGAAATAAAGTGGTTTCATCAAATGAAACAAGATCAATATCAGACAATACTATATTGATAAGTTTTTGTACTAATTTAGAAGAATTTTTAATACTTAAACTTTCAAACTGATCAAAAGTACTGAATTTTTTATCGACCATTTCACTAAATTGTTGTTGTTGTTGTTGTTTTCTAGTGCCTTGCATCTGGCAATGAAGCCATTAGCATTCATGCTTTCCAATACTTTTGAACTGTAGTTTCTTCTGATCTTAATGCTTCACAAGTCTTCAAGTGGTCTTCGTTCATTTCTGCTGGATCGTTACACAGGACACATATTGGTGAGGCTGAGATACCTATTCTGTAGAGATGACTTGCCAAACAGTCATGATTTGTCAATAGTCGGAAGGCTGCAACAGCTGTTTTCCTTGGTCTCTGGGGGATTATATCTGGATTGGAAAGTAGTGTAATCCATTTTTTATCTTTGGCATTTGTTTCTATTTCTTGTAGGTATGAATGAGAAAATTGTTTAACGATCAAGCGTTTTATTGAGGAATATGAGAAATTGAATTTAGACTTTTGTTTTATCGTTGTGCCTTTCTTTGCAAGTGACTCTGCAGCTTCGTTCCCCATGACTCCACAGTGTGCTGGAATCCATTGGAGATGAACAGTCTTATTAACTTTTTGGAGTTGTGTTAACATTTTGTAGCATTCTCTAATTTTTGTTGACTTCTTTGTAGTATTTGAACATATTCCCTGAATTGCAGCTTTAGAATCTGAAAGAATTACTGCCTTGTTAAATTTATTTAAGGGAAGATTTAATAATTGTCAGAGAGCAATATGTATAGCCTCTATTTCTCCATCATAATTTGTTGTGTCTCTGCCAACAGAATGATAAAGGAAAAATGTGAACACGTAACTCCAGCTCCAGTAAGGTTTTCCTTCGAGGATCCATCGTGAATTTATGCAATTTATATTGGGTCTCATTTATTTCCTGGTTTGTGAATTTTGGGAAGTGCATACAATCTGGGCAAAACTGGATTATTGAAGAACTTGCAATATTACTTTGCCTACACACGGCTTGTGTGTTTAAAAACACCAACAGTAAGTTTGTTGGCATAAATAAATAATAATTACTAAGATAAGTGAAACTTATAGTTTCAAATTTATTCTTATTTTGGATTTTCTTTCATTTCTGTTCACGTTTTGCTACCTGATACAGTTTTTCTGCTTACTTACCTTAATGTCATCATAAATCCTTGGAGTTTCTGTCGAAGAACCTTGCAACCACCACTGTTGTTCTGTAACTTCTAATTTGGTTTCAATTTCATTGTCTTTACTAAATCTCTTTATAGTGTGTTCAGAAAACGACTCATTCTGTAAACAAAACTTGGGAACCACATCCACTTGTTTAATTTCTGTTTTATAGTCACTGCTACTTGTAACAGTTTCAAACTTAATGCTCTTTTCAAGGTCTTTGGAAAAAAGCTCCCTCTCATCTTCTGAGCAGGAAGGCTCTTCTTTAATTTCTAATTTGATATCCATATTGTTGTTCTGTTAAACTTCAATAGCAAGTCTGTGGGAAAAGAAACACATTATTAGTAACATGAAACATTTCCACGAGTTTTGCTTCTGTAGAGTGTGCTTTGAATCGGGAACAGAAGCACCTGCACCAGGCACTACAGTCAACGAAAAATCACACCGAGTTGACAGGACAACAGACTAAAGTATTCTTGTCCTACATCAAGAGCATTACAGACTGCATTGGCAAATTGCTGGACACTTTTAAAAATCATCAGTAGCTGAGCATGTGTTGCTAACGCGCCATGACATCAAGTCCTGGACAACACAGCCTACTACCATGCATGGCTGTACCAACAAGCCATTGAGATCTGGAAACATAAAGACAATTAGCATGCACACACAAAGCCTGGGTGTCATTGCTAGACAATACAAAACCAAAGCTCCAAAATGCCAACAAACCAGTCATGTGGCAGTTTTCTCAGCCACATAAAGATTGACCCACAATTGATGAACAGGAGACGGGGGGGGGGGGGTGGCCCTCTCACCAACATATAGGTCGGGTGTTCTATCAAGTGCCAATCTACTGTAAAGCAGTCGGGAGTCACCTTCTCTGATGCCCAATGGAATCATGGGTGAAACATCAGATGTGAGTTCATCGATTGAACCAAGGCCTACAAACTCGGAAACTACCTTCCATTGGATCAACACCCACTGTGAAAGCCTAAGCATGTATATCTTAAGTAAACTGTTTTGTTGGACAAGACAACCAAGATTTTTGTGGAAATTGTTCTTCCACACTATAGCTATGTGTAGGACAAGGTTGGAAAGGAGGGAAATGAGACTGAAAATTCTTTGTGTACATTCCGCGATGATTTTGCTTGAGAAGAAACTCATAATAAGGATGGGGTTTGGGCTCCAGGCTTCGCAAATGATCTTGTCTTCTTTTAAACCTCTTAATTTGGGAATTTTCGTTGTATTCGTCTCCGTATCTCCGTAGGAGCAATTATACAACATACCCATATATTAAGTCCCCTATTAATGTACAAGCTTATAAGTTTAATATTTTCAACCGAGAGAAACTAATTTGACAGAGATTTGTGCATCAAGTTTCCTACATATGTATGTACCTGACTGCTTTGTCCTATAAAGCAAATTTTGAAGTTTATTTTTCATTTGCCTTGCAATACTAAATATCACAGGAAAATGTAATACGTGAGTAAGCGAAGTAAATATAACGTTTCATTTTACTTACTGTTATGAAGAAATATGTTCTTACAGTTGTTTAAAAACAAAAGGTGACAGAAACAGTAACATAAACGTAACATTCATTGAACAAAATAATTGTTTACTGCTTTCCCAAAGAGCTTCAAATCCCGAAGAGAACAGCCCTTACGGTTATATGTTCCGTGTTTACATCGTGTTCTATATTTGTGGTATATACTCTTTGGGATACTTCGATACGATCTTTCTACCGTATTTACGTGTTCAGTGGTACTTACCTGAGGTTCTTACTACTAAGTGATTTGTGGTACTTACATTGCGGTGTTACATCAGATGTTCTTTGAAAATAAAACGTTTTAATTTTTTTCGTTGTACTCATTGTGATATTCTAAATGTAAATGGGTAAAAGGTACTATTGTGATTACTGCGATCGTTCTTTTGTGGATGACTTGGAAGCAAGAAAAAAACATTTGAATGGATCTATGCATTTGAGGTTAAGAAAAGAGCACTATGATTCTGTTAGAGGTGAGTAAATAATTTCCTTTACTACGTATAGCAAGTAGAGAAAGTATCGTATTCCACCCAAAAATTCGATGTCGAGATTTCACCGCCTGAATCCAAAAACAGCATTTTTAGAAAAAGGTCCGTGTGTGCCTGTCTTTGGAAATATGTACATCTCAAAAACGAAAAATCGGTGTACCGTTGTGTTGCATAGTTACACAGTGAAAGGTTGACGAATCACACTGATTCATGAATCTGCTGTTGCCAATGACTGCTGTAGATGAAAAGAAGGCAAGATGGTTTGTCCTACTGTTATTTAATGCATTGCAGAGTGTAAAGAGTTGCATAATAAAGTAACAATTGTGATATTGTAGACAGTATACCTTCTTGTGACTGCTCCTAGAGAAAGAAGTTTCTTTGTTCACACATGCTCCACACTGAGTGATAAGAAATCATTGGACATGTTAAAGATGGGTAAATTGATTTAAATACAGGAAAACCTCACAGGCACAATATCCTTTTGCAAGATTAATCAAAATATGCCAAATATTGCGATGACATGTTAAAATGTATGTCCAAAAGCCACTCCCATAGGATCTGCTGCTCAGGGTTGTTCTTGTGTGGGAAATTAGAACTGCTTTGTTTAGGGTGGCAGGAAAATGTTTGTGTAACATGCGTGGAAGATGCTCGGCTAGACCTTTCTCTATTCAGGGAGTCTTAAGTCTCAAAACGAACTGGCTTGAGAATTTAGTGCCATTCTGGCAGTTTGTCACAATAGCTCAGTGGTTAGAGCGTCCGCCCGGCAAGCGGAAGGTCTGTGGTTCAAATCCCAGTTGTGGCATTGAATTTTTAAGTTTCAGTTCTACCTCTCAAAACATGTGTTTGTGGTGAAATGTTGGTATGCAACACTTCTATACTTCGTAGAGAAAGTAAAAATACTTGTATGTAATCACATGACAAAATGTTGAATATGTGCATTAAAAGTGATTTATTATCATATAGAAGAGTGAGATTTAGCACAGCTTGCTCTTGTTGAATGTTTCAGATGCAAGGACTCTGATAACAGAGGAATCAGCCAAGGAACCTTGCAAACGTTTCCTCAGAAGTGGAGAATGTGTTTTTGGCAGTAACTGCAGATTTACGCACTACACAGTGCAAAGTCTTAAGGAATTGCAGCAAAAAAGTAAGTGAACTGCAAAGCTATTTATTGACTTAATGTGTTCTAAATACAGTGTGCTTGTAGATGAGCTGAACTGCCCCATGGTAGCACGGCACTGGTGTTGCACCGGTGCCAGAATTACATGTAAACATCTGGCAAGTTATGAGTACGGAACACTAGGTATTACAACAGTTGTTGAAATTGATGAACATATTCCCTGTATCTCTGAAGACAACTCTAATTCACTGAAAATCCCCTTATTACTCATGAAGTTTTTCACCACACTGCAACAGTTGAGGTTTGGTGTACAGTGAGTGCACATAGAAATTGTCAGTCTCACAATTTGCGACACAACCATTTATTCACATGTTTATGTAAATTCTACTTTAAATAATGTTTTCCCACAACTAACAAGAAATGAAAGATTGTGTGGCTGGTTTCTGCAGGATTCAGCCATAGAGCAAACTTTTATGAATTGTATGCACGAATTGTGAAGTGCGTATGGAGACAGGCTAATTAGTCGAGGATTGTGGCCATCTTGTTCTGATCTGTCTCCACGTGATTATTATTCATAGGGAATGTTAAAGAATAAAGTGTAAGATCAAATTCACATATGTTACAAGAATTGAATGACATGAGAGAAATACAGGGAATCAGTCAACATGAACTTTTGGGAGCAAACCACAATTCTTTTGCGTATACAGGGAATGTGTTCATCAATTTGAACATGTTTCGTCATGTCTAATGTCAGTTAGTGTTCCATAGCCAAGTCTTGGCCTTCGAGTACACATAACTCTGGTGGAGGATGCACCAGTCAACATATTACATTCACACGGTTTTCTATACTTACTTTTGTATTATGAAATATAATCACATTTCTTTCTCTATGCTTTGACATACAATTCATACAATTTTCTATGACTGAAAAAGAAATGCAATATTTTACAATCACACAGTTTTCTCTACTCACGTTTTTTTCATGAAACACAATCATATTTCTTTCTCTACTCACCCTTCAATATAGAATTTAAACAACTTTCTATGATAGAAATAGAAATGCAACATATTGGTTTCTTTACTCACATTTCTTTTATGTAACACATTCACATGTTTTTCTCTACTCGCTCTTCAACAAGATATGTGGCTTTCCCTTGTAAAAAGATCACATTACTTTTACGAACTGGTAGACTCCATGCCGAGATAGAACTTTTTGAGCATGAAGGATATTGGACTGGATATCAAGTATTTCATGTGTTTATTTTAATTGGCAGTGAAATATGTCTCATACATAAATAATTATTCTTAGGCCAGCCAAAGAGGAAAGGTTTTCAGGCAGCAATAATACCAATTTCAAAACTAAAATGCACTAAACTTTCTCCTGTGTTCAAACATTTACTCTTTACTTGTTGGTCTTGAAAATATTACAATTAAGTAATGAAGATTGTGTGTGTGATTTGAACGTGCACAATGTGACATCTATAATACATGTTTTAGCAATGCCTAGAACTGCTCAGACACATTGAGACAGTGGTGCAGTACACTTTCATGCAAGGCAATCTCAGATGAGTGCAATGCCATAGCCTGCCTGCTAAGTTCAGAACCACGGAGTGAACTTGATTTGTGACAAGCGGCCAAACATTATTTCACCATCATTAACAACACTTCTTGGACATCCCTCATAAAATTCATCACTAACAAAAACTGATCTCTTTTGAATTTGTTGTAGCAATTATAAATTGTTGCCTTAGATAGGATTCTCTGTCAAATGCATTTTGAAATAGATCTTCACATTTTTTAGGTATTACTGCCTGCGGTGCCCTATGTAGTAAAAGCAAACGTTAAACACTACCAAAAAAAGAAATTGTTTAGGATTAATGGCAATTTCATTAATACCAGTGTTCCCTAGTCAGATTCATTTTTGAGCAAACACAGAATCTCTAAATGATTGTAATTAAAACTGTTAGAGGAAATCAAACAAACTACAGAACAATCAAGTCACAAAACATTAGAAGGTACCTCTCAAATATAAACAAATTTGATTTGGTTTTAGAAACAGAGATTGTCAAAATATTGAGTGTCGTTGTGGTAGACGTAATATGTCGTCTTGAGGAACAAGAATGTGATGTTTGTCTTTTCTGGGTTGACTGGAAGGCTTCCTTTAATTGTCAACACTCACACTGTTGGTTATTGTGTTTTTAGTTGAGGACTGTGAAAGAGAAGAAGAAGAGAAAGAGTTGGGGGCAGTTACTGCCAAGGATCCAGCCAGTATTGTGGCAGCGTGGTTGAAGCAGCGAGGGAATCTACAAGTTGCTGTAGAAGATTGTCCAATGGAACAGTTGTGGGAGCTACCTCCTGACCTGCAGGGGCGAGCTGATCTTCCCCCATCGCTTCAACCAATCACATCAGACTCTATCACTATGTCAGAGTTCGAGGATTGGGGCTGACCTTGTAACATATTGCATTGATATTTGTACATCTGCGTGGCCGCATTTCTGATCCAAATTTGTATGTTGGAAGTGTTAAAAAACAAAACAAACATGCATGGAACAAATATATATACCAGTATGGGCTTATTGGACTGCATAATGCAAGATGCCAACACATGAGAAATGAAAATACCCAGTGGTAGTAGCAGATAGTTTGCATTATGTATAATTGGCAATGTGTGTAAGATGATGAGTGGAGGTAACTTGCGGCAATGTGTGTATTTAGGCGATGTACATATAAATACATCATGTACATATAAAGTCAAATAAAAGTAAAATAGAAAATTCTAGCAACAGATGTAAAGCGGCTTGGTCAATTAATTCCATAATGGGTAACAATAGAAAAGACAATATAAATGAAAGCATAACTCCTGATGATTTCAATAACTATTTTATAGAATCAGTCAGAGACATAGCATTAAAGGTAAATTCTTGTGCAGACACAGCTATATCATTTATAAATAATATAAATTGGGGAGAGGAGAATGAACGATTTGTGCTTAGAAAAGTAGCCTGTAGAGAAGTAGAAAAAGTAACAAAAAGACTTAAAAACTCAAAAAGTATGGATGTATATGATATTTCAAATAATGTTCTTAAAGAAATTATACCACATATTGTAGTTCCATTCACCTTTTGTATTAATAGCTGCTTTAATGAAGGTGTTTTTCCCAAGGTACTAAAATTATCCAAAGTAATGCTAATATATAAAAAGGGTGAAAGGGAGAAGGCAAGCAGCTATAGACCAGTTTCACTGATACCCACATTTGCTAAAATCATAGAAGGCCTCATAAAAAATCAGCTACAAGAATATTTTGAAAATCGAAATTTATTTTATCAGAATCAGTTTGGGTATAGAACTGGAAAATTAACTATACATGCAGTAGACTCTTTTGTAGAGAAAATACACCAAGTTTTTGAGGAAGGTGCTTTTGCACAAGGCACATTCTGTGACCTAAGCAAAGCATTTGACTGCATTGATCATGGCATCTTGATAAAGGAACTTTAATTGTATGGCGTTCAGGGCCCTAACTTGAATATCTTTAAGTCATATTTAATAAATCGTAAACAGCTAGTCTCAATTGGAAGAAAATATTCACAGATCACTGATGTAAAAATAGGTGTTCCACAGGGCTCAGTGCTTGGACCACTGCTTTTTTTAATAATGATTAATGATGTGCCGAATTATTATCCGTCATACTGTTATCTATGCAGATGACACATCATTTCTTAACATAAACAACACATTTGATCTGCTGTCACAGTCTATCCAACAAAATATAAAAAAAGCCCAATATGGTTTAGAATGGGTTTTTTATGAATGAAAGTAAATCACAAAATATTCTTTTCACATTAAAACATAGTAACAATTTATGTTACAACACAAGTGAGACTGTTAAATTTCTTGGAATGTTAATCGATAATCATCCATCTTGGAACTCTCACATTGATTCTGTATGCAGTAAGCTGTCGAGAACAGTGTTCTTATTAGCAAACTTAAAGAGGGCAGTCCCAAATGAATTTGTTCGTATGGCTTATTTTTCATTCTTTCAAAGCATTTTTAGCTATGTTTTGCTATTATGGGGCAGTAGCCCAAGAATAGCAGACATGCTAAAGATTCATAAGAAGGTCATTAGAATACTGACAAACTCTTGATCACTGTAAGCCACTTTTTAAAATGCTGGAAATACGACTGTTGTTAATCTATACCTATATGATGTGCTTGTATATGTCAAAGAAAATGGGCAAAATTATAATAGCAGAAGTAAAATACACACATACAACACAAGAAACCGGAACAGAGTGGAGCACCATATCTCAGACTGCACAAGTCCTCAAGGTACCGCAAGTTAAATGGTATAAAAACATTTAATTCACTTCCTTTAGAAACACGCAGTACAAAGATTTAAGGAAAAAATATATAAATGGCTAGTAAAAACTCCTTTCTACAGCACTCGAGAATACTTAGATATAAGTAAACATGACTTGTAAAACATGTAAATATTACGATCCCTTCAGTGTATATATATATATCTGTTTGTTTCATTAGTTATAAGTTGCGGACGAAGCCTATTGTAATGACCAAATGGTGAATAAACTTTTATTATTATTATCATCATCATCATCATTATTATTATTATTGTTATTATTATCATCATTATTATTATTATTAAAGAAGGCAGGAAGCTATGTTTGCTGTGAGTATGTGCTAACTGGAAGATACATACCATGTGACACTTCTCATTTTACTTCTACATTCTGCAATTCTCCCAAGTATAACACTGAGCACTACAATTACAGGATAAATGAGGAACCCTTCATATTGGGATGAATCACATAACCTGAAATTATTATCACACAGTTGTAGAGTAGGAAGATAACCTTGAATGGAAATATATTTTGCAAATATACGCTTTAAAAGAAATACAAACTTACATTACAGAAAATTGAAGCTATTAACAGTGAAGCAACATTACTAAGATAAGTGAAGTTTTTAGTTTCTAATTTGTTCTTACTTAACAAACTTACATTTTAAAGGTATAAACCATATAATGTGAAATAACTATGAAATCATAAGTTCATACAATTGTGCAGAAGGCAGATAACCATAAAATATGAATATATTTCATAATGTAGATTTTTGAAAAAGTTTTATAAGAGATGCATGTGGCAGGCGATTGACAAACAGAATGCTTTAAACATCGGATTTCACTGGAAAGAATTGCCACAAATTACTGGTGATTTCCATTAATAATTAACAGCTAAAGGGAATGTTCACTTTGTAACACTTTGTGTTAATATTATGCCTCCTTTATCTCCTCCTTATTATGTTCCGCTGTTTCAGTTCCAGATTGTACGTCTGTTCCATTACCCTCTGATTTTTAATGACAAACCTCTGTCCACTACAGGGAGGTGTATGTATTTCATGTCCAGTTGGCATAGTTTAGCGAGATGACGCACTAGATTGGGGCTATGCTCTATCAGGTGTGAAAATGTGACCTTCTGTTCGTGTTGTCTGGACTGGATGTCCTCAGGAGACCAAACAAGCAGCCAGGGATGGAAGTGATGCACCTGGACAGGAAGCCCTCAAGTAATCTGGTGCTGTACTGCACAGGGCAATGCTAGGTATGCAAATCGACTGTGCAACGAACATGTTGAGCCAGCACCATCACAGGATCTGTGGCTTCGGCTGAAAGATTTATTGAAGAGGGCTGCCAACCATCTTATCAGAGAGTAACTGGAGATGGTCCGACGTCTACGTCAACCACTCAGTCTTCAGCCAAGGGAACAGCCATTATGGTCGCACCAACTAATGCTCCTCCATGTTGACATACCTGGCAACCACCAAGACATGTTCCTCGGCAACAGCACATATGCAGGATGTAATATCTAGAGGCCAACAGTCCTTGGTAGTGCTGGTGAAGAACTGCCTGGACCACTGTCACCTCCAAGGACTGCCTTCCCTTAGCCCAGACACTTTAGAAACTGAGCTTGCTGTGAATTCCATAAACAAAGAAATACAGGAAAAACTGGCTCTCACATGTTGAAAGAATGAATAATTAGAGACTTGTAAAGTTAACATTCAGTTATAAACATGTAGAAAAATGAAATTTGGAACAGACTGTTGTCAGTAGCAGGTTGAAGGTTGTAACTAACAGCCCCTACTCGTCTATCTTTACAGCGAATAACATATATTTGCTTCTCCATTATTCCAGGAGGAAAGTTGTAAGAATAAAATGTGAAAATTAAATTCTGGGAATCTGTCAGTAAAGGCTTTATCATGTTTACTTCCTCTACTATGTATAGTAAGTGGAAGTATTGCATTCCATGTCAAGATTTCACTGGAAATATATGTTTTGAGGCCCCCTGAATAAAAAAAAAAGCATTTTTAGAAAAAGGTCCATGTGTGTTGTATGTTTGTGAACAGTTTAACTGAAAAACAAAAAGTTGTTTAGAAACCAAAGTTGGTATTTAAGCTTAATACATTTTAAGGATGTGACACAAAGATTTTGAAGAAAATTGCTCCACCCTAAACTACCCTTTACATTGAAAATTTTTATTTTCTCAAAAATAGCTGTAGCGATTATTATTTATTTATGCCAACAAACTTACTGTTGGTGTTTTTAAACACACAAGCCATGTGTGGGCAAAGTTTGAGAGGTAGAACTGCAACTTAAAAATTCAATGGTGTACCAGGAGAAATACGAACTGGTTTGAGAATTTAATGCCATTCTGGCAGTTTGTCACAATAGCTCAGTGGTAGAGCAGCCGCCCTGTAAGCGGAAGGTCTGTGGTTCAAATCCCAGTTGTGGCATTGAATTTTTAAGTTCCAGTTCTACCTCTCAAAGCTGTAGCGACTTTTATTAAAATGCCATAGATTTAAGATATTTTTAAGACAAATGAAATGTATATTTTGAATTTTCTGGCTATAGCCCATGTAGTCCTATTAACTATGGATGACTTTTGTTTAACTGCTAAACTGCAGCACATAGACCAAATCTTACTGTACAAAAATGTATATCTCGCTAAAACTTAAGTGATGTCCAAATGCATTTGTTTGTGGAGTGAATCATTTCAGAGATATTGCTTGTTATTTGTGTGAGTTTTGCAATACTTAAGCTTCTCTCAAATGAAAGGTTCTTGTTCACTCTTTTATCTCTTGGCCATTCAAGGTAAATGAAACTTCAAAGCATTCACATAATGACCACTCTTTAAACAGTGAACTATCACTTAAGCCTACTGTATTCCCATATTCCCCTTGTACCTACAAGACTATTAGTAATAGACAATTTGTACAAATGTTTATCGGTATTAACATGAAGAAGATATAGGAATAAGTTTAAACCAAAAAGGTGAGTCGATTAATAACATTACACAACACTTACAATTTACTGGAACATGTTTCGGAGGCTGACTTTCTTCCATTATCAACTGAACATTGACTGGTTCTTCCTGGTGTGGATGGTGATGTTTCCTCTGAATGTTATATGTTGCACTTATATTTCAAGTGTAAGAAAAAATGTATGGATTATTTGTAGAAGAGGGAGTAGAGAAAACCATGTGAAGCTAATACGTTGCGTGGTAAAATAGATTGCAGGAAAACCTTTGCCATGAAGAAACACTTAAGATATGTCAACTTTCATGGCCATCGGTCAACCTGTTTTGGAGTTTATCACTCTTCAACATACAACATGTATGGGCACTGGTAAGTATGAGGTTGTAAACTATAGAGAATAACATAATTTGTTACATAAAACAAAAATGAGTAGAGAAAATAATATGAATGCAATATGTTGTATTTCTACTACAATCAGAAAATTGTATGAATTGTATGTTGAAGTGCGATGTATATAGGGAAGGATATGTGAATTTCTCATGCAAAAGAAAACTGAGTAGAGAAAAACATGTGAATGTTACATTCCATAGTAAAATGGATAGCATAAGAATCTTCTCTATGAAAACATACATGTATATGCTGAATTTAGCGGTGATCAGTCAAGTGGTTCAGGAGATTGGCGCTACATACACACCACCGTTTTGAATGGGGAAAAAATGTAATAGTCTAGTAGTCTCATTTTTTTGGTTTCAAATGTTTGATGAAGCCTATCTTTTATAAGATTCATGTTATGTGCACTGAAAATGTCTAATAGGCTTTGTAATCTCTACAAACAATAAATAATAGATATTCAAATCAAAATAGAAATATTCAATTAAAAGTAAGAATGCACATCCACTGCTTGGTGGAGCAAGAGCAGGAGCTTCCTTAGTGGAAGCAGCAAATGTAGCCATCTTGTTTTACTACTGCAGATGTCAGTATAGTCCTACACTTAGCAGTGCATCTCCATAAACAAAATGGCAGCTGATTAACAGTTGAATGCTGTGTCAGGTGTGTAAAATATATATGTATATTGATTAATGATTTGAAGCTCTCCCAGCATTGGTTATTGATGATAGTTTCTTGGACTAACAGCCAAGTCAAATTTGGGTAACTTTTCAAGCTTTCAGCAACTAACTCTGCCACCATCCTCAGGGGAACTGATGTTGCAGTATTTATTCCTAGCCAGCGGTGGCTAAGATATGTCTACTGAGGTGGGAACCAATCAGGTGACTGCTGATGCTTCTTTACACTGTGATGGGGAGACATACTTAGGGCCTGTATTACGATCTCCAGTTACTAGCCACGGTTTGTTACCTTTTGGTTATCGCTAACTGATGGTTAGGCTTGTGCCCCGAATTATGAACTCAATTTGACTGCATGAGCGTCTACAGACATTTTTCCAGGGGGGTGGGCCACATATTTGAAATTTGCAATCAGATAATATTAATTCACTGTTTTATTGTCAAAATTTATAATATTTGTTCCATATAACCATATTAAATTGTGTTAAATAAAAACTGATCTTTTAAAATAGTAGTTTAATAGTCAGTAATTGATTGCACATTAAGTTGACCAACTTCCAGGGAGGGGCCGCGGCCCCCCCTTCGCGATGCCCATGTTTGACTGTAGGTTTATTACACTGAGGATTATGCCATACAAGCAGTTGGTAACATTTTTCACTAGGCTTTCGCTGTGTTTGCAACGCTATATCATGGATGAAGTAATCATTTTGGTTAACCACATCAGAGATGTGTGAACAATGCTTGTAATACTGGTTTGGAGATTTGTGCACATTGCATAACCTAAAAATATCTTCTGTTTTATTCAGTATTCATTTATAGCCTTGAAATCCTCTGAAGAAGTGCAAAATTGTGTCTACAATGAATAAAATGCAACGTTTACTAGTTAAAGATAATGATCTTAAGTTCCATGTGTTTTTGAACTTTTATGTGTACCTACATATTGTATAGTTTTCCATATATTTTCTGTTCGCAAAATGTATAATTTGTTATGCTCCGCTTATTACATTTACATTCGTTAAAACATGGTGCTGATGTAAAAATAATTGCACAAAACATTGTATTGCTTGTATCAATCCACTACACTAAGGAGATCTAGAAGAATATTTCCATAACCCAATGGACATCAAGATATAACTAAAAGTTATGTTGGTTTATTTTATTTCATTTTAAGACTGTCAGGAATATACAACTATGCTGGTATCTATGAGCACAAAACTTTCCTTTCTGTCCTAAATTCAATTTGATGCCTTATTTCCGCTAAAATTCCAAATGTCATAGTGTTTGATAACCTGTATCATTGTCGGCATGGGCGTCACAAAGGGATGGGGAAGCTAATGTACTCAATGGGCAATCAGTTATTCACTATTAGACGATTATTCTAATTTTGATGTAAAGGACAATTTTTATTTCGCACAAATTAATACAGTTATCCACAACAAATACTATAACTTTTGACAGCAAAATAATGATTATTATTTGATTGCAAACTTCCAACATCCCTGGAAAAGGGCTTATCAACGCCCATGGTTGTCAGAACTCTTCCTCGTTCCACTCCTCAAAATTATCTCTGCCCATTATGAATCTCTTTGCTCTTATATTAAGCAATTACTGAGCCTGCATTTCATCTTTTGAATTGCTGTCAACATACAATTATGATAGGAGGTACGCCATTTTTGTGTGTGAAACACGAGTAAACTCCAATTTAATGCACTAACTCCTACTTGAGATTAGGATTAGTGTGCCTCCAAAAATAACTCTTGGTTAGCTCTTAACCAAAGGTCGTAATATTGACATCTGGGTGTAACTTCACGATAACTGAAAGCTCAACAGGAGATCGTAATACAGGCCCTTAGCGAGCAATTTCCAAATTTTCCCCAAGATGGCATCAGAATAAAGAATAACTGTTAAGTCTGCATGTTCTTTCTTTGTGTTAGTTTCCAGGTTGGGTTTAGAGCACCTTTTGTTGAAAGTTGTGTTTATTTCCTGGTTAGTGTACTGATTCTGGCTGAACACTATTCCTTGTGGTAATATGTGTTTCCACCATAGTGGAAGGAAGCCCCAGCTGTCATATGATTGATTCTCCACCTTCTTGGTCATCTCTGTGACACTTGTGTCTCCAGTGGCTGCAGCTCGACCAATGGGAACAAAGAAGGCAGATCCATTCGTCAAGAAGCTAGATGGCTCCAAATATTTGACACTTAATTTTTTTCGGTGAAATGAATCTTCATTGACAGTAATTGTATAGGACATGTGTTCCACTCATCGTTTAGAATCCCTGGTTAGTGTATGTGGGACACAAGCAGTATGCTCCACCCTGTATGAAGAGTTCTCATGTAGAATCCCTGGTTAGTGTATGTAGGGCACACGCAGTATGCTCCACCCTGTATAAAGAGTTCTCATGTAGAATCCCTGGTTAGTGTATGTAGGGCACAAGCAGTATGCTCCACCCTGTATAAAGAGTTTTCATGTAGAATCCCTGGTTAGTGTATGTAGAGCACAAGCAGTATGCTCCACCCTGTATAAAGAGTTTTCATGTAGAATCCCTGGTTAGTGTATGTAGGACACAAGCAATATGCTCCACCCTGTATAAAGAGTTTTCATATAGAATCCCTGGTTAGTGTATGTAGGGCACAAGCAGTATGCTCCACCCTGTATAAAGAGTTTTCATGTAGAATCCCTGGTTAGTGTATGTAGGGCACAAGCAGTATGCTCCACCCTGTATAAAGAGTTTTCATATAGAATCCCTGGTTAGTGTATGTAGGACACAAGCAGTATGCTCCACCCTGTATAAAGAGTTTTCATATAGAATCCCTGGTTAGTGTATGTAGGGCACAAGCAGTATGCTCCACCCTGTATAAAGAGTTTTCATGTAGAATCCCTGGTTAGTGTATGTAGGGCACAAGCAGTATGCTCCACCCTGTATAAAGAGTTTTCATATAGAATCCCTGGTTAGTGTATGTGGGGCACAAGCAGTATGTTCCACTCTGTATGAAGAGTTTTCATGTAGAATCCCTGGTTAGTGTATGTAGGGCACAAGCAGTATGTTCCACTCTGTATGAAGAGTTTTCATGTAGAATCCCTGGTTAGTGTATGTGAGGCACAAGCAGTATGCTGCACACTGTATAAAGAGTTTTCATGTAGAATCCCTGGTTAGTGTATGTAGGGCACAAGCAGTATGCTCCACCCTGTATAAAGAGTTTTCATGTAGAATCCCTGGTTAGTGTATGTGGTGCACAAGCAGTATGCTGCACCCTGTATAAAGAGTTTTCATGTAGAATCCCTGGTTAGTGTATGTAGGGCACAAGCAGTATGCTGCACCCTGTATAAAGAGTTTTCATGTAGAATCCCTGGTTAGTGTATGTAGGGCACAAGCAGTATGCTCCACCCTGTATAAAGAGTTTTCATATAGAATCCCTGGTTAGTGTATGTAGGACACAAGCAGTATGCTCCACCCTGTATAAAGAGTTTTCATATAGAATCCCTGGTTAGTGTATGTAGGGCACAAGCAGTATGCTCCACCCTGTATAAAGAGTTTTCATGTAGAATCCCTGGTTAGTGTATGTAGGGCACAAGCAGTATGCTCCACCCTGTATAAAGAGTTTTCATATAGAATCCCTGGTTAGTGTATGTGGGGCACAAGCAGTATGTTCCACTCTGTATGAAGAGTTTTCATGTAGAATCCCTGGTTAGTGTATGTAGGGCACAAGCAGTATGTTCCACTCTGTATGAAGAGTTTTCATGTAGAATCCCTGGTTAGTGTATGTGAGGCACAAGCAGTATGCTGCACACTGTATAAAGAGTTTTCATGTAGAATCCCTGGTTAGTGTATGTAGGGCACAAGCAGTATGCTCCACCCTGTATAAAGAGTTTTCATGTAGAATCCCTGGTTAGTGTATGTGGTGCACAAGCAGTATGCTGCACCCTGTATAAAGAGTTTTCATGTAGAATCCCTGGTTAGTGTATGTAGGGCACAAGCAGTATGCTGCACCCTGTATAAAGAGTTTTCATGTAGAATCCCTGGTTAGTGTATGTGGTGCACAAGCAGTATGCTGCACCCTGTATAAAGAGTTTTCATGTAGAATCCCTGGTTAGTGTATGTAGGGCACAAGCAGTATGCTGCACACTGTATAAAGAGTTTTCATGTAGAATCCCTGGTTAGTGTATGTGGTGCACAAGCAGTATGCTACACCCTGTATAAAGAGTTTTCATGTAGAATCCCTGGTTAGTGTATGTAGGGCACAAGCAGTATGCTGCACCCTGTATGAAGAGTTTTCATGTAGAATCCCTGGTTAGTGTATGTGAGGCACAAGCAGTATGCTGCACACTGTATAAAGAGTTTTCATGTAGAATCCCTGGTTAGTGTATGTGGTGCACAAGCAGTATGTTCCACTCTGTATGAAGAGTTTTCATGTAGAATCCCTGGTTAGTGTATGTGGTGCACAAGCGGTATGCTGCACCCTGTATAAAGAGTTTTCATGTAGAATCCCTGGTTAGTGTATGTAGGGCACAAGCAGTATGCTCCACCTGTATGAAGAGTTTTCATGTAGAATCCCTGGTTAGTGTATGTGAGGCACAAGCAGTATGGTTCCACCCTGTATAAAGAGTTTTCATGTAGAATCCCTGGTTAGTGTATGTAGGGCACAAGCAGTATGCGCCACCTGTATGAAGAGTTTTCATGTAGAATCCCTGGTTAGTGTATGTGAGGCACAAGCAGTATGCTCCACCTGTATGAAGAGTTTTCATGTAGAATCCCTGGTTAGTGTATGTAGGACACAAGCAGTATGCTGCACTCTGTATAAAGAGTTTTCATGTAGAATCCCTGGTTAGTGTATGTGGGGCACAAGCAGTATGCTCCACCTGTATGAAGAGTTTTCATGTAGAATCCCTGGTTAGTGTATGTAGGACACAAGCAGTATGCTGCACCCTGTATAAAGAGTTTTCATGTAGAATCCCTGGTTAGTGTATGTAGGGCACAAGCAGTATGCTGCACCCTGTATAAAGAGTTTTCATGTAGAATCCCTGGTTAGTGTATGTAGGACACAAGCAGTATGCTGCACTCTGTATAAAGAGTTTTCATGTAGAATCCCTGGTTAGTGTATGTAGGACACAAGCAGTATGCTGCACCCTGTATGAAGAGTTTTCATGTAGAATCCCTGGTTAGTGTATGTAGGGCACAAGCAGTATGCTGCACCCTGTATGAAGAGTTTTCATGTAGAATCCCTGGTTAGTGTATGTAGGGCACAAGCAGTATGCTGCACCCTGTATGAAGAGTTTTCATGTAGAATCCCTGGTTAGTGTATGTGAGGCACAAGCAGTATGCTGCACACTGTATAAAGAGTTTTCATGTAGAATCCCTGGTTAGTGTATGTAGGGCACAAGCAGTATGCTGCACCCTGTATAAAGAGTTTTCATGTAGAATCCCTGGTTAGTGTATGTGGTGCACAAGCAGTATGTTCCACTCTGTATAAAGAGTTTTCATGTAGAATCCCTGGTTAGTGTATGTGAGGCACAAGCAGTATGCTGCACACTGTATAAAGAGTTTTCATGTAGAATCCCTGGTTAGTGTATGTAGGGCACAAGCAGTATGCTGCACTCTGTATAAAGAGTTTTCATGTAGAATCCCTGGTTAGTGTATGTGAGGCACAAGCAGTATGCTGCACTCTGTATAAAGAGTTTTCATGTAGAATCCCTGGTTAGTGTATGTAGGGCACAAGCAGTATGCTGCACTCTGTATAAAGAGTTTTCATGTAGAATCCCTGGTTAGTGTATGTGAGGCACAAGCAGTATGCTGCACTCTGTATAAAGAGTTTTCATGTAGAATCCCTGGTTAGTGTATGTGAGGCACAAGCAGTATGCTGCACACTGTATAAAGAGTTTTCATGTAGAATCCCTGGTTAGTGTATGTAGGGCACAAGCAGTATGCTGCACTCTGTATAAAGAGTTTTCATGTAGAATCCCTGGTTAGTGTATGTGAGGCACAAGCAGTATGCTGCACTCTGTATAAAGAGTTTTCATGTAGAATCCCTGGTTAGTGTATGTAGGGCACAAGCAGTATGCTGCACTCTGTATAAAGAGTTTTCATGTAGAATCCCTGGTTAGTGTATGTGAGGCACAAGCAGTATGCTGCACTCTGTATAAAGAGTTTTCATGTAGAATCCCTGGTTAGTGTATGTGAGGCACAAGCAGTATGCTGCACTCTGTATAAAGAGTTTTCATGTAGAATCCCTGGTTAGTGTATGTGAGGCACAAGCAGTATGCTGCACTCTGTATAAAGAGTTTTCATGTAGAATCCCTGGTTAGTGTATGTAGGGCACAAGCAGTATGCTCCACACTGTATAAAGAGTTTTCATATAGAATCCCTGGTTAGTGTATGTGAGGCACAAGCAGTATGCTGCACTCTGTATAAAGAGTTTTCATGTAGAATCCCTGGTTAGTGTATGTAGGTCACAAGCAGTATGCTCCACACTGTATAAAGAGTTTTCATGAAGTTGGGGAAAGGATAAGGATAGAACATTTGTAGTTCAGAAATGGTGATACCTTACATATGTGCACATTTGAGTGAAAATTGTTGTTCCTTTTATTTAACAAGTACATTTTACATGGGAAACATAAAGTGTAAGTTGTATTTTCCGTTTCAAAAATGCCCCTTTAACAAGGAACTATTGGCCCTGTTCATTACAGTGTTGCTATACATAGTATAGCTTATATAGGGGACATAGAAATGCTCTTCTTGTACAATTGGTATTGCCTGACACAAGTTGAGCTGACTGAAAAGTAGCACCTTCATCTTGACTGGGAACAAATGTCATACCTAGACAAATGAACAAGTTTAAACTTTGTAAGTGAGATTTTCTTTCGAATGTATTAAAGGCAAGCGGTCATTACTTTCTGGATGACCCTCCTACAGTCACTGAACTCTGAAGGTATTGCTTTTTATTCAGCTCATCCATAAGTTCTGCCGTAGAAAGAAAGGTATTCTAAAAGTCATAGCTTCACTTTACATTTGAATTTTAAGCTCTCCAAAGGCAGTGAAAATTATACAAATGTATGTAACAAATGAGAAAAAAGTGGATCATGGCCACAATTCGAACAAAATTCTTTGGCAATATCCTTACCAATTAGACTAATTTTCTAAACTTAACCATAAATCTTTCTCACTTACGTTACCTGTACATAACTTGGGTATGGAAATCCAAAGGTTTTGGCTTCAAATTCTGGCAATGACCCAAATTTTTAAAATTTGATTCTGTCTTCCAACATTTCTCCTACATTTGTCTTCTGGAAAAGAACAGTGAAATTCATTTGCTGCTTTACATTTATGTACTTGGAAATGAATGCTTTTATTTAGCTCATTAGTGAACTCATATAGGTCTGGGAATTAGCTAGCTCTCTCTAAATAGCTTTTATAGTTTGAATAGTGGAAGCAGATTAGTGAAGAAATGAGCACACATTTGCTTGCTTAAATTACCAACAACACTTTGGCACTTTATTCTCCAGTTCTCTTACTTAAAAATTCTACATCAATATACATGTAGTTAAAATATTTTTCAAGAACTTTTTCTACTCTTGAGAAGCAACTGTTCATAAACTATTAAAATAATAGTGATATTTTGGAAGGGCTCCACTCTGATAGGTAGGTACCCAATTGTTGTAAGTTCACCCATCCAATGGATGTAGTGCAACATAACTGAATTGTTTGTTTCTTTGTTGATTCCAGAACATACTTTCCAAAAGTAACAGAGAATGTTTGAAATAGTTGAGCAAGTGCAGTATTAGTAAATTATAATACAGGAAAACAGTTTTATTGGTTGTTGGTAGGTTGTAGTGTAGGATGAGCTAAAAATACAAAGGAACTGAAGTAAAGATAAATTGCAAGTTTTACTAAGATGATAATGCTTTAAATGTAATGTTATTCTTTGATCCGGTATTAAGGTTATATAGGGTCATTAAAATATATGGTAACACATTTGTGGGCTCTTTCCACCATTGGAGAGCCCCCAGAGTTGCCAGGGAAATGGTGCTGGCAGAGGCGCAGTAAAATGTTCACCTTCCAAACAGGCAGTATATGTATATCTCTCATTGTTTCATTAAACAAAATGTTTACTATTAATCTTATGTCACACACACACAGACACACACACACTCAGTGAGGTGTTTGATACAATAACACAGTCCAATATCAACTGTGTTCACATTCATTTGTTTCAAGGTAATCACTCTAAACTTTGTTTAGTTCATTTTCTGTTAAAACTGATCTTATACTGAACCCAAGTTTTCAAATTGATTAACCCTCCATTAGGCACGTGTCTGATAGAACACCGTTGAGTGCAGGGTCTAACTGGCCCGTGCTGCATTTTTGTGTTTATATGCTTGCATTTATTTTTTTAAATTTTATTTTTTGTTTGTTCCCATGTTTAGCTTCATTTAACTTAAATATACATGGTTTTATTATCATTATGTTACTAGATAGATGAAAGATAAATAAAACATATGAGAACACTCTACATTACAGTTTGTACTGCACTACACGGAAATATAAGAATTGCAATGTTCAGGTACACAACTTGTAATTTGAAATGCACTGTCAATAATTAATAATGATGATAATAATAAATAATTATTATTGACAATAGTACTAATAATATATTTGACAAGCGTATGATGTTATGTTATTATGACATAGGTTGCTTTCATCCTCTTCTTCATAACCAGTTTCTGATTCTAAAGATGCCATTTTCTCTTTATCTTGAGAATTGGAATCATGTGATTGATACACGTGTAAGGTATCATCATCATCACAAGGTAGAGGATGCACTTCTTGGGATTTTGTAGATCATACTCCTGTTTCTGAGAAGTAGTAACATACTGCTTGCAATTGCAAAGCAATATTGCACAACTAATAAGGAATAACGACTGCCTCCATAGTGCAGTTGGTAGTGTGCTTGTTTCTGGCACGGAGGACCCGATTTGATCCCCGATACCAGAATGGGGATTTTATCCCCTCTGGGAGGTCTGGCATGGGGTGCACTCAGCCTCGTTAGGTCCTGGGGGGACCAATTGAGGAGCTACTTGATGGAGAAGTAGTGGGCCGGGAGAGCTCGGAACGCTGAGCATGTACCACCCTCCAGTACTGCAACCCACCAATGGCACCTGTAGAGGGATGCAGTAGCTGGGTGGCAAGCCTTGGCCCTTCATGGACTGTTGCACTAGGTTTAATGAGGAATAACATGTCAATAATATGTAATGAGAGTAGGCTCACAGGGTCTGATTGACCTCTGCGACACGTAACTGCTCATTAGTCATTCTTGTAGCTAAATTGATACGGTTGTCGCTTCACCAAACAGTTGAGTAAGGTATAATATTAGATTTCCTAGTCAGGCAATTGCATAGATATGTTTGTTTGAAAACTAAAACGTTTAAATAAATGTAGGAATTTTTCAGGCCCATAGCAACAAACAGAGGGTTAACAATCACATATGTAGTTTTTGGTGCAGATAAGTGATGCACCATGTTTGCTGTGGTGACAGAAGCACCTGACTAACATGGTGCCAATACGTACACCTTCAAGCAGCAATTGGTGGTGTGAAATGCCACTAGAGGCAACCTGCAAGGGCATTACCATATGATATAATCACCCTATACTTTTTACCTTTAACATGTTTATAAATTTAATAATGTTATATTATAAAAATTTTTAACAGGTTATTATTAATTTTCTATATTATAGACATAGCTTTATTTAGTTTGAACAAACAATACATGTGCTCACATCATCATGTGATACCTACTGCTTATTTAAAGCTTTTACACTCCAATTAAATATATGGTGAACCATAAAATACATTTTGTTTCTTGCTACACCATCATACATAACCTATAAATCTTTATTTAACTAACACATTTACAAAATAAGCATTTTAAACGTGCTTTGCCAAATATTAACATTGACTGCTTACTGAATAATTGTTGGAATGGAAAAGGTTGGGTTCTGTATGGAAAAAATGTGGACATACATGACCTAAACAGGATATTGAGTCAAGATGATACTTTTTGTACAAGACTTGCTTCAGCACCATGATAAAATGCAATATTTGACCCACATCAGTATTGAACAACGGGCCTTAAACTTGAAGCTGGACCATTAGGTAAGTTTCCTGTTGCTGCAGTGGAGGCAAGAAATATTAGGTAGGTATGTGTATATATGTATGTATATAGTGACCTAGTCTACCAAGATATGATGCATATTAATATAAGAATATTACTCAGGAGTTTTTGTGTCCTTTTTATGTATGTGTATGTCATTTTTATTCAACAATGCAAAGTGAGATATGTAACAACTTAATCTTGGGAATAGAAAAATGAAGATGCTAGAATGCAGTACCACTGCTCCTAAACATTTGTAGCACAAATACAAACATATTACCTATTATTTATATACAGCTAGATCTGTAGCAAAATGTTGGCATAAAACTGTGTACCTATTCAGTAAAGCAATTAAATACAAATGTATTGGAACACACTGAAGGTAAGTAAAACGATAATAAAGTGTTTGAAACATAACCCTATTCATTACTTATGCATTCTTACTCAAATGCTATGAACTGTTTTTCTAACCAAGAAATCCTTTTTTTCAAAATGCTGACATATTTTGATCATTGCTGTACTTAGCACCTGTGTTTGTTGTTATTGCTGTTGTAAATGTTTGTTAATTTTATGTCTGTTAACATTAAAAAAGATTAAGGTTTTCTTAGAACAAATGCTCTCTCTTCCACATGTTGTCAGGCTTCTACCTACCGAATTTTAGTCTTTTGTTACATTTTATTTCCTTAAATTTAGAATTTTTATGACTTTTATTCTTTAATGCAATATTTTATGACCGTTGTATTTTAATTGTGTTAGTACCTATCTTAAATAAGGACAATTTTGTTGGAAATCTATACCTGTAGTTGTAGGTGGTATTTAAAATTATATTTTAGTAGATTTTCTTTTAATGGTAAATATTCAGGTGGTTTGAACTCCTGATTGAGAAATAAAATGAGCAAACTGTTGAATGAATGCTTATACAGGGCTTTGAAATGCTCCATAAATATGCATAACTGAAAGAAAAGTTACCTATACTAAACAGACAATGTTTGCAAGCTGCTCTGAGGATTAATACTGAGAATAGAATTGAGATTCGTATAGCTCTATGGCTTTAGGGTTTCTCGTGATGGCAGTGATTTGACTTCATCACATGACACGAAGCTATCAAAGGAACATAGTTACATACATAACCTCTAGAATTGAAGTGAAGTCACTTATGTATGTATATGTAGAAGCTATTTCCTTTTATTTCATTAAAAGCATGTATGAATAGGATGGACATTTAAAACATTAATTAACCAATGGAATAATAAACTCATTTGTAACTTTCAATAAGAGAAACTAAGAACAAATAAAAAGATGCATAAGACCTACTTAAGCTTCTGTATATAATTATTATACATTTACATTTTGATTGTACACTAACTTGCATAAAAAGTGGCCCTAGATCACATCTGTTAGGTGTGCCATTTGTCTATGTGGTTGACCTGAAACATAATCCACACACAAAAACAAACAATGTTTTGGATACATAACAGTTCTAAAGGAAGGTATCAATAATTATTTGTATATATCATTAAACTTGATGACAGTGCATCATCACCATGGGATGAAGACAAGATTTTTAATTGTTTATGTTTACATTTTTATTGTATTATATTTTATTTTTGAATGTAAATTCAGTTAAGGATTGCCTCAGCAGCACTCTGCTAGCAAGAACATGTCATTTATGTTACTCCTTGGCAGTTTGCCTTGGGAGATAAAGTAATTCATGGCTTCAAATTATGTTTGAGGAACAGAGCAACTCACTCACTCACACTGGCAGAAGGCGGAACTGCATTTCTTATTACCAACATTATCAGCTGTGTTCCACTATGGACAATTTGTTATGTATGTCAGTGTACATTAACTGCATTCACTAATTTTAAAGAAAGGCATTGATGAGTAAACACAAATTGTTTATGAAAAAATATTTTAGTCACTGACATGTACTTATTTATTATAACTGATCCATTAATACCACATAAAAACAATACCATCTCTAGCGCTTAGATTTAAATGAGAACAATGCAGTATTTGTAGTAGCTGACATTGCTAGTAGGCAGAGAGTATTTTAATCAATTTGTCAAGGAAATAAAATACAGATGATGCTTACAAGTTACAAAAGATGCATTATCTGTAATGAACAGAATAAACTTGGGAAAATGGTAGTGAAACTTGAAGGTGACATTTTAGGAAGATTGAGAGAAAGCATAGGTGGCAACCACATGACATTTGGACGGTTGTTCAGATATATTCTCACAACATTGCCATTATTCTGAATTTGGAACAAATGCATATATGAGATACATATTGCAGCGTTATTTAAGTTTGAGAAATTATAACATTTTCTAATCACCCTGTGCGTTTATAGTTTTATTGCCCAACATGTATATAAATAACAAGAACTTCCTTTCTCAACAATACTAACTATTCAATCTGTAGCAATAAGATAATAATTGTAATAATGATAATAACATATTTGGCTAGATAGCTATACCACTACTCCAACATTCTGGCACTGATTTCTCTTTATTTTTAGATAATAATACTTTTATTAATAGCAAATTATAATCCTTTGTTAAAATGTGCATATTGTACAACTCCATGATATATTGAAGCATTACATAACCTGACTTTTGATAACTTGATAAGAATTTGTTTAAAATTTTCAGCGTAAACTAGGTACATGTGACTGAAAACGTTTTTTATTAGGAGTACTTTGGTATGTTAGAAGTTGGCTATATTGGGGACAAGGTGTGTTAATATCAGCATTTGTTTTGTAAACTTGACAATTCTTCAATATCCAATGAACTTAAAATTAAACTCCTCAAAGAACCAAACACTGCTTGGAAAGAAAAAAAGGAGGGTTCAATTAGGAGTTTATATGTTGTTAGAAACTCATAGACTTATGTAGGTACATAAGTGAATGTAGTACTTATTTTTACTAGGTACCAAAGTGTCTATTCTATTGTAGTGACATAAGAGTAACACAAGGTGTTTTTCTAAAGATCCACCTGCAAATATGTATCATAGATATACTTACATAATGGCCATACAGTTACATCTTTCCTTGGAAATGTTTATAACAAGTTACTGATGTGATAAATTAATGTACAATGTTAGGACTGCTGTTTTTTATTCTGCAATGGGCATCCATACATGCAGTGTTTCAGAATTCATGTAGATGTTTGGTTTTCTCAATAAGTCAATGATGCTGGGAGTGAAATGAAATATGTTGAGTCCTTTTTTGCAGCATTCTAATGGCTCCATTCTCTTTTAAAACAAGTATTTTGTTTGTTAGCAATGGATCATATCAGCGCCACCATTATCACTTTTAAGCACACATAAAAATCATTTGTCTGGGCTGGGTTTGAACCCATAAGCTTGGGATGAGTAGGCCTGCACCTAACCACTGAGCCACTTAGGCCAACTTGATGCACTTTCACCAGAGACAGACAGCATTCTGGCATTTGTTGCTTGTAGATGGGATAAGCAACTTTCTGTAGATTCCTTTGCAGGTAAGTAACAAAACAAACATATTCTATAAGTTATACAAATATAAAATGTTTACATTGCCTGATATCATCAAGTTGTACAATATATTCCTAAATGTTATTTCCTTAGGTACGTATATTATCTCATATTATATTATGTAACATATAAAGAGAAAAAAATTTAACTTTAACAAGTGATATAGTGAAGATGACATGTCCACATAATAACAAGGTGAGATGTTTCATTGGCCCGTTGCACCTCCGTCGCTGCCTTTGACCACTTCTTCCACTTCTTTACGCACCTTATGCCCTCGGAATGAGGCCTGTATTTTGGTGGCAGCCTTGTTGAGATCTGGGTCAGTGAGGTCTATGTCTGCAAGCTCGTCTTCTTCTTCCTGGGGACATACAGCATCACCGGCATGAAGCAGTGCAACAACAACTTGAAAATATGCCTTCGTTATTCACATATACCCACCTACCTACTTAGTTTTACACAATGACTGGAGTGAAAAGTAAACAAGAGGAGTCAGATTTGGAACAGGTTTGCTTCTGATTTATAAACAACAAGTTTCAGTAGCAACTGGTAGTGTCTTCATTCTGGTCTCTGGTAGATGGCATGGGTATACAGGTGTCCCATATAAAGTGTTGGTTACAGGTGAATATCTGCTAACAAACAAATGCCAAGAATTCCAAATCTTATAGGAGCAAGAGGCCTAAATTGTGATATGGAAAATATTTTCAAGGGGCCCACGAGGCCCGGCCTCAGAATTGAGGATTGTTTTTCCAAAAACTCGATAGATGCAAAATTTTATGAAATTGAGATATATATAGTATCTGGTTAATTTTCACCTTCTGCATCGTTCTGTGAAATCAGATTTTGCAAAATTCGATTCATGTCCTGTATAGAAAGTAGGGAATATTAGCAGTTTTTTCAAAACTTGATAGCTGCATTTGCTCAGTTAAAGCAAAAGTTGATAGATGCAATTTTATGATTTTATGATCCAGAGTGTAGCAACCTCAATTCTATGAAACACATGTTGGCATTGACTGTCATCTCACTATTGCGATTCTTGGAATTCTCAGTCATTTCTGCAAGTTTTGCACACTGCTACATCGTTGGCAATAACTCAGGTTGTGCGCTTGGATTTCACATTCATTTCTGCAAGCTTTGTTTTACTTACATGGCATTTTTATTCTTAGTTGAGATACTGCACTGTAGTATGCACAATGGACAGGAGCTCAGATTGTGAAACTGTACCAGTCGTAGAATGCGCAGGAGATAGGAATTGCAAACACAAGGAAAGAAAATCAAAATGCAAGTCATGGAAAGCTCATACTCCAACAATTACATGTTCACATGGTCTCGAGTGCACTCCATGAAATCCTAAAAGTAAAGGGCATAAGCATTGTGATGTAGCTGATTTAACTTATAATGATATAAGTGGATATCACCAACACCTTTCCATGCTCAACAAAATAGATCAAGATAAATTCCTTATGAAACATATGAGTGTGAAGAAAGAAGCTACTGTTAGCATTAAATGCAGTGTGAGAACTAATGATGGCCAAGTATTGTCAGTATGTGCTGCAAGCTTCCAAGGAATCACAGGGGTGGCAAAAGATAAATTATCTCTCCTGCCTAGAAAATTTCGCATGCTCAACCTGCAAAATGGGACTGACGAAGATTAAGACAGAGGCAGATGTGTAAAAGAAAAACGAACTAAGAACCATGTACAGACTGCACAAGCTGTGTTCAAAAAAGTTTTATCAGCTATTGAAAGAGGAAAACGCCGAGACAATCACTATTTGCTTTGATATGGAGCAGAATCAACCACTGCCTAAACTTTCTGTTAACGAGGTATTCTATGCAAGGCAGGTGTGGCTGTATAATCTATGCGTAATGACTCCATGTAAAACCCAGAACAAAGACGACATTTCCTTGTATACATGGCTGGAAACTGAATCTGCTAAAGGGTTGCAGCCAGGTTGCCTCAGCTTCGCACCACTTCGTGTTGGAACTGGAAGAAAGGATGTTCAGCAACACTCCTACCATTTGTTTATTTTCAGACTCTTGCTCTAGTCAGAACAAGAATGGTGTGATGATGTTCATGCTTATTGCTTTCCTGGAGAAGTGTAAAAACATTTTCCCGTGTTTCACATAGCTACCCAATACATGGGCACAATTATATGCCTTCTGATAGAGTTTTCGGCAGAACTGAAAAAGAGTTGAGAAAAAAAGAGAATTTCTTGAGCCCTGATGAATACCATCACATATTACAAAATCACGGCTCTGTGAAAGTGTTGTTCAAAGACTTGAAAGAAAGTGTAAAACAAACAGTGAAGTCAAAGCTTCCATTCAAAATGAATACCCAGCTAATCATAGCACATTCCAAGCAATCAAAGAGACCATAAGGTAAGTGTAGAGGTAAAAGATACATATTCTGCTTTGCCTGTGGAGGTAGATGTGATGAAACCGTGCAGCAAGTCCTGCAGCAAATTCCTGCTTCGATGTCAAAATGTTCCCAAAATTAATAGAGTGAGCCAAGAAAAGAAAAAGGATGCTCAAAATCTAGCTAAATTTTTTAAATTCCAGAAACTACAAAAGAATTTTATAACGATGTACTAGAAGATATTAATAAAGGTTAAAGCTTACTTCTTGATAACGTTGTCATTGGCTCTTACTTCTTTGAAGGCTTAAACATGAGCTTCTATTTTATGTATCTCCATTAAAAGATGTTAAGTCAGGTGAGCAAGGAGGCCAGATAATAGGTCCAGCACGTCCAATCCACCATGTTGCATCATCCTGCTTATAGCACACTCTCTTCTCACACTGAAGGACACATTTTCCAATAAGGGAGGTAATTCACAGTTGAGGAAACAGCAATATGATTCACTAGTAGTTAAGTCTTCAATGACAAAGTTGTCAACAATTCCACACCAAACATTTAGCAACCAACAATGCTGAAAAGAGACAGTTCTCATTCATTTTGTGTTTTCAGAAGTCCAATACTGTGTATTATGTATATTAACTTGTTCTTTAATTTGATACTTCATTTTCTCCCCGAGTTCGTGAGGGAGATGTTATGAATGAAAACATCCTATAAGAGTTCAACAATTCATCTTGGGAAAAAATGTTTTAATAAAAGTTGCTTAATTTATACTGGGGAACCAGAATATACAGGAAAATTATCATGATTTCATTTAAAGTTCTAAAGTTGGCTCCCATGAAAATATTTTCCATATCAAAATTTGGAAGAGCCCTTGCTTCTATAAGATTTGGAATTCTTGGCATGTGGTTTCTTTCTGCTCATTTAAGAGATATTCACATGAAATATTTTATATGGGCCCCCTGCATATGTCCAGAAGTGTAATTTCAAAGTTCGTCACTCAGCATTTGTGATCCTGGATTAAAAAGAACAATATCAAACAACGTATAAAATACAAACAGACAGACAAATCAGCCAATGCAGCACACTTTTGAGAAATGAACCACAAAATAGACAAAAGCTCTGAATTGTAAAATATGTAAACCATCCTGTAGAAGTCACTGTAGGGCAGTTTTCATCCAGAAACACAAAAACAGAATTCTAAGCTGTGAAATTCCACTTCTGGACATCTACACCAAATTCATCACACCATTTACTGGATGAAGATAACACCAACATTGCCAGTTGGCTCACAACAGAGAGCTTCTGTAGACTTCCACAGCCTTTGTCCATGACTCCTTTCTTGTTTTCGGTATGGGCCGCATCTTGTTGGATTACGAGTGGGATGGGACAATGAGGCCAATCAGAGTAGGCAGTGACTAATTGGATGGATTTTTGCAGTCGCCCATTGAAGAAACCGAACATAGTATTGCGGCAAAACATCAGCATAATTTTTATTTCTTAAACAAGCCAACAAGACACGGTTCATACCGAAAACAAAAAAGAAGTAATGTTGTATATAAATTACAGAGTAACTGAACCAGAAGTACTTGATTACTGAATCTTGCCGTCACTGTTACAAAGTCCATGCAAACAGCAAGAGTCTGGGTAGAGGAGGGAAGGGAAAATGTTGATAAACAGGACAGCGTCTGAGAGGTAGAACTGGAACTTAAAAATTCAATGCCACAGTTCTACCTCTCAAACTTTGCCCACACACGGCTTGTGTGTTCAAAAACACCAACAGTAAGTTTGTTGGCATAAATAAATAATAAGGACAGTGTCTGTTAAACAGCAATAATTAATTCCTCAACTAGTACTTAATCTTTTAGTCTGAAGCTGTGAACACAATAATTGCTAGCAGATTCACATATAGAGATGGCAATTGTTTTGTACAAATGTTTGAGTCGACCTATAGACACTTAGTCTCACTTAAGATACTTTTTATCTGGACATGTTTCAAAGACTATTGTCTTCATTATCAACAGTTCCTCAACTGGCATTTGAAGAGGAAGAATCTGTTGTGGTTGTGATTGTGCTGCTACCTGGTTGCTGGATGTAAACTTCAGGTTGTCGTCTGCTACTGGTGTTTACACGTTTTGCTACAGCTGAACTGATAATTTGCAAAAAAATACACATAAAGAGGAATATTTACTTAGTCATAAATTTTGAAATACCACATGCAGATGACATCCTCAAGTTCACATCTAGCAAGCAAGATAGCAGCACGGTCACAACCACGGCATAAGTGGAACTAAAAGTGTCTATAGCTCAACTCAAATACTTCTACAAAGTTATTTGAAAGTTTCACTGTTTAGTGAAAGGGAAGTGTTGTTTGACTGCGCCTCGAGATGTGATCTGAGCTCCAAACATAGTGGATAAAACAGTCCTATTTCTGAGCTATGAGGGCAATTCACTATTACGTAATGTGGGGATAGTGTCACAGTTTTACAACATAATTCAATATGCGTCCCAGCTGTACATCGTACTACTCCACCAATATCATAACAAATGAGTATTGGAGTAGAGGATCTCTCCAAATTAAAGTTATGTGGTGTTATAAAATTTCTTTGAAAAATTTCATGCGGTCAAAGAGATAAAAATCACTTGGAGGTACCTGCGTACAGACTGTAAGGGGATGATTAAACTGCCCCATTTTTAACATCACACACCTCGCATTTGGTGAGATATTATAGCAGAGGACTCATTATGTAAGGTTCTATAAAAAGATTGTGTTCTTTAATATATGAAAAAAGGTAGAAACAGTGATGTGTTTTTGAATTTACTTAATGTTGAGTCAATACCAGTTACAATGACATCATGGAACTAATCCTGACTCAGTTGTGTTTGTTAATGACACTGTTGCCAATGTTCCAAAATGCTTTGTTTTCACGTTATTAACCTATAAATTGATTAGTGAAAGTTTACATTCAATGACTTTCCAGGTCCAACCCAACAACTTCAGTTATCTATGTACTCATTCATAGAAGATTGTGACTCACATGGATGGTGGTGTTGCCATAGATACTTGTTTCCATGTAGTGAGTTAGTACTTGGCAAAGCGACGAGTGGTATTGACCTCTCAGAGTGCTACATTTGCTTGTTATCTTGTTTACTAGAACAGTGAAATGCTAGTAACCTGGGGTACACTCAGTAATTTAACATAAATATGACATCTTGCACTTACTGATATGACACATTGCTGTCCTGAAGACATGACTACGAGTATCTGAACAGAGTGTACATACACTGTCTCGCCTTGTATGTGTGACAGTCCCACGTAAACAGCTCAGCAAATTCACATTCTTTCTGATATGCCTCATGGGTCTGTCACCTAGCAACTAAAAGCATACCTGTCAGTCTGCCTTTAACATTCAGTTGTTTACATGCTACACCACGAGGAAGTGTTTGACAGGGTGCGACCAGAGTAGGCGTGTCTAGATGCAAGAACAAGATGATTTGAGTATCTGATATGAGTTTGTGTTAAACACTTCCTAACATTCTTTGAAGAATGTGTAACTTTGAATCTGTGTTGTATAATTAAATTTCTTACACTGAGTCTGTTTTGTGGGGCCAGCTCTATGTTGTAATTGTGAAAGATCTTTTGGAATTTTCTCATGAACTTTGGGTGGTTTGTGAAGTTTTTGAACGTTCTCTTGTGTTTGTGTGCTGTTGGAGTGGTTATGTATGATATCAGTTTCTTCTTGATTAATTTCTGTAGTTTTTTATGCACTAATGGTGTGTTGGAACTATTGTTATAATTTACCACTATAGAAACTACTGTAGTTTCTATTTGTTTTAATATTTTCTTGTATTCTGTTTCATTTAATGGGATGTTGAGTAGCCTGTTTACGATACCGAGTGCAATGACTCAGACCAGGGGGTTCTGCAGGCCGCTTAAGCAAATGCTGGGAAGGATATTCACCTGACATCCCCCCGAATCACTCCCTTTCATTTTATTCTCTCTATCCAGAGTTTTCAGGTTGTTAGAGTCAGCGAAACTGCTGGTAGGATGCACTGCAGTAGTGTTTGACTGAGGGAAAGCACTGTGGTCGACTGGCCACTTGCCAGAGGGACTGATCGATCAGCCAGATCTAGTCGGTGGTGCACTCTCTGTGCGGACCTGGAACTCAGTCGGCCTGAAGAACTGCCTGCCTGTTAGGGACTCCTCAATCTGGCTGCCTGTAGGGTACCTTCATATTATCCTTCCTCACAGGGTCTGACATGCAGAAATCCCCATCAGGAAGGCCGCCTGTAGGATACCTTCATATCATCCTTCCTCACGGGGTCTGACATGCAGAAATCCCATCAGGAAGGCCGCCTGTAGGGTACCTTCATATCATCCTTCCTCATGGGGTCTGACGCAGAACAAGCCATTGGCTGACATGGAAGGAATCCCCATCAGGAAGGCTGTTTATGATGGCATTTTTCTGGTTGAAGCTGCTTGGTTTTTTGTGCAAGACTCCAGAGCAAATGCTTCAACTCACTCTGACAGTTGAAGGTAGCTGATGATGCAGACAATATGTGTGAAACGTATACTATGTAAGTAAAAGTTATTGAACCTCAAAAGTATTGATTGTGACTCAAAGTTATCCTAAATCATATTTTCACTTCACTTCCAGCCAGTTTAATTAATGTCTTTGTTTCCTTACAATCTTAAATATATTAACATTTATAATATTTCAAAGTCTGAAGTGACTTTTGAAATATATAAAGGGTGTTAATGAACTACACTGAAATAACTTGAGAGATTGTAGATGTCACTGATGTGTGGTCTGTGGCTAAACATAACTCAGTTATGTTGTGTTAAACATATTGGTATCAGATGCTGATAAGTCAGTGTTAAAGCAAATCTGGGTGAAAAATTGTCTTAGAATGTCTTTAAAACTGCTGTCTGAGTATAGAAATATAGATTTTAGCAGCTCATTATCAGTGTTTTCAAGATTTAATGCCACGAATACCTATAAAATGTCGAATAATTGCTTGATAAAGCAACACTGAACAATGATTAACTGCCATCTTCATTAGTTAGCCTACTCTAGAGGCATCTGTTTAACTACTCTTGTGCCTTATTTCATAATGCCAAAACATATTGTCCTGAAGGTCACGGGTTCGTTTCCTGATATGCAGTTATTGCTTTTTTTTCATTCTGTTTTTATTCCATACAAAGAAGAACATTAACAGTACTATCACTTTCTTGGTTTGGCTCACCACAAATCTTGGGTAGAGTACAACAATCGCTCTTCCACTGCTGTCAACTTTGCCCTTAAAATTTAGGTCACCATTTAGAGCAGCTCCTATAAAACTGACGTAAAGACTTAGATATTTTTAAGTTTTTTTAAATTTCTGCACCCTTTAAACCATTTCCCATTTTGAATTTTGAATGTGCTAAGCAGGATTCAACTTTGTGTTAGCAAGAATGTAACTAATTCTACTGATATGTTGAAATAAAAATACCTAAACTGAAATGCAATTTAAAGTCTAGACCAAAAATTAATTAATATGCTCTACTTAAAAGAAAGAAATGAACGAGAGTGAACGATGAGGACCTTATACTAGAATGCTAATGTCACAATCACTGCGCCAGAGAAGTATGCTCTGAAACATCTTGAATGGTTGATGTCAGTGGCGTATTGACACTTTAGACACTTACAGCCGTAACTTCCAAACTTGAACAAACGGGATATAAGTCTATCGCCTCAAAATACTTGTTTAAGACATCTCTATATTCTCTGAAAATATTTCGGTGTAGTTCATTAAGGTCCCGTAATTTATTATTTTGCCAAATGTCTATATTCCAATGTATGGCTTTATATGATTTTTAGCTGAAGATAGTTTTGATCAAAATAGCATCTAGCTTAAGCAAAAGAAAGGTAAAAATTGCTTGATATTTGTTTCCAGGACCAACACAAGTAGACTTAACAAACTGTACAAAAATACACAAAGGGATTTACTTGCAGTGCATTATGGTCTACAACAATTACTGAAATATACAACATTATCCTGCAATAACTCGGGTTACCTATTGATAGAAACATCAAAATATAAAATACAAAAATACAGAGAGAGTTAGAAAGTTCTGAATGGGCTGCATGGTGTTTTGTCGCCTAGCGCTATCATAGAAAGGTGCCAATGAAACCATACAACATTTTTAACAGTACTCTTAAAGACTTTACTTACCAACTTTATGAAAGGAGATGCTGAAACTGGCCACCGTCATTGTCCATGCATTTTTGGCACCTCTTTAGGAAACTATCCAGCAATCGCTGTAGTTCATGTTGAGAAATGCTGGCAATTTCCTGTCAGATACTTTGCTTGAATTCTTCCGGGGTGTGTGGGTTTGTCTTGTACACTTTATATTTTAAGTTACCCCAGAGATAGAAATCGCAAGGAGTTAGGTCGGGGGACCGAGGGGGCTACAAATCTCTACTAATAATTCTATCCTGAAACACACTTTCAATTGTTCTCATCGAAAGTTTGGCCATACCTGTTGCAGAGTCTTATTGATAAAAGGCAAAATCACACTTGCTGTCTGTTAATTCTCTAAAACAGGGGTAGCGGAGGCAAAATTGTATTCACGTACGTATGGGCATCAACTGCTGACTTGAGAAAAATTGGCCCTGTAACTCTTTCTTCACTAGTGCCCCACCATACCTACACTACTTTTTGTGTCATGAGGGAGTACTTCATGAGCAGTGTTAGGTTTCTCAGAGCTCCAATAATGATCTCCTTTCATAATATTGTATGTTTCATCTGCACCTTGCAATGATATCGACAGGCGGCAATGTGTGATAAGAAGGGAGACACACAAAACACCGTACAGCCCATTTGGAACTTCTTAACTCACTCAGTAAAAAGCCATTAATAAAATCATTAAGATATAAAAAACACAAATATATGTTTGTGGTTAAGTACAATTTGTTGTACAACCATGCCCAAAATGAAGTATTCAAATTAGGGCTATGCTCACTTGAGTGTTGTTTTCCATGCAATGAGCTACTTATTAGTAAAGCCACAATTTTTACTACCACATCGTGTGTAGGAGTGTCAGTTATACCGTGAGTGTGTTCGCCCAGACCGAGAGGCCAGCCATCAGCACTGCATCGTGTGTAGGAGTGTGTTTGCCCAGACCGACAGGCCAGCCATCAGCACTGCATCGTGTGTAGGAGTGCGTTTGTCCAGACCGAGAGGCCAGCCATCAGCACTGCATCGTGTGTAGGAGTGTGTTCGTCCAGACCGACAGGCCAGCCATCAGCACTGCATCGTGTGTAGGAGTGTGTTTGCCCAGACCGACAGGCCAGCCATCAGCACTGCATCATGTGTAGGAGTGTGTTCGCCCATACTGAGAGGCCAGCCATCAGCACTGCATCGTGTGTAGGAGTGTGTTCGCCCAGACCGAGAGGCCAGCCTTCAGCACTGCATCGTGTGTAGGAGTGTGTTCGCCCAGACCGACAGGCCAGCCATCAGCACTGCATCGTGTGTAGGAGTGTGTTCACCCAGACCGAGAGGCCAGCCATCAGCACTGCATCGTGTGTAGGAGTGTGTTTGCCCAGGCCGACAGGCCAGCCATCAGCACTGCATCGTGTGTAGGAGTGTGTTCGTCCAGACCGACAGGCCAGCCATCAGCACTGCATCGTGTGTAGGAGTGTGTTCGCCCATACCGAGAGGCCAGCCATCAGCACTGCATCGTGTGTAGGAGTGTGTTCGTCCAGACCGACAGGCCAGCCATCAGCACTGCATCATGTTTAGGAGTGTGTTTGTCCAGACCGGGAGGCCAGCCATCAGCACTGCATCGTGTGTAGCAGTGTGCTTGCCCAGACCGACAGGCCAGCCATCAGCACTGCATCGTGTGTAGGAGTGTGTTTGTCCAGACCGAGAGGCCAGCCATCAGCACTGCATCGTGTGTAGGAGTGTGCTTGCCCAGACCGACAGGCCAGCCATCAGCACTGCATCGTGTGTAGGAGTGTGCTTGCCCAGACCGACAGGCCAGCCATCAGCACTGCATCGTGTGTAGGAGTGCGTTTGTCCAGACCGAGAGGCCAGCCATCAGCACTGCATCGTGTGTAGGAGTGTGTTTGCCCAGACCGACAGGCCAGCCATCAGCACTGCATCGTGTGTAGGAGTGTGTTCGCCCATACCGAGAGGCCAGCCATCAGCACTGCATCGTGTGTAGGAGTGTGTTCGCCCAGACCGACAGGCCAGCCATCAGCACTGCATCGTGTGTAGGAGTGTGCTTGCCCAGACCGACAGGCCAGCCATCAGCACTGCATCGTGTGTAGGAGTGTGTTCGCCCAGACCGACAGGCCAGCCATCAGCACTGCATCGTGTGTAGGAGTGTGTTCACCCAGACCGACAGGCCAGCCATCAGCACTGCATCGTGTGTAGGAGTGTGTTCGCCCAGACCGACAGGCCAGCCATCAGCACTGCATCGTGTGTAGGAGTGTGTTTGCCCAGACCGACAGGCCAGCCATCAGCACTGCATCGTGTGTAGGAGTGTGTTTGCCCAGACCGACAGGCCAGCCATCAGCACTGCATCATGTGTAGGAGTGTGTTTGCCCAGACCGACAGGCCAGCTATCAGCACTGCATCGTGTGTAGCAGTGTGCTTGCCCAGACCGACAGGCCAGCCATCAACACTGCATCGTGTGTAGCAGTGTGTTTGCCCAGACCGACAGACCAGCCATCAGCACTGCACTGTGTGTAGGAGTGTGCTTGCCCAGACCGAGAGGCCAGCCATCAGCACTGCATCGTGTGTAGGAGTGTGCTTGTCCAGACCGACAGGCCAGCCATCAGCACTGCATCGTGTGTAGGAGTGTGTTCGCCCAGACCGACAGGCCAGCCATAACCACTGCATTGTGTGTAGGAGTGTGCTTGCCCAGACCGAGGGGCCAGCCATCAGCACTGCATCGTGTGTAGGAGTGCGTTTGTCCAGACCGAGAGGCCAGCCATCAGCACTGCATTGTGTGTAGGAGTGTGTTCGCCCAGACCGACAGGCCAGCCATAACCACTGCATTGTGTGTAGGAGTGTGCTTGCCCAGACCGAGAGGCCAGCCATCAGCACTGCATCGTGTGTAGGAGTGTGTTCGCCCAGACCGAGAGGCCAGCCATCAGCACTGCATCGTGTGTAGCAGTGTGCTTGCCCAGACCGACAGGCCAGCCATAACCACTGCATCGTGTGTAGGAGTGTGTTTGTCCAGACCGAGAGGCCAGCCATCAACACTGCATCGTGTGTAGCAGTGTGTTCGCCCAGACCGACAGGCCAGCCATAACCACTGCATCGTGTGTAGGAGTGTGTTCGCCCAGACCGAGAGGCCAGCCATCAGCACTGCACGAAACAGTCCCATGCACACAGTAAGGTGACTAAGAATTGCGGCTTTACTTATTATATATTACTCTGCAATGAGGCTAGGGTTATCACATTATTTTATAAAAATGTAGGATACAATGCTAAAATATATAGCACATTATTGGGCAATGCAGAAGTAACGTAAAGTTTTAATTGCAACGCTACATATACCCACAGGCACACATCTATATTTTCTTAAAATCCTGAAATGTACAATTGAAATGCGGTCATAAGGAGTGAGTCTTACCTCACTAAACAACTAATCTTGTGCAATTAGTATATGACTAGTTGCCCTCTGGTCAACTTATGCCACCAAAGTTTGTATTTGTATTATCTGCTTCTTTTCTATTCCTAGCACTACTCAAGTATCTCAAACATATGATGATATTGTTTCTATAATGCTGACTGTGTGGGCTGGCAAACCCATGATCCAGTTGTAAACAGTCTTTTGTGCAACAGCGGCTGATGATGGGACAAAACAGTCCTGAAAACGTTCCTAATTTTTAAAACAATTTAAGTGAAGGTGAGTGTAAAAAAGTGACTCAAAATGAGCTCAAACATGAAGAATACTTCACTGTTGTTACTGCTTGCATCTTTAATATTTAGAATTACCACCTTGAGGAAGTCAAAGTGGTGGAAAGCTAAAGCATGTGCTATTCCTTTTTACAAATTAAACTTTGAATATTTTAAATGTTTGTATATAATAATAATGATTGGTTATTTCATGTATTTGTCTCATTGAGAGTTTTTGATTTTTGATTAGAACTTCTTATGTTATTAGTCGTATAGTATTTATGAAGGTGCTAGAGCTTTGGGCAATATTGAACTGCATGACCTTCATTGGGAACTGTATAAGAAATAAACGTCCATCTCTAACTCATGGTCTTCATCAGGAACTGCATAAGAAATAAACGTCCATCTCAAACTCATGACCTTCATCAGGAACTGTATAAGAAATAAACGTCCATCTCAAACTCATGTCCTTCATCAGGAACTGTATAAGAAATAAACGTCCATCTCAAACTCATGGTCTTCATCAGGAACTGTATAAGAAATAAACGTCCATCTCAAACTCATGACCTTCATCAGGAACTGTATAAGAAATAAACGTCCATCTCAAACTCATGACCTTCATTGGGAACTGTATAAGAAATAAACGTCCATCTCTAACTCATGACCTTCATCAGGAACTGTATAAGAAATAAACGTCCATCTCTAACTCATGACCTTCATCAGGAACTGTATAAGAAATAAACGTCCATCTCTAACTCATGACCTTCATCAGGAACTGTATAAGAAATAAACGTCCATCTCAAACTCATGGTCTTCATCAGGAACTGTATAAGAAATAAACGTCCCTCTCAAACTCATGGTCTTCATCAGGAACTGTATAAGAAATAAACGTCCATCTCAAACTCATGACCTTCATCAGGAACTGTATAAGAAATAAACGTGCATCTCAAACTCATGACCTTCATCAGGAACTGTATAAGAAATAAACGTCCATCTCAAACTCATGACCTTCATCAGGAACTGTATAAGAAATAAACGTCCATCTCAAACTCATCACCTTCATCAGGAACTGTATAAGAAATAAACGTCCATCTCAAACTCATGACCTTCATCAGGAACTGTATAAGAAATAAACGTCCATCTCAAACTCATGACCTTCATCAGGAACTGTATAAGAAATAAACGTCCATCTCAAACTCATGACCTTCATCAGGAACTGTGTAAGAAATAAACGTCCATCTCAAACTCATGACCTTCATCAGGAACTGTATAAGAAATAAACGTCCATCTCAAACTCATGACCTTCATCAGGAACTGTATAAGAAATAAACGCCCATCTCAAACTCATGTCCTTCATTGGGAACTGTATAAGAAATAAACGTCCATCTCAAACTCATGGTCTTCATCTGGAACTGTATAAGAAATAAACGTCCATCTCAAACTTATGGTCTTCATCAGGAATTGTATAAGAAATAAACGTCCATCTCAAACTCATGGTCTTCATCAGGAACTGTATAAGAAATAAACGTCCATCTCAAACTTATGGTCTTCATCAGGAACTGTATAAGAAATAAACGTCCATCTCTAACTCATGACCTTCATCAGGAACTGTATAAGAAATAAACGTCCATCTCAAACTCATGTCCTTCATCAGGAACTGTATAAGAAATAAACGTCCATCTCTAACTCATGACCTTCATCAGGAACTGTATAAGAAATAAACTTGCATCTCTAACTCATGACCTTCATCAGGAACTGTATAAGAAATAAACGTCCATCTCAAACTCATGACCTTCATCAGGAACTGTATAAGAAATAAACGTCCATCTCAAACTCATGACCTTCATCAGGAACTGTATAAGAAATAAACTTGCATCTCTAACTCATGGTCTTCATCAGGAACTGTATAAGAAATAAACGTCCATCTCAAACTCATGACCTTCATCAGGAACTGTATAAGAAATAAACGTGCATCTCAAACTCATGGTCTTCATCAGGAACTGTATAAGAAATAAACGTCCATCTCAAACTTATGGTCTTCATCAGGAACTGTATAAGAAATAAACGTCCATCTCAAACTTATGGTCTTCATCAGGAACTGTATAAGAAATAAACGTCCATCTCAAACTTATGGTCTTCATCAGGAACTGTATAAGAAATAAACGTCCATCTCAAACTCATGGTCTTCATCAGGAACTGTATAAGAAATAAACATCCATCTCAAACTCATGGTCTTCATCAGGAACTGTATAAGAAATAAACGTCCATCTCTAACTCATGGTCTTCATCAGGAACTGTATAAGAAATAAACATCCATCTCAAACTCATGACCTTCATCAGGAACTGTATAAGAAATAAACGTCCATCTCAAACTCATGACCTTCATCAGGAACTGTATAAGAAATAAACATCCATCTCAAACTCATGGTCTTCATCAGGAACTGTATAAGAAATAAACATCCATCTCAAACTCATGGTCTTCATCAGGAACTGTATAAGAAATAAACTTGCATCTCAAACTCATGGTCTTCATCAGGAACTGTATAAGAAATAAACGTCCATCTCTAACTCATGGTCTTCATCAGGAACTGTATAAGAAATAAACGTCCATCTCAAACTCATGTCCTTCATCAGGAACTGTATAAGAAATAAACGTCCATCTCAAACTCATGACCTTCATCAGGAACTGTATAAGAAATAAACGTGCATCTCTAACTCATGACCTTCATCAGGAACTGTATAAGAAATAAATGTCCATCTCAAACTCATGACCTTCATTGGGAACTGTATAAGAAATAAACGTCCATCTCAAACTCATGACCTTCATCAGGAACTGTATAAGAAATAAACGTGCATCTCTAACTCATGACCTTCATCAGGAACTGTATAAGAAATAAACATCCATCTCAAACTCATGACCTTCATCAGGAACTGTATAAGAAATAAACGTGCATCTCAAACTCATGGTGTTGCCTGCGCTGTAGCCGAGTGGTTAGACCATTCACTTCTCACCAAAGCGGCCCAGGTTCAATCCCAGACAACTGCATGTGGGATTTGTGGTGGATGAAGCAGCGCTGGGACGGGTTTCCTCCGGGTTCTCCGGCTTCCCCCGCCATTTCATTCCTCCGGAGCTCCATCTTCATTCCATGTATCATCAGTGTTACTGCCTGCAGTGCCGTAGTTGTAAAAGCTGGCATTAAACCTGCAAAAAAAAAAAATCATAGCCTTCATCAGGAAGCGTATAAGAAATAAATGGCCGCCCAAAAAGCATGGCCTTGATCAGGAGGAATCATAAAGATGACCATTATTTTGAGATGGGCATTTATTGATTATTCATTTCCTGATGATGGCCATAGAGGTTACGATGGCTTTAGCTACACAGACGGACCCTATGGCTAATGTGTCTTCACAGCTGCAATTGCTTCACTCTCTTATAAAAATACATCCCCTGGCTACGCTTTGTGACATAAGACTCTCAATCCCTTGGCTGTGCTAACTCAGTCATTCACATTTTGGCAGGTCTGCATGAACACCTGGAGGGTGGCATCTGTAGGGAAAAGTTGGAACTGTAATATAATAGTTTATCAGATATTAGGAGTAGCTTTCAACGTAACTAACACAGAGATACATGCACATACATTCTCAGTGTATCTCAGTTACACATTTACAAAGCACTTTTGCATATACTGATACTAAAATGTATTTTTTTTTTTTTAAAACATTAATATTTCCTCCCAAATGTGACTTTAAACTTAAGGTACACTGAACTGTATTAGCCATGTCTGCTGATATTGGCATTCTGAAGTTTAAATTGAATTAAAACATTTCCAAGAATTAAAAAGACCTAATATCGTGCTTGCACATAATTGTTACAATCTTCTAGAAAGGAGGTTCTATTTCATTCTTCAGCAGAGACAGAAAACAGGTCTAACACTGTCTACCTGAAGCACACATTAGGATATGTTACTACTGTTTTGATTATTGTTGCTCATTTGTTCACATGCATTTATTGATGCATGCCCAATTCAGTAACATAAAAGAAGTAAATAGAGACAACTAATTCTATCTGTACTGCCCAAGGATATTTTAACAATATAAGTGGTTATATAGGGGTATTGTCTGTTTTGCAATAAGATAAGAATTAGGTTAGATAAGTACATACCTACTTAATATTTTTAGGTCATGTATGTTTTGTCCAATTCTGCAGACCTTTAGCTAATTTTCACTAGCGTATTTTACATAAACACACCTATGACAAGTGATTAATTTACTAAGTAATTGAGGAATTATGCTGTTTAAATTGCAAAAGAAGCAGTATTGTCTGTTTTGTAATATAATAAGAATTGGGTTAAATTGGTACAATACTTAATATTTTTAGGTTATGTATTTTTTGTCCAATTCTGCAAAAATTTTAACTAATTTGCACCATAGTGTTTTAAATAAAAGTAATTGACAAATTATGCTTTTGAAATTGCAAAAAAAGTAAATTTGATATTGTGTAATTCTTGTGAATGCAATTAGAAAAAATACTGCACCCCTAAAATTTATCATGTATTGTGCATATTGTTTAATTGTTATAAACATGCCCAGAAAATGATGGTTGCATATTAAAAAAAGGATGCATTAATTGGACATGTAAATACATACAGTAACATGCAAATTTACATAATACAGCAGACAAATATTTTATATTAAAGCAGATTTTATTTTAAAAAATGCTCCTCATTGGGTACTTTTAGAAAGAATTAGCTGTGTTTGCTACATTCCAAATCTGATTAATAATATTTCAGAAACCTGTAAATGTTGTACAATAAAACAAACTATTTCATTACATACACAGATTTTGCACTAAGTATGCAGCTATCATCACCTACTTTTTAATGCAACAAATGACTCACTGTTGGGTAGTAGGTACTCAATGTCAACTCAACATGTTTTAACCTGTTTTGAGGGATGAAATAACCAACAAGTCTCAGTACCTAGAACTAATCCATGCAGCAGTAAATCTGATGTAAATAGAACACTTTTGAAACAAATCTACTTTACAATAAGTATTTTATCTTGTTACTACAACGACAGAGCCGTGAATCCCAAGCAACAGTCACAAACACAAAAGTGGTGTCTAACTGGGAAAATGCCACATTCTACTCTTGCATGGAACACAAGGGAGGTTCTGACTAAGGGAAACAAAACACTGTCACTGGAAATGTGCCTGTCTTGTGTTGAGCGAGCCATGTATGAGAAAGCATTTAAGTCTGTGGTGGAACGTTATTTTCTCTGCTAGTAGGTCGGACTACATTTAAGACAGCATAGCACTAAGGAACCTAGAAGCAGAAAAATGGCAGCTCTCAATGTAGAATGTGCCTCAGTACCAGTTCTCAAAACTATTCCTTCTTCAAAGGGCTGTTAATCAAAAAACAAAAAATGCATGTAACAAAATGATTGTTTGCAGGTGCCATTATTGGGATGTTGTAGTGAGTATTTCAAAACATATCTACTCCTGTTGTCCTTAAATGTTCTCCTAAGTGATAAGAGTCTTTATAGAGCAGACAGGTTTGCCAGATTTGTAAAAACAAGTAATCTATATGTTAGCTGCAAGCACAGCTTTTGCAATAATAATCCCATTCACTGTGAGCAATTATTGGTATGAAATTTGTTTGTATTTGACAGCTACTTTCTAATAGTTTGTTAATTGTCATCATTTAAAGATTGTGTTCACCCCAAAAATGCTTAGAAATACTTTAGTAAGAAGTCCCATCCAAGACAAGAATTTGTAATTGGTACTGTGAATTCAAGACCCATTGGTTTTTCTTAGTGATGAATTTTGTGAAGGATGCCCAAGAACTGCTGTTACTGATGAAAACATTGCAAATAATGTTTATGTGGACAGCATTGGGCATTAGTGTGAGTCAAATCCAAAACATTTTACAGCAAGAGTTAGCCGTGAGAAAACTTTGTTGTTGATGGATTCCACATAAACTGACTCCTGATCAAAAACAACATATTGATTAGTACAAAATAACTGCAAAAATTCCAAGATGCTACTTCGAATTTGGTTTATAACATCGTTGCTGGTGATAAACCTTGGATTTATTGTTATGACTTCTTTATCTGATTACCCTCCCTTATGTAGGATTTACAAGCCAATGCCTAGGGTCAGACGCCTGTCGAGATGGACAGGACAGAGCAAAGACCTGGAAGCAGGTGGTCAGCCAAGCACCAGTGAGGAAGAGGATGATATGAAATGTAGGCAAAATTGATGAATAGAGAGATGAAGATGGAGCAATTGGTGGCATGATTGGCGGGAGAAACCGAAAAACCCAAAGAAAACCCACCCAGATGCTGCTTTGTCCACCACAAATCCATATGTGGGTCCCTGGGATTGAACCTGGACCACCTAGGTGGTAGACGAATGGTCTAACTGCTCAGCGCCATGACACTGAAGAGAAAAGTTAGTCAGCTCAATGAGAACCTAAGCCTGCAAAACTCAGACGAACTCACAGTGCTGTTGGGGATATGGTTGATATTTTCTTTAAATGAGCCGTATTGCTACTGTAGAATTAGAATATAGACATGTCTTTACTGTTGATTGGTACATAGATGTCTTTTTACCACAAATTTTTGAAAATGTTTGTGAAAAACTGCCAAAAGAAAAATAACTTTGGATCATGACAACACATACAAGAAAACTGAGTATCTGTATGTCCTAAAGGTCAGCACCATACAGCCCTGACCTACACCTTGTGGCTTCTTTATGTTTCCAAAAATTAAAGATAAAATGTGGTTTTTTTTATTAACGTCCTTCAATGTAGTGTCATATCAGATGGTGAATGAATGAAATGGTTGAAATGATACTCAAATGAGTCTGAGGTTCATAGAGCTTTAAGTTACCTGACATTCGTCTTCTCAGGATAAGAGAAAACCCCGACCCCGGTAGAAAGCTTATCTGGATAACTCACCCTAAGCAAGGTTTCAACTTGTGACCTCTTTGACATGAGGCAGACACTACCATCACGCTACAGAAGTGAGCATAACAATAAAATGTATGGAATCACTTTTCTTCATCAGATTAAATAGTGGAACATTATACAAACTAGGTTTCTGAAGTAGCGTCATTGTTTTACGGACTAGTTTCAATATTTTGGAAAACAGTAAGATCTTGTACATTTTTTAAAGGTAATTCTTGTTTGATTTTCAGCATTGCCCTCATACAGTTCATGTTAGCAACATTGCTCAATTTATATAAATGTTTATTGAAGGAATTTACTAGTTAATCTGGCAAATCTGTGGTGTAAGTCCCTGGTAAAAAGCCACACAAGAGACAGAGGATGTGGATTGAGAACCAGCCAGCTACGAGAGGAAGGACAGACTCTTCAGCGGTGGTGTGCTGGTAATACAAGCAAGATCTATAAACAATTAAGAAATTTAATGTTTTTATACACAGCAATGGGCCAATGCTGGAAATTATTTTATGCTGGATTCTCTGGCTTCTTTGGTGCTGAGGGCGCCTTTCTCCGAAATGTTGCCTGAATCTTGGATGCTGCTTTCTGAAGTTCAGGATCCTTAAGATCAATTGCTGCTATATCCTCCTCATCCTGTTTTAATTGTTCAGCTGTCCTGCTGTCTTCCGTCTGTAAACCATTTACACAACCAGTCCAAACAAATGATACCATTCTAACTGCTATGTATAACGGACAGGGAAACATATCTAATGGCTAACAACTATGTTTAAACAAAGAAATGCAGGAATCACAATTATAACTCTAGAAGTACTTATTTAACTTTTGGAAATGTAATAGTAAAATTATCTCAATTCATAAAGGATCTTTAAATTTGAATTGATGTTCTATAAATAATAGTTGTAAGTAATATTTCAAAAGAAACTAAAATCAGTGATGTATTGTTGAATTTCCTTATTGTTGAGTTGGAATTAATAACACTGATATCACTTATGTCACTTACATGATGTGTAAATAAAACATAAGCGTTGTCAGTGTTACTAATTCCAACTAAGCATTAAGAAAATTCAAAAAAAGAAATAGCTGCAATGTTTTATAATTAGTCTGAAAATATTCGGTATTATTTAACGATAATGATACAAGATTCCAGGCAGAATTGACACCCCAACAGACTGTAAGGTCTTAAAATTTAACCTACAAAAGCTGACATCTACCAAAGCTGCAATTTCAGTATAAAACCATACTTCTCAAAATTGAATACTAGCTGTATTGTGTCATAAAGTTACAGCAATAATTGTGTGTGTCTAACGTTTTTGCTGCAGGTATTTATTAAGATAATGCCATTACAAGTGTAGCCATGAATTTCTATTCATTTCATCAAAATAAAAGTAGGCACAGAATATAATCAGGCAATATGTATGCAATATGTATGTACTATTTTTTACAATTGGTAAATATTATACGAACAGCTACAATTTTTTTCTTTGTTTCTTTTTCGGCCTTTGGTCATCGAAGAACATTTAGCTATCAGGATGTCATATTTTTATTGAACTCTCACATGCACTTGCACACACTCTCTCACTCATACTTTTAGATTCTAAGGAGGATGGGGAATAATCCTCACTCTCCAGCTAGGAATCAAACCCAGGACCTTTGGACTGGGAAGCTAAATCACAGAAACAGCTACTTTGAACTGCTACAAAAAAGCAATTCTGAGATCTAAACTGTAAAGGTTTTATGTATTTGCCATGAAACAATTATTTAGATCTTGATGATGCCAATAAGCAATGAATCCTAGAAATAAACCTCAATGTATTATATGATAGAAAGGGACTCTTATTATTTTAAACTAAACTTAATGAAAGGAGTTAAAAATTGACTGCTAAGAACACACACACACACACACACACACACACACACACACACACACACACACACACACACACACACACACACACACACACACACACACACACACACACACACACACACACACACACACACACACACACACACACACACACACACACACACACACACACACACACACACACACACAGAGAGAGATTAACAAATGCAACGTCATGAGCACGGGCTGCAAAAAGATGGCTTAAAGGAACCAATGTGGATAGTACCTAAGGTCCCATTGCTCAAATTATTGTGGGGCAGCATGTTGAAAGTCATTAAAGCAACTGCATTATATACAGGATGTTTAAAACATGTGTCTGGTATTGCAACAGGAGTTGGGATTGGGCAAACCTAGAATGAATGTTCCTATAGACATATGTTCAAAAGCAAATACCTGTTGAGAAATGAGCCATTTTACTTGAGTTGAGTATTTGCACCAGACAATGGACTTTATCCAATGGATGGATTGGTCAAAGAGGTCAAGCAGCATGGCCTCCCCATTTGCTGCACTTCAATCCATTGGATTTTTGGCCATGGATACATTTCAGGGAATTGGTGTATGCCCAAATCCAAGAGCAGCCAGATATGTTCGGAAGAGTTCTGGATTCTTTGAGAAGAACAGCTGAAGCATGTGTAGGAACGCTTGGAGCATCTACTGTAGTAGTATCACATAACATGCAGGTGTTACCAGAAATCATCACAAATCCTGTTTGGTGTTTATGGGTGTTTACCCAACAATTATTCTGTTCACCATTTGTGACAGTAAACTGTTCCCTAGAATGCGTTTGTTGGATAAAGTCCATTGTCTAGTATAAGTACTTAACACAAGTAAACTGGCTCATATCTCAACAGGAATTATTTGTTTCCGGACATATGTTTATAGGTACATTTATTCTAGTTTTGACCAATCCCAACTTATGTTCTGATATCAGTCACTTCTTTTCAACACCCGATACAAGGAACAATGTGCTGAAAAGTGTCTAGCAGAAAGGCAGTAGGTACCAAAGTAAACAGTTGAAGGGGTTGCAGATGTAAGATAATAACAGGAGTGCGTATGAGCATAAATGAAATCTGATTTAATGAAACATCAACTACACACTGTCTCATCTAATGGATACTGGTACAGAATGAGTAGATACTGAAAGGTTCACTTCACATCAGACACACCTAGTAACAGTACAAGACTGTCTTTTGTCATGTCATAAACAGGTTTCATAGCTAAAGACTCTAACATGGGTGATTTAATGTTGTTGCATGTACTGATCTTAACCTCAAAAAGTTAATTTTGGTAGGTACTGGCTTTCTATCTCACAATTTTCTGTACATTTTTTCTGTACCTACACAGTATATAAATATTATTGTAGATCACCGATTCCAATTCTATAATTATGCCTAAACTCTTTTTCAAGAGTTTTGGTAAATGCATTGCTCTTTATTTACCCCAAAATTTACTCGGTAATTAGACAAGTACTTGTAAAAGTAAACCAGCCAAAAATACAGAAAGTGCAAATCATTATTTATGAGTTGCGCTAACACCAAGAAATGTGTAAGGAGTTGTAAAGTTATAATTTACATTATTTTATTGAAAACATATCAGTTTACTCTGTGAATTGTAAAATCATTCTAATGAATAATAGCACAGGAGGGTGTGAAAATGGTGTGGCTGTAGAAGCAGGTTAGGAAACCTAACTCCAGTGCATGCTAGAGGCAGCAGATAATACCTATGCATATCCTTCAAATTGCAAAAAAAGTTGATTTCTCTTTGTTTTGACAAAGTGATTGGTTAGACTAGTTTTTTGGGCACCCATCCAATTTAAAATTGTGTTACCTTTAACTAATTGCATTATTTATTTTAACAGATCAGAAGTAAAACAGAAGAATAATATAACTAAAGAACAAATAATTGTCTAAATAGTACAGACAAGATCGAAATGCAGATGCTGTCCTGTGGTTTATGATAATCATGTATAAGACCTCTCTTATTCGACATGGTGATAAAGTTGCTGGCAGAGACATTGTGGTTACTTGATATGTCACAGGCTTTTGTTAAAATCTGTCATTTTGCAAAGACCCAGAAGCCAGCATTTGGTGTAACTTCATTGTAGGGGCCTCTTAAAGATAGAAAAAGTTAGTTACACTGTATGGTGTGACTTTGTTCTGAACACCATCTGACAGATCCCTTAAAAGCCATCACATAGGTAGGTTAAGGTTAGTTAGGTTAGAATTAGGTTTTCCAGTTTATTCACTATTTGTAAAAATATTACAAGGTATTGTCAAGATGATTAATGTGGCTGAATATTTACAAGGAATGATGGTGTAATATGGTACATAAATTGCTCTCCCATGTATGTTTACATACACTTCTAAATTACTCAGTTGAGTGAATACATTATCCATTAGGTATGACATTGTTTCCTTTAGTTTTTAATTATCTTCCAACATTTGATTCTGTAAGGCAAATGGTTGTACAGATCTCTTGCACAATTTTCTATGCTTCTACTGTTTAGTGAACATCTTAGTGTATTTCTAAAGTAATGTTTTCTACTTTTGGTGTTGTATGCATGTACATTTAATTTTTTTCTTCCTTATGGGTTTTAGCTACATATTTGATACATTCATATACTATATAAACCAGGGACTGTAAGTATGTTTGATTTCTTAAATACAGTTCTGCAACTTTCTCTGATGTGTATTGTTTCAATTATTCTTACAGCTTTTTTGTGAAGTCTAAACAATTTGTAATTAAGGTTTTCTTGAGTGGCACTCCATAGATTAATACGTATGTTAGGTTTGAGGTTATGTTAGTGTTAAACTTTCTGCCTAAGAAGCTCCAACAGTTCATGAAGAACCTCAATTTGCATGTTTTCAACATACGTTGGCTTTTCATCATCTTTGCAAATTAACAGATATGAGTAAAAGCATGTGACATGTATAATACCCATATAACTTGAAACATGAAACTTTAAGGCAATAGTCACTCATCTTAGACTGGAGCTAAAAATATTGTAGCAGCTTACCTTAGCATGTTTACTTCTTTCCAATCCAGTGATCTTGTTCAAAATATAATCTAATTACAATCAACATATGTGTAACTTGCTCAGCTATATGTAAATAAAAGGAATATTAGGGCAATAAAGATTTATAAGTTGCTAAGATCTCAAAATATCTAATTTTCAATTTTCTTCATACATCCAAATTGAAAAAAGACAGTTTCATATTTAATGTACATAACAGTAAAACTCAAGCAATTATTTAACAATGAATATTAGTTATATAATACTCTGATGGAAAACACTCAACCAGCAAAACAATATTCCATTTTCTTGTGCTTGGAAGACAATAAGGAAAACTGAAGTGAGTGTGTTGGCGCACAGTTAAGCCTTTGGCAACTTAAACCTAGGAGAAGTGGAACAGCTAATAATATCTCCTATTAAAATATTCACAGTCTTAGTAACATATAAAATAACTAAATCTACCAATTATATTATCCCAACATTCTCAGTTCAACATTTTTGAGCATCAAAAACTAATAACAGTCAATTTATTATACAAGTTTTTTAATAATAATTGTAGCTGTAGTTAGGCCTCACCTTCTCCAACATACTAGTTTGATCTTGGATTAATTTAACCCAAACTGGTTTAATCCATTATCACTGTTCAGAGACACACATTAAAGAATTTGAGTGTAAATTTATTTGTACCTACATAGTTAAATTACTCATACAGGCAGTAAGCAGCAGTTAGGTGTGCTTTCATTTTGTTATTAACCTATAGGAAATATTGCAATGAACCATTATTATACATTTAATTATCTTAAGCATCTACCATAATTGTCAATAAAGCTGTTTAGAATGATTTGGCAGTCTAAATAATTGCATTTTCATATTTATCAAAAAGTCCACAAGCTGTTTACAATAATGCGGCTTATGAATGAGGAAGAATACCATAAAATTATATTTTATTGTGAAATTAAATGTTCAACTTTAATTTTTCAGGCTCTTCTGGACCCTCTGAACTCAGGTCCTCTTACACAGGTTCCCAATTCTGGGCTGCATTAGTCAATGTTTCCAGGAACAAATGAATCTCTTTAAAAGTGATAAATGAATACTGCAAACAATGTCTGGCACGAGGTACATAAATGTTACAATAACCTACTTCAAAAATGATTAATATCATCACTTATTCTGTAATATTGATAAAGAAAGTGAGAAAACCTCCTTATCATAAAAAAGAGATATGATACATTTCACAGCTATGCTGGAAAAATTATTTAAGTGGGAAAGACCAAGTTACAAAATCAAATAAAACAGTTAAATTTATACCTCATTTGTATCAGTAATGCATAACTTTTGTTTTTAATAATAAAGATAATTGTGTGTTGTTAGAAAGTTGTTCATTTTACTCCATTCTTTAAGAACAGAATATAAGGTCATAAATTAAGAACTTGAAGTGGAGACTTTCTTTAGATGCCAACTAAGTGAGTAGAGCAAGTGTCAGCGGAGTTTCAGGAGCTTCCATCATTCAGAACATGTACTATAGGCATGGGCATTGCAAAGGGGAGCTGTGTCCCCAGCCCTCTTGTAATTAATAAATACTCACTATTAGACTACTGTTTTAATTTTGATGCAAAGAATAATTTTTCTCGGGATACACGTACAAAAGAAATACTCAATTGTTTCAGAACACTTCTGTTACAAATGAGTTTGCCAGTGTTATTCACATTTTTAATGTAAATAAGGAATGCATTATTTTCAATTAGTATGTACATACATTTACTAATTAATACTGTCAACAATAATCCTATACCAACAGTTATAAATGTATAATTTATTGTGGTCAACAGTGTTTCCACGCTCCAACTATAGTTGGAAGATTTTTATTTTTGTACAAACTTTAATATTGAAGTCCATGAGAATTCTTACTGACAGAGATTGAAAACATAAAACCTGGATTATAATTATGTAATCAAACCAATATGGTTATATGCAAAAATACTTTAACTCAACTTCTGCAGTTTTTGACCACAGAATAATGAAGTAGGTAATATTGTTTGGTCACAAAGTTCCAACATTCACCCCTCCCCCATCTGACAGCCATGATAATAGCATGGCACGTGGAGTGGCACAAGGCACTGCACAGCAACATGTGTAGGTTTGGTTCACTTTCTCAGGCACGGGAAGTCATTAACATAACATTTGTAGGAAAACAATGAAGAACCTTCACACATTACAAGAGAAAAACTCAATTGTAATTATGCTGCAAAAATATGACAAGTGCCAAATAATCCTAGAATCAGAAATGTACCTACTCCCCGGACCATAGCTAATGATTAGTTGTTTCATATTTGCCAGGTCCCCCACTTTACTGAAGCTTGTGCACTGTTGTTCCTATATTTCATTCACTGCCATTAATTGTGAGTTTTGAACTGAATATTTGTAACAGTGATGAGCACAGTGAAATGTGTACTACTAAACACTGATTCATTACCGTGCAATATGTTGAACTACTGGTTCCTTTTTCCCAATGTTGGCAAAACTGCAATAACTTGTTGGCAGCAGTGAGCATTCTTTTCTCATTGACTGTGTAATGTGACTGTGCAATACGGACAGGTGTAAGAAACAGGAACCCATTAAACCTTCATTGCTTATTGCTATAAAATGTGAGGAGTTCTTTAACTATCTGACAAGTGATGCCAACGTTCTTAATTACTAAATCAAATTTGAAACATACAAGGGCTATTTTATTCTTCAACTTCTGGTGGCACTGCCAGATGCCCCAAGGAGCAATACAAGGTTGTGGAGCACATGTCCTCTCACCACTAACAGGACGAGCTGCTCAGTTATAGCCTAGCTACGCCACTTAAAGGTATCTCTTACTATAGGATCTCCCACTAAATGCAAGTTAAACAGTGAGAAAGAGGGGCATAATGCCCCACAGAGCAGGCAGTGTGTATAGTGAGGACCTTATGATGCAGAGATTGCCAACATGTCCTCATGATACAGATCATTAGGTACAGAAATGTTTGACTCTCTCCCTACAGCCCAGACCTAGCACAGAGTAACTTCCACTCCCATGATGTTACAGACCTGGCTCTGGCTCAAGAGACAACAGCAAGTGAACGGTGCTACATAGCAATGCAAAAGGTTTCAGTCTCCGTGATAATTATGTTGCTTATGGGCGTAGTGACTCGGCTCAATAACACCATTGTGCTACTCTCAGTGCTTTTGACTTCATGTTCTATCAGAAGGTCAATTAAAATATAGCCCTGATACATAATGATTTGATGTAGGTTTTCAAGGGAGTGAATTAGAAAATTACTATATGGTAAATATATCTACTTATTGGTTTAAATATCCTGAATAAATGTTAAAGTTAGTTCTGTACAGAATATAGACATAAGTCTTCTAAAATCAATGTAGTAAAAGGTCATTAATGTGTTGAGGCATTGGGAGACATTTGACGATATCTGCCTTAACAACACCGGGCAACCCTAATTGGTCCTAACACTGACAGTACGTTTATGTGTATGCAACTAGAAAAGTGACACATACACAACCCTCTTTAATCAATCAACATAGAAATACAAAAATGAGTACCTTTATACAGATGGATTTCATTCTTCACAAGAATTGGTTGCAGTGATGATGTCATCAATTACAAGCTAACTTAAATATGCTCATGATTTTGCAACTACAGTAGTAGTTGATTTAACTAAAACTTTCAATGAGAAAATTGTCCTATTTTTTATTTCTTTTAACTGTTTCATTTGTGTAGTCCCATTTAATTTGTTTGCTCATATCAGGAGCTTGATTTAAGAAACAACTGATGGTGTTATTACTCACTGAAGTGTAGGGTTTATTAACATTCACTTACACTTACATTCATATTCTCAGACTCTGTAGAGATTGTAGGTAATTATTCTGTTTAAAGACAAATTTGCTCCTCCAGCTGGGACGTGAACCCAGGATCTCTGGATAGAGAAGCTGGAATGCTGACTACTCAATCACAGAGAGTCTTTTTTCCCAAATTGTACAGATTCATGCAGTGTGATTCAGAGTATCAGTAACTATAAAAACAAGTAACCTGTAACTGAACACATGAAGCAACAAAGAAATAAAATTCAGTGAATCCCATGCCATATAGAGTCTCTAGTAATGACGAAGCAACAATAACCACCAGCCATAACCTACAAACTTCTCTCACAGATCTCACAAAAATCATTTGTGTAAACAAAACAGACGACAAACAGAGGAGAGCACATAATGTATTATACGTTGTCCATGAACTCTTACCCTGTTATCAGATAACATTTATAGTGAGGAGACATATTTTTCAATGTGAACGTATAAAGGCGCTCCCTATTATGGGACAACAGCAACAGCAGTCAAGTCGGAGAACTATTACCCACTATTGCACAAGAAGGCATTGAGATGTTTACAAGACCCCAAGCATTGTAAGCTTTTACTTATTCAGCAAGAAGAATAATGACTGCCATAAATGAACACATTTATTCATATAAGAGACAATTTTCGTAACTTTGAGAAATGATATAGTTATGGAACTTAACTATTCCCTTCTGTAGATTTACTAAAACTTGCACAACCCTTGACTAATGGTACTAAATTGTTTAACAAATTACCTTCATGCTCAAACAAAGTTATTGTATTCCATTTTAAAAGACCCATGAAATGTGACTGTTTGAGCATGAAGGTAATTTGTTAAACAATTTAGTACCAATGCTCAAGGGTTGTGCAAGTTTTAGCAAATCTACAGAAGGGAATAGTTAAGTTCTATAACTATAACATTTCTCAAAGTTAAGAAAATAAATTAAAATCAATAAAATAGAAGCACTGATTAATTATGAAACCCCACTGAGGCTACTGTATTACAGCAGGGTGTTGACTATCCGAAGTGTGGTTACATGAAAGCCCTCGACTATGACTAAATAGACATTTGCACACTGAGCAGGAACTGTGCTGCAGTGCAGCTGTTCCACCTGCCATATTTTAAAGTTTTTCATATTTTAAGATGTGCAAAATAAATGTACAATACAGCTTTGTGTTTTGTTGCACAAGTTACTGTTTCTTATTTCTTCTCCAAAGCTTCACAACCCTGTCTCAATTTCTTTTCCTTTAATGTTCGCTTATGCAGAAAATTAGTTATCGTACTACACCCACCAATTTTTTTCAGATAGTTGTATACTGTATTTTAAAGTTATTAAAACAATTTGTACTGTGTTCTGCTGGCTTTTAAAGTTTGTATTTTAAAAGAAATTGTATTTATTTATCAGTTGACAGTAGGAAATACTCACACAACACATAACACTTATTAAATTAATTACTCTGTTTCATTTTTGGATATTGGTTCACCAGTTGTACAATATCACTGCTAAAGGTTGAATATTATATAAATTATTGACATTATTGTAAAATGAAATGTTCTTCCTTATGTATTTTTTAATGCTCCTTGATTTCAACTACATGCTGATCTATTATTAGATATGATATTCTGAGTAAGAATCTTAAATTATTGAAATTTATGCTCCTGAAAATTGTAAATACAATTATGAATATCATAGGGTTGCTCATAACCTTAAATAAGAAATGTGTGCTACTTCTGATGATGGAAGCTGCTTCATTTGCTAAACACTTGCTAATATGGGTTAAATACTATTAAACCACTCTCTGTTTATCCTTGAAAGTAAACAGATTAACAGAGCATATGCACTAGGTTTAATTAAACATAACCTAAAAGATGGAACATCAGATCCATCCGACTTTCAGTGACTAACTGGTTAAAATAATAGAGCTACAATTGGTTTGGAGAAAGTGATCCTAGTGTTCCATAATTGCAGAAACTTACTACAGTCCAGGCTGATCGTGTTGGCAGCCTCCCTACAAGTTGTGTTGGCAGAGCTGCTGTCCATCACAGCAAACAATAGCACACAGATAAATTTATATAACCATTCTTGTAATATTTTATTGTCTAGGCCCTTTGCCCTCTCTTCTCGTGGCTATAGGATATAAATCATGAAAACAAGTAGTTTATAACCACAAATTAATTATAATTAGTGGAATTATCAGGTAATGTCACTAGTAGAAAACTAATTGAAATATGAATTAAAACATTACTTATGTGCTCTAACAATCTGGATGGCTTTTAAGGTGATATTCTTCGCTCATTGAAACTTGCAAGGAGTCTGTCAACATTGAACTTTTCTACATGAAAATGTACTGAAAATAACGAGACATAATTATGCCCAGGCATTTCTTATTCCTAGATGAACATAAAACAATCTTGTTCTATTACACTTGTAAATTACTAAAATCTTTATAGATACATAAAATTAGCATAAAGTGTACTACTTGTCTCTAACACTAGAGACCATAAACTTCGGAATACAAAACCCAGAATCTATAAAATGGAATGCAATAACTGCAAACAAATATATGCAGAGAAAATTAAGGGACACTTGGAAACAAAGGCCAAAGAACATTTGGATGTATGGAACAGTGTTGTGCAACCTTTTTGTACTCACAGCACAGCCCAGATGGCACTCCAAAATGTCTTGTCTGCCTGTCTGCCTCTTCAAAATCATACGAGTGTTAATATGACTAAGAAATATTACGTTGTAACATTATTATTACTATTGTTATAAAACAGGAACACACTAATGCACTTAACTTTAATTAACTGTACAAAATATACCTCTCCAATATGAGTTTTAAAGTAAATAACCTTCAATGTAATTTTTGAGACTGTTTACACGGCTGATTTGTGGAGGTATCATTGACAAAGAAAGCACTATTTGTTTATGGATGTATTTGAACCTTTGATGTTTTAATTTCAGTCAATGTTGAGTTCACGCAAATAATAATAACACATTAACTGCCATCTACCAGGTATTCACTGCTTATTAACGACCAAAATGTTTATGAAGACACTTTGAAAAACTTTAATTTCAATGCTTTCTGTGTTTTCAAATCTGCCAGTAAGTGTATATGATTTGGAAGATGTTTCCAATTATTAATAGATTACGAACCCATTCTCTCCCAAATGTTTCAAAATTCTGCTGCAACATTACTAAATGTCTATGAGCCATGTTATTATCATCAGCAAATTGGCACATTTTCCATCGTATGTATCCACTAGACCGCGCGAGTGCAGGCCCTAATACATCGGTTGCAGTTGATTATGCGGATGGCATAGACTGTGACATACGTCTCATCCTCTCCTCTCGTCATACAGTTCCGTGCATCGAAACTCCACCATTCTGAGTGTATCAGCCGTGTGTGCAAGCAATTCACAACTCACTGACAAAGTGCAATTATGAATTATAAATTTGGACACAATATTTTTCTTCAGGAGGAGATTGTATTATATGCTGTGTGTGATTATTATGAACTAAGAAGTACTATTTTGAAACACTGTAATAGTAAAGCACATACGGAAAATGTTCAACACAATTCAAACAAGAACCAATTAAGTTCAAATAGTCAGTCAGAATTCAACAGAGATTTATGTGACATGACGAATTAACTCAACTGGAAATGTCTGGTCTATAGATGTCTGATGGTGTTTTAAATTAACGAAGAAAGTATCGGAAGCAATTAAGAAGGTATCCCAACGATCCTGGCTTGATAAGATAAAAAATAAGTTCTACACTGTAATACACAAAAATAGTCCCTATGCGGTTTTGAACAGTTTTGCGAAAGCACAGGGCAATAAATTAAATGACAACATATATCTTTTCATGTAGGTTCCCGTAACGTCATGCGATGTCAAAAGAAGCTTTCTGGAGTACAAACATACTCTAACTGATAAACACAGAAGTTTCACCTCTGACAATCTAGTAAGTACATACATGGTTGTGCTTCGTAATTGCTTCTTATTGTGATGAAAAATATGTATATTTTATGATGTAAGTTAATTTCTCAGAAGTTGTTAGATAAAGCATATATAATTCCTAAGCTTTATTTCACATTTTCTTTTGAGAGTTACTAAAGTTTATCGTCTACAAAAGCAAGAAGGGGGAAGGAGTGAAGGTTCACTGAGTCAGTAAAGAAAGGAAAAAGGGAAGAGCTTTAAAGATTTCATTGACATCATATCAGTTAGTCTCGTCTATATGAAATGTAGGACTACTGCAAGTAAAGCAATTCATATACTCAGGACTGTACATGTGACCCACATACTGTGAACTGCTTCCTCGTGGGGTTATTTATGCTCGCCTCGGACCAGCCCAGGCACACATAACTTGCAGTAAAGATCCCGTACTCCCATGGTTTAGTATCCTTAACCTTACCCATACTAGTCTGAATATGCTTGTTTCTGTCTTGCATCTTTCTGTTTAGTTCATGCAAATGTACGAAATTAGACTTAATAAGTGCTTTTGAGGGAACACAAAACTTGTAATCAGCCCAATAATACAAATAATTAAGATAAGGAAGCCATAACAACAATACTCTGTAGATAAATTACATTTAATTTTTGTGAAGATATAACATTTATTATGAAATATTAAGGCATAAACAAGCACCTCCTTGAGCTTTCACGGCCGGAGTTTAACATGTAACATGACCAGGGATCAATCTCTCACTGAAGGTTTACACATCTTGAGCCAGATGGACAGTTTGATGGTGAATTGGGAAAGAACTAAGGACAAGCAGCTGGGTAAATTGGAATATTTAAGTGTAGAATCATCGAATATGAGAGGAATATCCACTTTCTTACTTAAAATTGAGGATTAATTTATTTATTACAATAATTGTAAACATTTCTGTCACAGCTTTCATCTTGTGATTGCACACAGGTTACGGAACACTGCTGCATATAAAACACATACATTTGGAAAAATCAGCAGTTGCCACCCATCAGTGGAAGGAAAATCATGATACTAATCCTGAACCAAAACTATTTGAACACATAACAGGAAATCAAGAACTGTCAACATTTTCATCTGGAAGAACAAGATTCAGAGCGACCCGTTGCTAGAACCACCACCGGAGCATCTAAACAACCACCTGATATTGGAGGAAACTAGTCAGAGAAATTTTGAAAGTGTGCATTTGTTTGTGTAATTAATGTACTCAATTTCCACTTTTAATTTAATTTTTGGCAAGTTCATATTTAATACATTGTAACATTAATGTAATTTTTTTTCTGCTAAGTGAAGATCTATGTTAGAGAATGCTGAGGCATAGGTTTCATCATTTTCAATAAACTTTCATTCAAACAATTTGCAATGTAAACTCAAACTTTGACTGAGGAATGCTCTTCAGTCCAAATTATGAACTAATTTCTATGTCTGTTAAGTGATTGTAATATTCAACTGTTATAATAAATTCTAACAATAATATACTACTTTATGCGTGAGCTATATCAGTCTTTGCATTTGAAACAACAATAGTATAACAATTGCTGACCTGAGTAAAACTTTACATAATAGTTAAGTTAAAGCAACAATACATGCACTACAATATTGAGAGGAAACAGTTGAAATTCAATGTGCAGCAGATTTGCTTGGTGCAAGACGCTTCCTGAATGTTGACTGGATCTTGCTGGCAGCTGCGTGAAGTTCAGGATCGTTGAGGTCTATATCTGCAAGCTCGTCCTGCTCACCACACACATCTTTATTACACACTCCATCCGTCCATCTCATTCTCAAAAATTACTTTTCTTACTTACAAAGTAATGAAGCATGCACACTTTTACATGCATTTTAGAAACATTTAATAAAGGTCAACATCTTTGGCTAATATGAAAAATACTTTTTTGTGTATGTTACATTTACTTTTAAGGTTATGTTTTACCATTCTCTGTTTAAGAAGTTTATTAGCAATCTAAAATAACAAGCTAAATATTTTTATTATTCAACTTTACTAGACAATACTCAATCATCCAAACTTGTTTAAACACTTGAGCAAATTTTCTGTAACAATACACAAAGGTAGTATTTTAATGAAAAAGAGACTGGTTTTATGCAAGACCAGTTATTGAGAAAAAGGTAAATCTTATAAAGGTGTATGTTATTATACATACAAGTTATAGCAAGACTGCAGTGCATTTGAAATTCACTGTCTATTATGTTTGCAAATATCAGATGAACCTGATAACACTTCTTTATGTTTTGGGAGATTTGATGCTTTTAACATTTAATACTATAACTGTTACATCCATACAGACTTTACATACTACTTTCTATGCAGAGAATGTTCAGATTTACTTTCTTCTTATCAATTCTGCATTGTGGTTAGGTTAGAAAACAAATCTATTCTTTATAGAGTGAATAAAGTTTTGGAAGATGTTCAGTATTATAAAGTTGTTATTTATGGAGTTATTAACATGATTCAACATTTATGAGGCTATCATAATTCATTAGTTTTAATACAATACATAGGACTCGACTGTTAACTGACATTTTCTAGTAATATTTTGAGAATAAAAATGCAGGAAGGTCTGTAACTCATTTGTTTAAAATTCTTATTTTTTCCCCATTCTTTCCTCAATTGTTGAATAAGATGAGAGTAATGCTGGGTATTGAGAAGTGATTACAAGGTTACCAAACATCTCTGTCTCAGGGTTCTGAAGAACTTATTGAAAATATTAAGAGTTTTCACTTCAGTCCTCTTGTTAATTGTGAGATGTGGGCTTCCATTAAATGTTGGACAATTTGATAAGGCCATATTTTCACTAAGAATACAGGCAAGGTCATCCCCCACCCTCGCTCCCACCCCCAAATACTGTTACATTTTCTCGCAGTATTGTGTTGTGAAACAGTCTTATAAGAGCCAATGTAAATATGTTAAACCAGGCAAGGGCACGAGAGGAGAGGTAGCGACTTACTCACCCCACATTGTAACTGGTGGAAAGGGAGCATCCCTTACAGTTGGCACACCTGACCCCATCCTGTACTCCTGGTGGAAAGGGAGCATCCCTTACAGTTGGCACAGCTGACCCCACCCTGTACTCCTGGTGGAAAGGGAGCATCCCTTACAGTTGGCACACCTGACCCCACCCTGTACTCCTGGTGGAAAGGGAGCATCCCTTACAGTTGGCACACCTGACCCCACCCTGTACTCCTGGTGGAAAGGGAGCATCCCTTACAGTTGGCACACCTGACCCCATCCTGTGCTCCTGGTGGAAAGGGAGTGTCCCTTACAGTTGGCACACCTGACCCCATCCTGTACTCCTGGTGGAAAGGGAGCATCCCTTACAGTTGGCACACCTGACCCCACCCTGTACTCCTGGTGGAAAGGGAGCATCCCTTACAGTTGGCACACCTGACCCCATCCTGTGCTCCTGGTGGAAAGGGAGTGTCCCTTACAGTTGGCACACCTGACCCCATCCTGTACTCCTGGTGGAAAGGGAGCATCCCTTACAGTTGGCACACCTGACCCCACCCTGTACTCCTGGTGGAAAGGGAGCATCCCTTACAGTTGGCACACCTGACCCCATCCTGTACTCCTGGTGGAAAGGGAGCATCCCTTACAGTTGGCACACCTGACCCATTCCTATACTCCTGGTGGAAAGGGAGCATCCCTTACAGTTGGCACACCTGACCCCATCCTATACTCCTGGTGGAAAGGGAGCATCCCTTACAGTTGGCACACCTGACCCCATCCTATACTCCTGGTGGAAAGGGAGCATCCCTTACAGTTGGCACACCTGACCCCATCCTATACTCCTGGTGGAAAGGGAGCATCCCCTACAGTTGGCACACCTGACCCCATCCTGTACTCCTGGTGGAAAGGGAGCATCCCTTACAGTTGGCACACCTGACCCCATCCTATACTCCTGGTGGAAAGGGAGCATCCCTTACAGTTGGCACACCTGACCCCATCCTATACTCCTGGTGGAAAGGGAGCATCTCTTACAGTTGGCACACCTGATCCCATCCTATACTCCTGGTGGAAAGGGAGCATCCCTTACAGTTGGCACACCTGACCCCATCCTATACTCCTGGTGGAAAGGGAGCATCTCTTACAGTTGGCACACCTGACCCCATCCTATACTCCTGGTGGAAAGGGAGCATCCCTTACAGTTGGCACACCTGACCCCATCCTATACTCCTGGTGGAAAGGGAGCATCCCTTACAGTTGGCACACCTGATCCCATCCTATACTCCTGGTGGAAAGGGAGCATCTCTTACAGTTGGCACACCTGACCCCATCCTGTGCTCCTGGTGGAAAGGGAGCATCCCTTACAGTTGGCACACCTGATCCCATCCTGTACTCCTGGTGGAAAGGGAGCATCTCTTACAGTTGGCACACCTGATCCCATCCTATACTCCTGGTGGAAAGGGAGCATCCCTTACAGTTGGCACACCTGATCCCATCCTGTGCTCCTGGTGGAAAGGGAGCATCTCTTACAGTTGGCACACCTGACCCCATCCTGTGCTCCTGGTGGAAAGGGAGCATCCCTTACAGTTGGCACACCTGATCCCATCCTGTACTCCTGGTGGAAAGGGAGCATCCCTTACAGTTGGCACACCTGACCCCATCCTATACTCCTGGTGGAAAGGGAGCATCCCTTACAGTTGGCACACCTGATCCCATCCGGTGCTCCTGGTGGAAAGGGAGCATCTCTTACAGTTGGCACACCTGACCCCATCCTGTGCTCCTGGTGGAAAGGGAGCATTCCTTACAGTTGGCACACCTGATCCCATCCTGTACTCCTGGTGGAAAGGGAGCATCCCTTACAGTTGGCACACCTGACCCCATCCTATACTCCTGGTGGAAAGGGAGCATCCCTTACAGTTGGCACACCTGACCCCATCCTGTACTCCTGGTGGAAAGGGAGCATCCCTTACAGTTGGCACACCTGACCCCATCCTATACTCCTGGTGAAAAGGGAGCATCCCTTACAGTTGGCACACCTGACCCCATCCTGTACTCCTGGTGGAAAGGGAGCATCCCTTACAGTTGGCACACCTGACCCCATCCTGTGCATCCCTTACAGTTGGCACACCTGACCCCATCCTGTACTCCTGGTGGAAAGGGAGCATCCCTTACAGTTGGCACACCTGACCCCATCCTGTACTCCTGGTGGAAAGGGAGCATCCCTTACAGTTGGCACACCTGACCCACCCTGTACTCCTGGTGGAAAGGGAGCATCCCTTACAGTTGGCACAGCTGACCCCATCCTGTACTCCTGGTGGAAAGGGAGCATCCCTTACAGTTGGCACACCTGACCCCATCCTGTACTCCTGGTGGAAAGGGAGCATCCCTTACAGTTGGCACACCTGACCCCACCCTGTGCATCCCTTACGTTGGCACATCTGACCCCATCCTGTGCATCCCTTACGTTGGCACATCTGACCCCATCCTGTGCATCCCTTACAGTTGGCACACCTGACCCCATCCTATACTCCTGGTGGAAAGGGAGTGTCCCCTACAGTTGGCACACCTGACCCCATCCTGTGCATCCCTTACGTTGGCACATCTGACCCCATCCTGTGCATCCCTTACAGTTGGCACACCTGACCCCATCCTATACTCCTGGTGGAAAGGGAGCATCCCTTACAGTTGGCACACCTGATCCCATCCTGTACTCCTGGTGGAAAGGGAGCATCCCTTACAGTTGGCACATCTGACCCCATCCTGTGCATCCCTTACGTTGGCACATCTGACCCCATCCTATACTCCTGGTGGAAAGGGAGCATCCCTTACAGTTGGCACACCTGATCCCATCCTGTATTCCTGGTGGAAAGGGAGCATCCCTTACAGTTGGCACACCTGATCCCATCCTGTACTCCTGGTGGAAAGGGAGTGTCCCCTACAGTTGGCACACCTGATCCCATCCTGTATTCCTGGTGGAAAGGGAGTGTCCCCTACAGTTGGCACACCTGATCCCATCCTGTATTCCTGGTGGAAAGGGAGTGTCCCCTACAGTTGGCACACCTGATCCCATCCTGTATTCCTGGTGGAAAGGGAGTGTCCCCTACAGTTGGCACACCTGATCCCATCCTGTATTCCTGGTGGAAAGGGAGTGTCCCCTACAGTTGGCACACCTGATCCCATCCTGTGCTCCTGGTGGAAAGGAGGCATCTCTTACAGTTGGCACACCTGACCCCATCCTGTGCTCCTGGTGGAAAGGGGGTGTCCCCTACAGTTGGCACACCTGACCCCATCCTGTGCTCCTGGTGGAAAGGGAGTGTCCCCTACAGTTGGCACACCTGATCCCATCCTGTGCTCCTGGTGGAAAGGGAGTGTCCCCTACAGTTGGCACACCTGATCCCATCCTGTGCTCCTGGTGGAAAGGAGGCATCTCTTACAGTTGGCACACCTGATCCCATCCTGTGCTCCTGGTGGAAAGGGAGTGTCCCCTACAGTTGGCACACCTGGCCCCATCCTGTATTCCTGGTGGAAAGGGAGTGTCCCCTACAGTTGGCACACCTGATCCCATCCTGTATTCCTGGTGGAAAGGGAGTGTCCCCTACTGTTGGCACACCTGATCCCATCCTGTATTCCTGGTGGAAAGGGAGTGTCCCCTACAGTTGGCACACCTGATCCCATCCTGTATTCCTGGTGGAAAGGGAGTGTCCCCTACAGTTGGCACACCTGACCCCATCCTATACTCCTGGTGGAAAGGGAGCATCCCTTACAGTTGGCACACCTGATCCCATCCTGTGCTCCTGGTGGAAAGGGAGTGTCCCCTACAGTTGGCACAGCTGACCCCATCCTGTACTCCTGGTGGAAAGGGAGTGTCCCCTACAGTTGGCACACCTGATCCCATCCTGTGCTCCTGGTGGAAAGGGAGTGTCCCCTACAGTTGGCACACCTGACCCCATCCTGTGCTCCTGGTGGAAAGGGAGTGTCCCCTACAGTTGGCACACCTGACCCCATCCTGTGCTCCTGGTGGAAAGGGAGTGTCCCCTACAGTTGGCACACCTGATCCCATCCTGTGCTCCTGGTGGAAAGGGAGCATCTCTTACAGTTGGCACACCTGACCCCATCCTGTGCTCCTGGTGGAAAGGGAGTGTCCCCTACAGTTGGCACACCTGACCCCATCCTGTATTCCTGGTGGAAAGGGAGTGTCCCCTACAGTTGGCACACCTGATCCCATCCTGTGCTGCTGGTGGAAAGGGAGTGTCCCCTACAGTTGGCACACCTGATCCCAACCTGTGCTCCTGGTGGAAAGGGAGTGTCCCCTACAGTTGGCACACCTGATCCCATCCTGTATTCCTGGTGGAAAGGGAGTGTCCCCTACAGTTGGCACACCTGATCCCATCCTGTGCTCCTGGTGGAAAGGGAGCATCCCTTACAGTTGGCACACCTGACCCCATCCTATACTCCTGGTGGAAAGGGAGCATCTCTTACAGTTGGCACACCTGACCCCATCCTGTACTCCTGGTGGAAAGGGAGTGTCCCCTACAGTTGGCACACCTGACCCCATCCTGTGCTCCTGGTGGAAAGGGAGTGTCCCCTACAGTTGGCACACCTGATCCCATCCTGTGCTCCTGGTGGAAAGGGAGTGTCCCCTACAGTTGGCACACCTGACCCCATCCTGTGCTCCTGGTGGAAAGGGAGTGTCCCCTACAGTTGGCACACCTGATCCCATCCTGTGCTCCTGGTGGAAAGGGAGTGTCCCCTACAGTTGGCACACCTGATCCCATCCTGTGCTCCTGGTGGAAAGGGAGTGTCCCCTACAGTTGGCACACCTGATCCCATCCTGTGCTCCTGGTGGAAAGGGAGCATCCCTTACAGTTGGCACACCTGACCCCATCCTGTGCTCCTGGTGGAAAGGGAGCATCCCTTACAGTTGGCACACCTGACCCCATCCTGTGCTCCTGGTGGAAAGGGAGCATCCCTTACAGTTGGCACACCTGACCCCATCCTGTGCTCCTGGTGGAAAGGGAGCATCCCTTACAGTTGGCACACCTGATCCCATCCTGTGCTCCTGGTGGAAAGGGAGCATCCCTTACAGTTGGCACACCTGATCCCATCCTGTGCTCCTGGTGGAAAGGGAGCATCCCTTACAGTTGGCACACCTGACCCCATCCTGTGCTCCTGGTGGAAAGGAGGCATCCCTTACAGTTGGCACACATGACCCCATCCTGTGCATCCCTTACAGTTGGCACACATGACCCCATCCTGTGCATCCCTTACAGTTGGCACACATGACCCCATCCTGTGCATCCCTTACAGTTGGCACACCTGACCCCTGCGACTGCCGAGCAATGATATCCTCTGTCCTGTAGATTACAAGTGCTAGCTTACCACACTCATATTGCACTTTGTGTGTATAACATCACTAAACTGTTTCTTTAAGGTTATGCGTTTTACAGTGGCGAAAATGTCTTTCAATAAATAGCAGGTTTAACAATTGCAAGTCCTCTCTGCTACGGCAATATACTGGGGCCATTAACAATTTCACTAATAACACAACATGGGTAGATATCTGATAAATAATTTAAAACTTTGAAGGTGATGCTAGCTCTGAGGTGCAACACTTGAATATAGTCCAGTCATCCGCTTCTAACAGAAATGATTTAAGTGATACAACATGCAGACAGCTATAACAAGGGGCGAACCATAACCTAAAATTTCCTTCTTTTAAATGATGTTAAAGTAGGTACTTGAGTTATGTCAAGTATGAGTGAAAATGCAGCTTTATGAAATCACACAAAAGCTAATGAACATCCGGTATAAAACTGGCATTTATGCTACTATAAGTCTGCAAGTGTAGTAATGACATGTCTTCGGTTTGTTTTGAAGGTTATGTCAATACTATTAAGCAAATTAACGGGACTTATGCGTGCAAATGGCTTCAAACCACAACAAAACTTGTAACTCTGTCATTCAGGTGTTAAAATTATACAATAAAAGTACAACGTGTAACGGATTAATTGGTGGGAGCACGAACGGCCGTTCGAAGAGCCAAAAGAGAGGGTGCCCGGCAAAAGATGGAACAGCTTGAAATGGCGTCAGAGACAAAAGCCGGTTGCCTGTGGGATTCTACTGCGTGGTGAGTGTGTGGTTAGAAGTCTACCGTGAGATGTGACCAGCTGTGGGCCAGCCCTCGGCAAGGGGAAATAGAACCCGGGCGCCATTGCAAGTGGTTGGCACGGCGATCAGCCGTGGTGAATGCAGGACAGGCGCATAAGCCTAATCCTGCTAGTTACATGTAATTCAACATGTAATTCACATTTTCAGCAAGCAGTTATTCTCTCAGATTCCAGGGCAGCAATTATAGCAATTACTTCCAAGTTGTCACCAAAAAACCAAACTATTATAGAATGTTGGAAGATGCTTAGCCATCTAACAGCACTTCAAAAACACCTAGTCTTCCAATGGATACCGGCTCACTGTGGACTGAGTGGTAATGAGAAAGCTGATTTTCTTGCAAAAAAAGGGTACCAGCTGTGTACAAAAATCTATAGTTAATTTACCATTTTATGCAGCTAAAAGATTAGTCAACTCTGAATTCAAAAAAATTATTGCAAAATATTACTATGAAAAATCAAAGAATAAAAGATGGGAACTACCAAACATTCAAACAGTGATTCCTGAGTATCCTCGAAAAACAGTAGTTGCAACCTTCAGGTTGATTACAGGACATGATTGTCTGGCAAAACATTTAAACAGAATTGGGATATATTCTTCACCACACTGTCCTCTATGTGATCTGCAAGAGGAAATGGACCGAGACCACCTTCAAATATGCCCGGCCACTTCTAGTGCCCCATCCATCAGTGAAAAATATTGGAGAGCAAGAGGATTAATGACTTCATTGTCAGAAATCCAGCATTAGCTAACAACAACATGTAATTCAACTTGGTGCACGTGGTTCCTTTGGGAAAGGAACGGTATGGACTTCTGAGGTGATTGTGCCAGTTAAGGCTGGTAAGCGACGTCGCCTATGTGGAAAGGAGGCTTCGATGAGTGGCTGTGAAACCAGAGGACACAGTTGTACACTGTCGACCAGGGCGTAGCTATTCCAGGCTGCAAGTTCTCCGTACATCCTATATCTTCGAGTGCCGACATCGGGATGAGTATCAGTTTAGTTAATAATACTTTGTAGGAGTGGGAAAACTCCAGAGGGACAGTTAATAAAGGGGGGTTGCTCTGTATGAGGCCCTTAATCAGTAAACCGGAGAGCAACTCGGTATAGGTGAAGATTGTCACAGACTGTAAGCAAGATTTCCAGTTAGATAGTATTTTCTCCGCAATGTTCTTGATTTCAAATATAGGAAAATTTCTTGTTTTCATCATAGAATTTTCATGTTAAGATTTAACAGAGTCCATTATCAAATTTGTTGTTTCATTTTAATATTTTTAGGTTACTATGTAACGGAGTCCATTTTAAAATTATTGTTGTCTTTAATAATTGCTTGTTAATACTTAACACTGTTCATTATAATAAATGTTATGTTGTGCTGTAGTTTGTTGTGTTACTTGGTAGTATCCTGTCACGATCCTGCGGAATACGTTATTAAGGAAAGGGAAAGGGAAAGGTAGTAGGTGTAAGTAAAACGCCAAAAGGTGGCGTAACAAACGAAAGGCATAAAGGCTGGTTCACAGCAACGAGAACGGGAGGGCACCAGTTTATCGCTAGAATAGAACAGTTTATTGGCCGTTAGGCTGTTATACAACATTGCATTTAATAAGTTAAATTAGAGCTTATTCCTTGTCTTCAACGTGAGCCGAGCCTCGTGGCTGTCCACTCACGCTAATTGTTTTTGCAGCGATTTGAAACCGAGCCGAAGTCACTCGTTTTCTGAACGCTCAAAACGTTGAACCTATTGACATTTATACGTAAATAAAGAATGTTTACGTGAAAATGCATTAACGAGTCATCGGTGAGCAAATGGTGCATTCTATTCAATGAAGGAAGAACCAGCGTACATGATGAAGATCTGAGTGGGAGGCCCTCACTTGTTAACGGAAGTACCTAGTGAAGAAAAAAGTTGATGGCACAATTCCGGTACATTACACGGATCTTTTCCACAAATTGCACATTCGCTCCTGCGTGAAATAGTGACAGCGCACCTTGTGTGCTCAGTGGGAGCCCAAAATCTGGAATAATGGCTGGCTACAAGGCAAATCGCATGGCACCAGCCCAATATGACACAGAGGGTGTAACTGGAGAAGAAACTTGGGTTTCGTACACGGCAACTACGAGAACTTGGGGGTGGGAAACAGTGTGCAAGCGACGACGAACTCAAGCAAGCAGTGACAGCCTGGCTTAAATATTTGGTGGCAAATGAGTACAACAAACGTCTTGACATAAAGTAGTGTCAAGTTCTGTAAGTTTAAAAATAAATTTAGTACTGACATCTTTTGTTTTGATCAATCATGTTCATTCGTCCCTTACTTTCTGGAGGACCCTCATATACAGAGTATAAACAATATACAATGATATTACACATTGGACATTCATTTTTTTCTAGCTTGCGATTAGAGAGAGCTCTAGCGACTGTTGAAGGGCACGACCGCCTGGATACAGCGGACAGTCTAACACGCACATGCCGAGAAGTCGGCCAAGTCTTCCCACCCCTTCCTGACAGCTTCAACACTGAGGAACTAGCTTGCGATTAGAGAGAGAGAGCTGTAGCGACTGTTGAAGGGCACGACCACCTGGATACAGCGGACAGTCTAACACGCACATGCCGAGAAGTCGGGCAAGTCTCCCCACCTCTTCCTGAGAGCTTCAACACTGAGGAACTAGCTTGCGATTAGAGAGAGAGAGAGAGAGCTGTAGCGACTGTTGAAGGGCACGACCACCTGGATACAGCGGACAGTCTAACACGCACATGCCGAGAAGTCGGCCAAGTCTTCCTTCCCCTTCCTGACAGCTTCAACACTGAGGAACTAGCTTGCGATTAGAGAGAGAGAGCTGTAGCGACTGTTGAAGGGCACGACCGCCTGGATACAGCGGACAGTCTAACACGCACATGCCGAGAAGTCGGCCAAGTCTTCCTTCCCCTTCCTGACAGCTTCAACACTGAGGAACTAGCTTGCGATTAGAGAGAGAGAGAGAGAGAGAGCTGTAGCGACTGTTGAAGGGCACGACCACCTGGATACAGCGGACAGTCTAACACGCACATGCCGAGAAGTCGGCCAAGTCTTCCCACCCCTTCCTGACAGCTTCAACACTGAGGAACTAGCTTGCGATTAGAGAGAGAGAGCTGTAGCGACTGTTGAAGGGCACGACCGCCTGGATACAGCGGACAGTCTAACACGCACATGCCGAGAAGTCGGCCAAGTCTTCCCACCCCTTCCTGACAGCTTCAACACTGAGGAACTAGCTTGCGATTAGAGAGAGAGAGCTGTAGCGACTGTTGAAGGGCACGACCGCCTGGATACAGCGGACAGTCTAACACGCACATGCCGAGAAGTCGGCCAAGTCTTCCTTTCCCTTCCTGACAGCTTCAACACTGAGGAACTAGCTTGCGATTAGAGAGAGAGAGAGAGAGAGAGAGAGAGAGAGAGAGAGAGAGAGAGGGAGCTGTAGCGACTGTTGAAGGGCACGACCGCCTGGATACAGCGGACAGTCTAACACGCACATGCCGAGAAGTCGGCCAAGTCTTCCTGACAGCTTCAACACTGAGGAAACTTACATGATGCAAACTTAGAGCTTTAATTACTGTTCTGCAGTGATGATTTAAACATTGAAATAAAAGGTTTCAAACTTTCAGCATTACTGGGCAATTATATCTTAAATCTTTATACCAAATTTCATTATATTATTTTATAAACTTTAAATCAATAGGTTTCCATTTGAGTTTTCATTCCGGATTGAATACTGCATGAAAACGCGGATTGAGATCAAACTGAACCCTTGGATGCGATCCTCTTAGAAGTGAGATTGGATCGAACTGTTATTGCATGGAAACACCTATCATATTCAAATCGAGTTGAATGCACGAGAGACGCTAACTTGCACTGTACTCGTCACACGCTATACGCTCGTCATTTGGTTTTCTTAGTGAAAGTGATGGAATGAAACACAAGTCACTTTTATTGCTTTTATAAAGTCGCTACATATTCTTCTCAAAAACATTCACTAACCTCAAAACATACAGAAAACATATTCTTACAGGTTGGCCAACATAAACCAATAGATTTCACTATTTGGGATTGGAGTTAAATCGATTTCAATTCCCCATTTAAACGCAGTGAATCTTTAAAATGTTGAGAAACTGTTTGTAACCTTGCATTCAGCTGAAGCATTTTAACCTGAGAAATGCACATGTTGTGAAGGACTTTCTTGCATTTTTACTGACATACCCACATACTTATGGTAACAACATTACACTACTCATCTTGGTATAGAAATATGTAGGTAATGAGAAAATACAGTTAAACATCACAACAAGCAAAGGCACTTTATTACATGAAGTAGGTAATGAGAGGTTAAGTACATGCTTGTTCCTATATTACATACATAAGTACGTACTTCATTTCACACTATTATTAGGAAACTTCATCATTACAATACTACAACTAACAGTCTATTGTTTTCACATGCAAAAATTCCAAAGGAAATGTAAACTTTTACAAAATCGTCTTATTCCTCTAATGTGAACAACGAGATGTGAATATACTAGGAGAATAACATGCACATATGTACATACGACATTTGCTATTTCATACTGTGTAGGTATTCAGCAAGTTGAGTGGTTTCTTTCCTCACTGTCACAGGTCAAAGTACAATCTTTTCCTTTATTATGCATCTACGCTTGTTGGTTCACATTATACCTTTAATGCTCGCATAGCACAACATGGATTTGAAAGTAGGTATTCTCATTCTAAAAGTTTGAAACCAAACATCTCCTCAGCTTTTCATAACAGGTGAATCAATAATCACCTACAGTTTATACACATGCAAACATTGCTGTATCGCTTGTTTCTTTAAATTGGGTTTTTACTTATTAATGTTGTCTAACTTCTATGGCCTTAACCTAGTTCACATTCCATATTGAATACTGCAAGGAAACGCGGACTGAAATCGATTTGAATCCACCAAAGGTGCTAATTTCTACCGGTCATTTCGTTTTCTTAGTGAAAGTGCTGCAATAAAACACCGCGTGGCCGAGCGGTTAAACCGTTCGTCTACCATCTAGGCGTCCCGGGTTCGATCCCAGGGACTCGCATGTTGTATTCGTAGGAGGGTTTTCAAATCATCCTCTTCGTCACTCTCATACTGAGCACTTCACTCTGGTGCACACATACATAGGCCTATCGCTAAACAATGCATTTGTAGTAACCCAATTTTCAGTCGTGCAACTACTGTTGTGCTCTACCGGAGTTCTCCCTTTAATGCCCAGTAAATAACTCTTGTCTAAACCTTGCGTTAATGCACCCATGTGAATTAGGCATAGCTTTTTAGCAATGCAGTATGATGTGTGCAAGCTCTGTGTAATACAAATCAAATTCCATATTAAGTGAATCTGACATTATTAATTTAATATTTTTTGTTGTATAATACTATGATAATGGATCTTATTTATGTAATACTCCAGTTTAATTGTTAAAGTTTTATTCTGGCATTTGAGGTTAGGATATTTGCGACTAACGTTAATACTCTGTTTCGTGTTTCATGTTTTATACAATATGTCTTTATTTATGTACCTACCTCGCCTGTTATACTCGTATTTCTAATTAGTTAAACTTGAAATGCATGTTCCGTTGTTATTTACTGCTGCGCGATGATTAGATTATTAGTATATATATATAAAGAACTTGAAGGCAGTGAAAACAAAGATAAAACAGTTATACAAAACAGAGATACGTATAAAAACACGAATCCTTTACCTGCTGAATACTGGGGAGAGGTTAGGTTAGGTTAGTTTCCTGTAGATGTGATGTTGTTTCACTCCGGAGCATCACAGTAAAACAACCAATGGGGAGCCTGAAATCATACTGCACATGCACTTTAATAGTAATAATAATACTTGGTTGATTAACAACGCTGTCAATTGCCAGGATCATATCAGCGTCGCCAGTGTGCCGGAATTTCGTCCCGCAGGAGTTTGTTCTTTTACATGCCAGTAAGTCTACTGACACGGAGTTGTCGTTTTTAACCACACTTATAAACCATCAGTCTGGGCCGGGCCGGACTTGAACCCGCGACCTTGGGATCAGTAGGCCAGCGTCTAACCAACCAAGGCAATTTTGAATCTCTATTCATTACACTTTCAAATCTATGTTGTGCAATTAGAACTTTGACATTTCTTGATAGTGTTCAGTTTGTTTAGGAAGTAGGTATCTATACATGTGTATGTCCAGAAGTAGTCAGAGAAAACAAAGAAACAACGCTGGGAAGTGCCCAATGTGCAACCAACAAGATCATATTGAGAGAAGGGCAACAATTCTCGTATTTTCTGTCCTACGGCAATCACTTGATTTTCAAAATGTAACTTTGTGGACACGATAAATGAGTTGGCCAAGAAAAAATGAAGTAAAATATTTTTGCGCTATTGTAAGCATTGAAGTAGCCCTAAAATATTTTGAATACAAGTTTGAATGAAATAAATAAGTTCCATGTATTTGATTTTGTAAACATTTGCATATAACTTCAGTTCAACTAATATTCCATGCTGCACTTATTGCTGGTATTCATCTAAAACGTGTTTCGTTAGCAAGTTCCTAACCTCATCAGGTTACGTCAGCTGTTGCACTTTGAACTCTGGTGACGATTGATAAAGTTCAAGTTATTTCTCAAAATTAGCATTTCGTTCTTTTATGAAAATCTTTTCCCTCGAGGGCAATATTGTTGCATCTTGAACACTTTATACTAAATTACTATTGTGATTTTCATTCCAAAAGTTTACTCCAATGCATATTTGTCTATTTATTTGTTTTTGATGTTTCTAAACATTTTTAGGCATAATCTTTAGATTCCTTATATTTTCTTCAATGTAAAACTTGGTCCTATGTTTGTAATTTATGCGTAAACACTTGAAGTTTTGTGTATGGGTTTTTTGGTCTGTTTTGTGTGAATTCAGAAAATGTTGTTGTACGGTACCAAAGTAATGTTGTGTTGTTTGGCGCGTGTCGTTGTGGAGCATGGAGTATTAGAAATGCTATCTATTAACTTGATGTTTCAGTGTGTCACAGAGTGCACGTTCAGAAAGATGCGTTGTTTCTCTGTTTACTGATCGGTGGACATATGCTGGGCTCGCTGGGTGTGACACCAGATGTTACAGACTGACCTAAGTCGGAGTGGTGCTGGATAGGGCGTAGGTACAAGCGGATTGTCACTAAATATTCAGATTCTGTATGGTTCTGAAAGTGAGGTTAGGTTTAATAAACCTTTTCAGCCACGTTCATCCACTTACTTAAAGACTGCGAAGAAAGTAGCGCACGCGTAAGTTGTCCTGTGGATAAATCTGCTCGATCGTACACATGCAGTTTCATGTTGTTGATTCTTTCGGCGTTACTTTTGGTTGTAATGTAAACAACATTGAACCGCACTTCCATAGCAGCACTCACCTTGAAAATGTAGTCCCTTAACTAACACATGCAAAATAGATTTTAATTTTAATTAACTAAAGGAATTACTTGCAAAAACGGATTGAAAAGCTTCTAGTAAGAATAAACGAAATACATTACTATGAGAATTCATTATGAACGTTACATTTAACTCTGCATATGCACGCAGCCGTGGATGTACATACCGCTTGTTCAAATGGCGCCTGTTGTGAAGTAAGAAAACATCGTTAAGGGAAACTATTACGTCATTTTGAGGCGCTGGTGTCACAAAGAGGGTAATTTGGCACGATTTATACCGTCATGGCAAGGCGTTTTATGCTAGCACTGCATAAACCAATTGTTGTATAAAACACTACAAAGTGTTGTGACAAATAGCCAACACAATGATTTGATATTTTTTATTTAATATCCGCTCCTTCACTTGTATTGGTGTAAGTAAGAGTCGCTAGATGGCAGTGGTGCTCCTATGTAACACGCAGTTGAGAAGCCGGTAACGCACCAATCAGAAGGATCCGCGGAGGTTGTTTACATTACAACCTAAAGTAAACATGGGCCACGTGCGTACTAAGGAAGAATTGCTAACGATGCGAGTTAGTGGGATTGAAACGCCATTCTGATATCTCACTGATCGGAGAGAGAGCGAGGGAGGAGGGTGTGGAGGGCAGTGAGGGGAGAGAGGAGAGTGTCGGGGGAACAGAGGAGAGAGACATGGTTGAAGGGACTGAGGAAAGTGAAGAACCTGTCGCCGTCGTCCCTGAAGCTGACGAAGGCAAGGGAACCGTGGAAGGAAGACACGAGGTTGCAGAAGGGAATGACGGAGATGAAGGAAGCGGTGATAAAAAGCAGGGGAAAGAAAGCTTCGAGGATTGTGAGTTAGGTGATAGTAAAGAAGAACGGGGACTGGACACGGAGGAAGCTGTGGACAGAGAGTACGAGAAGAAGGAAGACAAGCTAGAACTGGCACTCAAGCGACTATCTGGGGGCACTCGCCCAGCTGAGCCCAGTACACTCGTCGTCGCCGTCGTCAGAGTAAACTTTCCCTGGCCAGGCTTGGGGGAAAAGGGTGTTTCGTGAACGTGGTCTGCGCCTCTCCCATCTGCAGCGTAACACAACATTCATCTCATTATTGCAACGCTTCACAAACTGCAAAAACCTACTCAGAGAAATCTAGTGGCACTTGCAAACAAGAAAACAAAACATAATGCATCTGTAAAAATTAACAATCACAGTTTCATATCATTGCTTTGGCTTTTTCCACATTATTTGATACTTTATATAGTAAATGCACAACACAGATGGTTTCAACAATGGAAATGCGTATAACACAATCAAGAAAAATATATACAACCTCTTCGAGAACCTGGAAATCGCACACACTGCACTTTCTTATGTACGAAATCAATGGCGCAATGTATCTCCATTTTGTTACAACTGCGCATGCGCTCAGGAAAGTGCCAACACATTAGTACTAGCTAACTCCGCGAAAATATTGATTTATTTCAGTTCTTCTTGAAAATGCACTCATTACCAAGTTATATATTATTCGTTATTTAAATCTAAGTGTTTTTCCCCGATATTGAGATTTACTTTCACAAATCCTAGAGCCCCGTTTCGCAGGTGCTTCACTCCTCTTTTTATAAAAACATCCCCAGACTACGGTTATGGACCTCATATTTGTATGTACATATGTAAGTTTGGAATATGCTTTCTAACAATATAGATTCCTAACATATTTCCACAGACTGCTATAGGAGAATTTCATACTAACAACATTCAGTGATTAAGTTTCTTATTGAAGTTGGAGGCATATTTTTACTAATATGTATATCTACTAGACGAGTTAAATCGGAGGTGAGGTTAGGTTAGGTTAGCTCTATATAAGCCGTGTTAATAAGACAATGGTTTTAAATATTAAGCAACTCGAGCAAAGTGAGCGTTAGTTAACACGTTTATTACTAATATAGTCATAAAATGAGCTAGGAGTGAGGTTGGGTTAACCTCTACTTCCTTCATGTTGGATCACTGTTGCTTGAAGCGCTGGTAGCTCAAACTGCGAGCCCTCTACAGTATTGTAGGGGTTTTCTAGTCAGTCTTTTGCTAATGTTGGAATAATACTTGAGAATCAACGGTATCAAACATTCACCTCTTTTACCATATACCAGATCTTAACATAAAAGTTAAACCAGATACCTACGTATGTCAAACAATTGCCAAGATATGAATGTTTTATTCACAACTCGCCGTTGCACGTTACTTTTTTAACCAGTTGGGCCTGAGCCACGCTGCTACGCTTTTGTATTGGTTCTCTGTGCGTTTTATGTTCAAGTTTCAGCGGATCGCGTTCGCTTACTGTCAAATAGCGAGCCCTTCACGGTCGACGAATTATCTATGACATTAACAAAACCTTATTAGAAAGTAAGCCGAGCGACAATAATGATTTTAATTTCTATTCCAGTGAATCCATTAGTTGGGAATGTAAATGAATGCGCATGCGTGCAGTGTATTGAGGCCTACCATGTAAATTTGGACTGTTAAGGTACTTGTAATATAACATATGTATATCCACACATAGAACAGTTGTGTGTAGGTACCGTAAGCTTTAAGTTCTGCGTTTATGCTCAAAAGATCAAGGCAATCACAATGAAACTATATATTTTGATTTTAACAGATACATTGCCTTAAAAAGCTATGCAACTTGCAACAAGGGTGGTTTATAGGGTGACATAACCCATCATGTCGTGATACCAGAGGAACAAGATAACCTATTGTGACATCACTAGGTACCTACATACATCAACAAATTTGGTTCAAGTTGTAATGTTAACCTTTTTGAAAATTTACCTATGTATTTCAGAAACTAAGATTTTTCCAAAACATGACGAGGGTATCATTTAACATGTATCTAAAACAAATATACATATGTGGGTATACCTACCTACCATAAATATAACAACTCATTCTTCGGCTGACAATCACTTCACATTGATTATCAGTAAAACAACATAACGAATTTATAAAGCTTTCCTGCTGCATGGGAGAAATTGTAGTAAGTATAATTACTTTAAATGCACATACATACATACATATAGTGAACTACTTGTTCATTGACAGTATTGGCTAAAGCTTATGTACAGTAAATACACATCTTCAGATTTACCCGCCTTTGCCGCCAGTCACTTGTCTCAAACTGCTCATGTACTGTACAACTATTGTTCACTTGGACATTTTGTGTGAGATAGAACTCATCTAGTGCCGAGACATAACATGACCAAAAAACGACGGTCAGGACCGGGCTGCCGCATCTCAGTGGCGGTGTGTGCAACAAAGACGCTCAAGGTCAGGCTACCTCACGCAAATGTGAACACGTAACAATAATCAGGGCGGCAGAACCAAAAGGAGTTTTGTAGATTATTCGAAAACTGTCCGGAAGCCGGCGTGTTTGTAGAAGTTCGAGGAACGTCCGTGTTACGTCATCCTCGCTCTATAAGGAAGCAAGGCAACAAACGGAGTAAGTTACAGACAAAAGTCAGTCAGTTGTTAGTCTGAGTGCGTGTGTCAGTTGTGTGTGTGTGTCGTCGCATCGTGAAGGAGGCAGTTAACGAGATTGTATCGTCAGAGCCAGCTGTCTGACAGACACAAAGTGTAGAAAGACAGTGAAAGGACTGAGTCAAGATTATGAGAAGAAAACAGTTGTGAGTTGTAATATGAAAAGCTGTAGACTGTGTTAACATCAGAAAAAGAGAACTGTGTATTTATGTAAACATTTTAGGGGAAAATAAAGTGAGAAAGATTAATTGGATTGCATTTTTGTCGTTCTTGTGACATTGGTGTCAGCAGTGGGATGTCAAATTGTCATTTTGTTGCAGTATTAAACATACCTAAGATTACTAATATGATGTTAAAGTTTCAGGAATTTCTATAATGTTCCAATTATTTTATAGAATATAGTTATTTTAATTTATTGTATGTAAAGAGTATAATGTTATCTATCAAGATATATGCTGAGATACAAGTCACATTTCACCTACACTCATGTTTCACGCTCTCGCTTCAAAGTCCTGACGCCATGAGCAGACAATCGAATGGCGGGGACGGCCGAATAAATCTGAAGAGCTGCAAAAGGCACTGCAGAAATGCTCTACTCGCAATCCTTCAGCTGTCAAAGATAAAATATTGTATAAATATATTATTTAACTAAACTCTATTGCGTTACTTATGCATAGCAAGCGATTATTTAAAGCACTAAGGCTACATATTTATTAAATTATGTTTTCGTTAATCTACTGGACTAAGAAATCGTTAATATAAATTAATTCATATGCTTGCTAAATAATATACTAAATATTAATTTATCAAAAGTTTAGCCACTAATCTATTGCTCTGTTTTTAATGTTTTCTAATTAGTATGTGTTACAGCTTGATCAACTCTTTTTGAACTTTGCAGATTAACCTAAAAGCTGGATTATAGCTAGACCAACTGTCTCGTTCTGATAACACTAGATTTATCTTCTTTTTAAATTTTCTGATGCACCACTTTAATACTTCGGCCTTTGAGCTCTTTATTATTACGTGGACATTACATCTATCAGGGATTCATGATATCATCTTAAGATTGTCGCATTGGCAAGAATCTTAATTTCTTCCTTCAAGTTCTTCATCTGCTGCATCTCGGATTTCGTTAGTAATTGCTCATCTCGTACACAGTGACCTTTACATGCCACTTCTGACACCAGCGTGTGTCCTTTGTTGTGGGCCGAGTCCGGCGTTACAATACATTTAAATGTTCCTTGTGGTCCAGTTTTTATATCACACTAACGAAATGTTTTACATAAAAAACGCAACAAGTATATATTGTAATAGACTTTATTGCCAATATGTTTGTATTCCATTACATCTATGATATAAACTTAAAAAATCTTATGTGTTGCACTCACATGACTTTCTCTACTCTTGTACTAACCATTCTTACAAACTCTTATTTCTATATCTTCGTGTTAGTTGAGATAAACATTTGTACAAATTATCTTATGGTTTATTTCCTTGTAGGTACAAGGGGAATATGGGAATACAATAGACTTTGAGCGATAGTCAAATGTTTTAAAGCTTTCAAATTCCGTTCTCTTTACACAGTTAATATATTAAAAATTAATGTTCCATTTGACACAAGTACAAGTTCTTCAAAACTCACACAAATAACGAGGAATATCTCCGAAATGGTTCACTATACAAAAAAGTTTATTGAGACATGAATTGTGTATTTTAGCAAGACCTACATTTCTGTATAGTAAGATTTGGTCTGTCTCTTGGGGCTTACCAATTATGCAAAAGTCATCCAGAGTAAATGCGGCTACAGGGCCTATAGTCAGAAAATACAAGATATGCATTTCGTTTGCCATAAAAATACCTTAAACATATGACATTTTAATCAAAATCATTTAAGCAATTTTCAAGAAAATCAAAGTTGTCGAAAAAGTTTCCATGTGAAGGATAGTTTAGAATGAAGCAAATTTATTCAAAATCTTTATGTCGCATGTTTGAAAGATATTAAACTTAAATACCAACTTTGGTTTTTAACCCACTTTTCGTTTTGAGTTATTCTGTCCACAGACACACTGACGCACCCGCGGACCCTTTTCTAAAAATGCTTATTTTGGATTCAGGGGGTCTCGAAACATACATTTCCGGTTAGATTTCTACATTGAACTTTTGGGTTGAATACAATAGTTGCTCTAGTTTAGTATAGGTAGTAGAGAAAGCAAAAGGGTGGCATTTTTAGTTGAGAATCAAACTTGGAGAATGCAATGGTAATTTATGATGGGCCGCTAGTGGCGCTGCAATATCTTGCGTTATCAGAACGAGACAGAGGGAATGTATCTAGGACTACAGACTAGACAATGAGGCGCAGGCTCGGCAACATTCCATAGTAAACTCTCCCCATAGCTGCAAATAACTAGAGAACAAGCAAATTTACGTACACACTCCAGCACAGTCCAGTCACAACTCGAATATGGAATCTTGCCTTTTGCAAAATTTAAAGTAATAACAAGAAATATCTCGGAAATGGTTCACTGCACACAAAAATAGTGTATTTTACATAAATTGTGTGTTTTAAGGGACAAACATTTTTATATACTACTATTTTGTGTAATTCTTACATTTTATCAGTTATCAAAACGTTATTGAGAATGAAGAGGACTTGTGAGGACATTCGCAGAAAATGCAAAATAGTAATTTCAATTCTCAATATCGTAAATATATCATAATTTAATCAAAATATTAAGCCTTTTGGAAAACAAAAATTTTCGAAAAATGTTCCACGCGAAGGGTAATTCGAGGCGCGTGGATTTTATTTTCGAGAAAATAAAAGTTTTCGAAAAATTTTCCATGTAAAGGTTAGTTTTGGGGTAGAAGGATTTCTTTGAGAAAATCAAAATTTTCTAAAAATGTTAGTGTTGCACCTTTGAAGTGCAAGAGGCCTTTTCTAGTATTTTGTAACTCAGGAAAGCTTAAAATGTATTTTCAGTGAAGCCTCTGTATTTATTACAGTATTGACATTTTAGTTACATAATCTCAAGTGGCTGTGTGTGTGTGTGTATGTGTGTGATGTCAGTAGAGGGTTGTTCATTGCGAGGGAGGGATTTGCTAAGTGATCCTGTGGCAGCATATCATTTATGCAACATACAAGGGTGTAATTACATCAGTCACGTGTTCATCTAAGGACGGGGATTAGCTGCGTCCACAATGAACTCCCCGCCTCCCCCCCCCCCCCCCCCAACCTATCAGCACCACCTTATTACTTAACAATGCAGATAAACGCACAACTTTCATATACACAATCCTTGTGGAGAAAAATATTGCAAAAGTGTTGATATAAATTGTGTTTTAACGAAACTGCATTCTATATAGGAATGTTTTGTGTATTTGTTAGTTTATCAGTTATATAAAAGTCATTCAGAATGAAGAGAACTTTTGAGAATATTCACAGAAAATTCAAAATATACATTTCATTTATTGTGAAAATATATTAACTATATAGTATTTTAACAGAAGTTGTTACAGCAAATTTTGGAAAATCTTCGCGTTGCATCGTCTTGTTTTTCAGTTATGTTCACCCACTGACTCTCACGCACTCAGTCAATCGCTCAATTGGTTACTCAGTGACTCACTCTATCGTTACTCAGTCACTGAGTTAGTCAGTCAATAGGTCGTCAGTCAGTCACTGAGATAGTCAGTTACTGAGTTAGTCACTAGGTCGTCAGTCAGTCGGTCGTCAGTCAGTCACTGAGTTAGTCACTAGGTCGTCAGTCAGTCGGTCGTCAGTCACTGAGTTAGTCACTAGGTCGTCAGTCACTCGGTCGTCAGTCACTGAGTTAGTCACTAGGTCGTCAGTCAGTCACTGAGTTAGTCAGTCATTAGGTCGTCAGTCAGTCACTGAGTTAGTCACTAGGTCGTCAGTCAGTCGGTCGTCAGTCAGTCACTGAGTTAGTCACTAGGTCGTCAGTCAGTCGGTCGTCAGTCAGTCACTGAGTTAGTCACTAGGTCGTCAGTCAGTCACTGAGATAGTCACTAGGTCGTCAGTCAGTCGGTCGTCAGTCAGTCACTGAGTTAGTCAGTCATTAGGTCGTCAGTCAGTCACTGAGATAGTCACTAGGTCGTCAGTCAGTCACTGAGATAGTCAGTTACTGAGTTAGTCACTAGGTCGTCAGTCAGTCGGTCGTCAGCCAGTCACTGAGTTAGTCACTAGGTCGTCAGTCAGTCACTGAGTTAGTCACTAGGTCGTCAGTCGGTCGGTCGTCAGTCAGTCACTGAGTTAGTCACTAGGTCGTCAGTCACTCGGTCGTCAGTCACTGAGTTAGTCACTAGGTCGTCAGTCACTGAGTTAGTCACTAGGTCGTCGGTCAGTCACTGAGATAGTTACTGAGTTAGTCACTAGGTCGTCAGTCAGTCGGTCGTCAGTCAGTCATTAGGTCGTCAGTCAGTCACTGAGATAGTCAGTTACTGAGTCACTAGGTCGTCAGTCAGTCACTGAGTTAGTCACTAGGTCGTCAGTCAGTCACTGAGATAGTCAGTCACTGAGTTAGTCACTAGGTCGTCAGTCAGTCGGTCGTCAGTCAGTCACTGAGTTAGTCACTAGGTCGTCGGTCGTCAGTCACTCGGTCGTCAGTCACTGAGTTAGTCACTAGGTCGTCAGTCAGTCACTGAGTTAGTCACTAGGTCGTCAGTCAGTCACTGAGTTAGTCACTAGGTCGTCGGTCAGTCACTGAGTTAGTCACTAGGTCGTCAGTCAGTCACTGAGTTAGTCACTAGGTCGTCGGTCAGTCACTGAGTTAGTCACTAGGTCAGTCAGTCATTGAGTTAGTCACTAGGTCGTCAGTCACTCATTGAGTTAGTCACTAGGTCGTCAGTCAGTCACTGAGTTAGTCACTAGGTCGTCAGTCAGTCACTGAGTTAGTCACTAGGTCGTCGGTCAGTCACTGAGTTAGTCACTAGGTCGTCAGTCAGTCATTGAGTTAGTCACTAGGTCGTCAGTCAGTCACTGAGTTAGTCACTAGGTCGTCAGTCAGTCACTGAGTTAGTCACTAGGTCGTCAGTCAGTCACTGAGTTAGTCACTAGGTCGTCAGTCAGTCACTGAGTTAGTCACTAGGTCGTCAGTCAGTCACTGAGTTAGTCACTAGGTCGTCGGTCAGTCAACACTAATACAGACACAAACTTCTTCTAAAAGCTCGTTTAATCAGACTGAAAACATGTATTTGCAGCTAAATTTTGGTATTGAATTTTTGGGTCGAATGCAACACTTGCTTTGCTTGGTGTCGAGTCGGAGATGAGGACAAAGTTTGTGCAGGAGGTACTAACTCTGGTTATTGAGTTACTAGAGGCAATGGAGCGGACCGGACTGGACTGGACTGTGCTGGAGTCAGTAGTCAGAGTGAGTAAAGGCAGCTTTAATGGGCGCCACTTTCCTTCTGTGGTTCCTGCTGCTGCTGCTGCTCTTGAGGGGCGCCACTTCCTCCTACCTTCTTTCTGAACGTGGCCTGTATTTTGGAAGCGGCAGCATGTAAATCTGGATCATTTAGGTCGATGTCTGCCAACTCATCTTCCTCCTGCTGAAGTACAACAAAATACTTCTAAAACATGAGTTACTGAACACTTCCAGAAGCTTCGCAATAAGTACATCAGGCAGGAACTCTGCTTCCCAACATGAAAATCACCTACAACACTTCATTGCAATAAACACAATCAAAGGCATAAAAAGTCTCTCACATGACATTCTCTGCTGTTATACACATTCTTCTTACAATGAATAATTGATGCTGTTTTCACCTTTAGCGAAATTTGCGTGTGTTGGCTAACCTGTGACAGACAACTGACTATCACGTTGCGATATATCATGTATTTTATTACAAGCAACGTCATAAGACGTATGACCTAACCTATAAATTCTTGAGTGTGGCGTTGAATTATGAATTTAAATACTGTATATGACTAGAACATGTTAAATTATACACATAGAATATCTTTATTGCGATTAATGTAGTCCAGCACTGCCAACCGAGGAAAACGAAACACAAGATTCACATGTATTTCATCTTTTCTTGTTGTTATAACAGAAAAAAATTATAATCTCTCGTTATTTTTAACATTAACAAATTACCTTACTTCTAGGAAAATATATTAATTATTTATTAAAAGAAAAATTGTTAAAAACATAGTTGTCAGATTGAAATTGAATTTTAATGTGTAAGAAATTGTTTTTCAGTGTTTTATGGGATACAGTTGGCCACACTGAGTAACAATAATCCGCACTTGGTGTAAACACAAGCCGTGATACGCCGAAACCAAAGCACACCATGAAATATCGGAGACTATCTGGGAGTTTTCAAGATGCATGATAACCCTGGTAAAGACTACTTGAATGTAACGCGGTAGCGGCAATGTTCCTGAAACTGCTGAATAAATATCGTTCTGTTGCAACATAAACACGGGGCATGAGTCCACGGGGCGTGTTGTGTTGTGTTTTGTATTAGTCGCAGGTTATCGCGGAGGGATACAAGGGGCGGATCTAAGGCTGGAGAGTGTTGTTGTGTTTAACGCCCGCTTTTACTACTACGGCACCGCAGGCGGTGACACTGATGATACATGAAGTGGAGCACCGGTGGAATGAGATGGCGGGGGAAACCGGAGCACCCGGAGAAAACCCGCTCCAGCGCCGCTTCGTCCACCACGAATACCACATGCGGGAGGCTGGATGGAGTAGAGTATATAACTACTCTATGGAATAACCTAAGAAATAACATTACCTATAGTTATATCTGTTTGGCTATTTTAACACAACAACAGAAGGTAATAAAATAAACGATTTATTAAATAATGTTAGTGAGGACTTCTGAAGTTTATCTTTACTGTTAATCTCTTTGTAAGTGTACAGTTTATTATGTTCTTTACTTGATGTACTTATCCAAGTGAACATTCTTACACTGTTTATATCTATACTAATATTAACGTATTTATAGTTTGGTAAAAGTGTGGAGATTTCATTAACTGTGAATTTTAACACTGAAAGTGGCAACTGAATTTGCGTTGGCAACACTGACCGGAAGCTAATCGACAGAACGCCGTTGATTATCAGGTCATAAGGTAAATATTCTTCCGTAAATTTGTAAAACATAACAGTTACAAGTTATGACTCCAGCAGTTAAAACCTTCATTTATTAATTCTTCTTCAAACCTTATATGCAATTTACACGTCTTAACCTCAATAATTCTAATTGGAGTTAGTTGTTTTTATTTCTTTCTTCCAGTTATATAGAGTGAAAGTTACTTCATGTACTCGTATTACATGGATTAGCCGAGTAAAATGTCTTATGTGTTCCCTTTATTTCTACTTTGCGTAACAAAACCTCACATTACTTTCTCTACTCTGTATGCAGATAAACATTTGTACAAATCAACAGGTGGAATCAGGACTGAACGATTCAATGCCATAGCCGGGATTTGAACCACGGATTATCGAGCGGCTGCTCTAACCACTAATCTACCATAGCCAACTTGGCAGTATGACATTAAATTGCCAGTGATAGGTCTGTGGTTCAAATCCCACTTTTCACAAGTCACACAAAACGGTTAAGGGTCAGAATTTCAGAGCTCTCCCATAACAAGTTTTACTTCAAAATATATTTCCTGCGATTAAAACAGTAGGTATACCTGCATTGGGGTGTTTAATGGCCTACATTTTCATACACGTAATATAATCAAGTAGTTACAACAAACAAGGCCATTTTCCCGCTATGTTTGTTTCTAAACCACTTGACCAATAACGTTGAAACTGTACATCGCCGCGTATTCGTGACGTATTAGAGAGTAAGTAACTGGTGGTGATATCGTGGCACTGGTGGCCTGGGGAAACTAATATAGGCCTTACTTATGTCTATAAATAGTCCTTGTTCAACAAAGGCCCACCCCGGGCTGAGTTCAACGTTCTCTCTTGTAATTTCATTTTGTCGCACTCCCTCCGCCGCGGGGAATTCCCTACTTTTGTTCACGTAAAACGAGCGCAACAGCCACGGTATTGCTGCTAACTTAATAACTTACATTCACATGGCTCTCTCTCTGCAGCATCCACTTCACATCTAAACCTTTGTACATGCACGGGAAATAGGGAATGCAGGGCGATAGTCAAATTCCGTTCTCTCAGCAGCAAAACAAGATAACTACAGTAATATATACGTACTTACTCATAACATGAAGTAGATGTATTTCACATATTCTGTCTGAAAGTGAGTTTAAAGATGCTCACACTTCCTTTGGAAATATACCCGAGAATTCCACTCATGTTTCACTAACTTTAACCTCATTTCTTGTGGCGTTCGTTAGAATGCTCTTCCATATTGCTTATGTCATCGGAACCGTTTTCTTTGTGCACATCAACATCAAGCAAATCTTTAATCCCTTAACAGTTTCACTTTATCTTCATCACTTCTCTCGGAATGTTAAACGGGATAAGCTGCGCGCATACTCAACGTAAATACGCTAACCGCCACAGTCTTCTGAAGATTTGTCCATATAGAACGTTCTGGCTCTTGGTGTAAATTTCTAAGTGTTATATAAGGCAGCCGTGATGACGCTCAGTGAGAGACGTCCCGTGTTCGACTCCCCAGTGAGGGTAACAAACCAGAAATAGGCGATTAAGTGACACTGAAAACTTTACATCAGAGACAGCGATCTCTGTGAAGTGATAATGGAATGAGCGGAGGAAACCTGCCCACATGCACGTCCCTGGTATGCACTTCCTTAGCATTATTATTCTCTGTGGTACCGGGATCGAAGGCGGGTGAACACTCGCAGCTCTGTCATATTGCACTCTCACACGAGTACAAGAACGTGTTCCTGGCTCGAGGCCAGGTTATGTCCTACGCAAACCAGCCTTTATGTACATTTATAATTTATTGTCTTATTTTATGTTCGCTTTGAAAGGAAAGCCGTCTAACGCATGGAGGCACAACACCCTGCACCTCCCCAATGGGTAGACTCTATACGGGCTGCATAAAAGAATGGCAATCATACGCAGTTAACAGCTAAATACGAACTAGACAATATTTACCATACATTTTATACAAACAATACTTAAAATCAAACAAGTAAATATAAATTTATCGAAACATAACATTATTGTGATCGTCAAATACCATAAATGGTACATTAAGTTGCCGATGTGTCACGGTGAGAGATAAACACCTGATAACACGTTGGATCTTTTGTTATGAAGAGTGGGAATACCCTATATAACTGGAAGTAGTAAAAACAATTACATCCAATTGAGGTTATGACGCTTGTAAATTGTATATAAGGTTTAAAGAAGAATTAATAAACGATGTCTTCACTGCTGGAATCATAACTCGCAAAATTGTTATATTTCACATATTTAAAGAAGTATATTTACCTTATAACGTGATAATCAACGACTTTCTGTTAATTTATGTCTTCAAAAATTCAGTTGCCAGTTTCAGTGTTAAAATTCACAATTAATGAAATCTCCACACTTTTACCAAACTCTAAATACATCAATATTGGTTACAAGGAGATTAACAGTAAAGATAAAGTTCAGAACTCCTCACTTTATTTTATTATCTTCTGTTATTCTGTTAAAATAGTCAAGTTTATGTTATGTCTTAGGTTATGCAATTATTACTTAGTTGTTCTATTGTTATTCATTGTCGCCAACTGTATCCCACAAATCATTAAAAAATAATTTATTACTCATTAAAATTCAATATGTTTTTAACTGTTGTTCTTTTAATAAATAATTAACACGTTTTTCTAGAATTAAAATAATTTCTTAATGTTAAAAATAAAGTAACATTTGTAATAAACATGTCAATATTGTGTTTTGTTTTCCTTAGTTGCCAGTACTGCACTACAATAATTGAAATGGTGGTAATTTTCATATAATGTTTAGATATGGTTAGTGCAAGAGTAGAGAAAGTCATGTGAGTGTGAGACACCAGATGTCGTGCTTACTTAGCACGGTATTAAGGTTCAGGGAAGGTTTTGGTTGCAGACAATTGCTCGGAAGAAGCAAGATAATTACCACGCTCATTAAATGTCGCTGGCTTCTCTCCTCTAAATGGGTCTGACCCAATTTGCTCCCCGGTGTGACCTTTCCACTGACATTTCACTCACTCACTCGCTTGCTCAGGAATATCCCTTATCTGCCTATCTCTTTATCACTCAGAGTAAACATAACCTCCTCACACAAACTTCCACTTCACTTTTATGCAAATATCATAAACATGTAGCACTTCAATAAACATCGTTAGAGCCATTCTTTATGAAACCAACATGTGCGGAAGATGCTCCATGCAAAGGGTAGTTTAGGGTGGAGCAATGTCGTCACAACTCTTCCAATTTCATCCTTAAATGACAGCAAATGTTTAAATGCTTCGTTTTTACATCCTCTACTGCGTAAAGTAGAGCAAGTATTGTATTCCACCGAAAATTCGATGTCGACACTTCACCGGAAATATGTTTTGAGGTCCCCTGAATAAAAAAAAAGCATTTATAGAAAAAGCTCCGCTCGCGCATGCGCGTGCCTCTGTGTCAGTCACTCTGTAAACAGCATAACTCGGTCGGTTAAAAACCAAAGTTGCTATTTAAGCTTAATGTCTTTCAAGGATGCGACGAAAACATTGTGAAGAAAATTGCTGCACCCTAAACTACCCTTTACATGGAAATATTTTCGAAAATTTTGATTTCCTTGAAAATAAGTTTACGAGTTTGATGAAAATGCCATGTTTCAGATATTTTTATGACACATGACATGTATATCTTGAATTTTGTGGTTACAGCCCCTGTAGTAGTGTTTACTGTGGATCACTTTTGTATAACTGGTAAACCGTAAGAGATAGACCAAATCTTACTCTACAAAAAAATGTAGATCTTGCTAAAACACACAATTTATGCCCAAATTTGTTTTTTGTACAGTGAACCATTTCGGAGACATTCCTTGTTATTTGTCTGAGTTTTAGAGAACTTATACTTCTGTCAAATAGAACATTGGTATTCATATAATATATATATTAACCCTGTAAAGAGGACGGGGTTTGAAAGCTTTAAAAGATTTGACTATCGCTCCAAGTCTACTGTACTCCCATATTCCCCTTGTACCTACAAGGAAATAAGCAATAAGATAATTTGTACAAATGTTTATCTCAACTAACATGAAGAAGATATAGGAATAAGAGTTTGTTAGTACAAGAGTAGAGAAAGTCATGTGAGTGTAACACATAAGATTTTTTGTAATCTCTTGCTCGTAAATAGGCGCGCGCGCACACAAACACGGTCACGAATGTTTTTCTAAAAATAGTCTTTAATTTAGTGGAGCTCAAAACGTGTGTTTTAAGGAAAATCTCAGTATAGAACTTGGTTATAAAAATACAACTGCACTAAATACATACGTCATTGCGATATGAAAATACGATATGGAGTGAATCTAGTTTTCAGTTTAATACAGGCCTACTATCGCCACAGGCGTCGTGGGCGGGGTGCAGTAGTAGAGAGTGGGACGTGATCAGCACCCCAAACGCTCCTGGCCACGTACCGGGTGGTTCACCTGTTCCTTAGAGATAGGCAACACTTCATACTGTGAAAGCAACAAGGTCGGAATTGCCATGCTTGTCAATTATTGGTAGCCATACAAATCCAGCCAGCTCTTCATAGGAAAATAGACCTTAGCAGCAGTTCTTTCCCAAAGCAGACGCTGTTAAGGTCTATTTTCCCATGAACAATAGGCTAGAATTGCATTTGCATGTGGCCAGCTCTTCATAGGAAAATAGACCTTAGCAGCAGTTCTTTCCCAAAGCAGACGCTGTTAAGGTCTATTTTCCCATGAACAATAGGCTAGAATTGCATTTGCATGTGGCCAGCTGTTCATAGGAAAATAGACCTTAGCAGCAGTTCTTTCCCAAAGCAGACGCTGTTAAGGTCTATTTTCCCATGAACAATAGGCTAGAATTGCATTTGCAGTTGGCCAGCTCTTCATAGGAAAATAGACCTTAGCAGCAGTTCTTTCCAAAAGCAGACGCTGTTAAGGTCTATTTTCCCATGAACAATAGGCTAGAATTGCATTTGCAGTTGGCCAGCTCTTCATAGGAAAATAGACCTTAGCAGCAGTTCTTTCCAAAAGCAGACGCTGTTAAGGTCTATTTTCCCATGAACAATAGGCTAGAATTGCATTTGCAGTTGGCCAGCTCTTCATAGGAAAATAGACCTTAGCAGCAGTTCTTTCCAAAAGCAGACGCTGTTAAGGTCTATTTTCCCATGAACAATAGGCTAGAATTGCATTTGCAGTTGGCCAGCTCTTCATAGGAAAATAGACCTTAGCAGCAGTTCTTTCCAAAAGCAGACGCTGTTAAGGTCTATTTTCCCATGAACAATAGGCTAGAATTGCATTTGCAGTTGGCCAGCTCTTCATAGGAAAATAGACCTTAGCAGCAGTTCTTTCCAAAAGCAGACGCTGTTAAGGTCTATTTTCCCATGAACAACAGGCTAGAGTTGCATTTGCATGTGGCCAGCTGTTCATAGGAAAATAGACCTTAGCAGTAGTTCTTTCCAAAAGCAGACGCTGTTAAGGTCTATTTTCCCATGAACAACAGGCTAGATTTGCATTTGCATTTGGCCAGCTGTTCATAGGAAAATAGACCTTAGCAGTAGTTCTTTCCAAAAGCAGACGCTGTTAAGGTCTATTTTCCCATGAAGCCTATGCTAGATTTACATGGCTACTTAATGGTGGATAAGCACGGGAATTTCGACCTTGTTGCTTTCAGTGTCTGAGGTATCGCTTGCGTTCAAGGAAAGGTATACTGGCACACGCCTGAGAATTGTTGCTCGTCCTTTATCCAAAATATCAAATCAATAGAATTTAATGATGTCCTCAAATAAAAGAAGAGTTATGGTTTTTAGGGGCTAGGAGTAAACTTGTTCAACTTCTTAGGCACTACAATATAATTCATGACAAAAAATCTGATGTGTTACACTCACATAACTTTCTCTACTCTTGTACTAACCATACTTACAAACTCTTATTCCTATATCTTCTTCGTGTTAGTTGAGATAAACATTTGTACAAATTATCTTATTGCTTATTTCCTTGTAGGTACAAGGGGAATATGGCAATACAGTAGACTTTGAGGATAGTAAAATGTTTTCAAGCTTTCAAATTACGTTCTCTTTGTACAGTTAACACGTAAAAAATGAATAACAATGTTCCATTTGACAGAAGTAGGTAGTTCTCCAAAACTCACACAAATAACAAGGAATATCTCCGAAATGGTTCACTTTACAAAAAAAAAAAAAAAAAAAAAAAAAAAAAAAATATTCGGGCATAAATTGTATTTTAGCGAGATCTTCAGTTTTTGTATAGTAAGATTTTGTGTATCTCTTATGGCTTAGGAGTTATACAAAAGTACTCCAGAGTAAACAGTACTACATTATACATTTCATTTATCATAAAAATATGATAAACGTAGCGCATGTTGATCAAAATCGTAAGTTATTTTCAAGAAAATCAAAATGTTCTAAACATTTTCCATATAAAGGGTAGTTTAGGTTGGAGCAATTTTCTTCAAAATCTTCATGTCGCATCCTTGAAAGACATTAAACTTAAATACCAACTTTGGTTTTTAACCAACTTGTCGTTTTTGAGTTATGCTGTCCATAAACTGACATACACGAACCTTTTTCTAAAAATGTTTTTTGTTTTGGATTCAGGGGGTCTCAAAACATATCTCCGGTGAAATCTTGACATAGACTTTTTGGGTGGAATGCAATAATTCACTTACTTTACGTAGTAGAGAAAGTAAAGGTATAAACTTAAACTCATACTTAGTTGTGTGACTTAAATGGAAAAAAATAATTATAGAGGTTAGAAGGGAAGTGATTACACTAAACCAGAGATAGATCTCGATATCTGGAACACAATTTATATCTTACGTTTTTGTCTCTGACCATTTCTTACGGAGATATTTTAGTTTTCTCGAAAACAGGTTGGCAACACTGCAGGTGTCACTTTCACTAGTTCAGTACATAAACAAACATCGCAGTGGGGTGTCTTGTGAGCGTAGGCCAATCAGAAGCGTTCCCTCGTCCCTGCAAGCGACCGATGTGTTTACATCCAGAAGCCGGTTCAAATCCCTGACCAACCTCAACGCAACGTTGTCGAGTTCCTCTACTGATCTTACAAGTAAGAAACCATTATCTTGGTAAATTCTTCTGGAGTTACGGATCCAATGTAATAAGTTCCCTTCCACCCGGTATATAAGAAGTTTTTAAATACCTAGGTAAGATTTAAATAGTGAAAAGAAGTATTAAATACGACAGTTAATTGCTCTTTGACAGTAACCGTACGTAGGACAAACATTGGAAAGGTAAACTGATATTAAAAATGCAATGTCATAGCTGAAATATGAACGACGGACCTTGTAATCAGTGAGCTACCTTGCCAACATACCGGTACAGCCTTGAACTCTCCAACCGAGTGGTATTTTCCCTAGTAAACCACAAATGCACATAACCTTAATGGCGAGAAACATTTCAAAATTCCATCTTGACGTGACACTGAATTTTTCTAATTATATATTTTAAACTATTAAATACTTTAATAAGAAAATTAGTATAACATGTATAAAATATGCAATAATAACGCAGTAAAATTTACTGAAAAACCAAAAAATGCAAAACATAACCTTTTTTGGCTTTTTCTGATATTTATATTTGTTGCCTGTTATATACGTGTAAACACTAATGGTTAGATGTTTCAAAGCTAATTCCATTTTAAATAAATGTGTAGTATCAGAAATAGGAGTTCAAATTTTGTATATCTGTCAGTGCGTCTAAGGCAATTAGGCGTTCCAGAAATCAGCCCATAAGAAATATATTAGCTGAAGATTTGGGTAGATAGATCTGACTTAAGTTTTCTGTAAATATAAATGAAAGATAATTATTTTGTTGTTTGTCCCAGAACATGAGAGTTCGCATTTACCTTAGCGTCTAGCTTCTGCAGTTCCTTGCTAAGGTCATCTTCAGTCTTGCCCTTTGACGTGCCTGTCTGTTTTCTCGCCATGTGTCCTCTGAAAGATGCTTGGATCTTGGTCGCTGCGTGGCACAGTTCTGTAACAAACATACACTACGTCATTATATGTCTAGAGTGATCCATTTCCGAGATATTGCTTGTTAGCATAATTAGTACAAGAGTGAGTAGAGAAGGCCATGTGAATGCAACTCGTCACATTTTCTCCATGGCTGTACAGTTGGTGTATGTTTTAACTGCAGTCTCGCCAAAGAAAAGTCTTTTAAAGGGAAATAAATGGTAATTGTGAAAATAAAATATTCAATGAGTTTTAAAACGACTGTCTCCTTTCAATTATGCAGCACAATGGCTGGAATTTAAAACAGAATTATTTCCTTTTTATAGCTCTGACTCTCGTCCCTCCTTCAGCAGTTAAATGTGACGTAAGCAATTCGACGATTACGACCTGAATACAGAAAGTCGAACAAATACATGTCCCAAACATTTCATTACCAACTTAACGACCGTAAATTCCCCCATACAGTTAAAAGTGCACTTTTTAACATTATAGTATCACTAAATATGTTAGAACTGCTTTCGATGTTAATATTTTTGAGCCAGACGTTGAGGCGACTGATACTAATGTTGAGGACGACGGTTGGCAGCAGTGTACAACTTTACTGTCGGAGTAATGACAAAGTATTGCTGCTTCTTGTAGTAGGGTTTCCTGGATAGTCTTAATCTCAGGGTGTGCGTAGGGTTTCTGAAAGATGACATACCATATTTTAATGATGTATTACTTTATACGCTGCTTTGTTGAGATTTGCCGAACACTATTTCCGATATAAAATAAATTTCAGTAGCAATCGAAGGGTATCATAATTATTTAACGATACGTCCCCGTTCTTTACCCGTCTTCAATGACAGCAGTATTGATGCTACCGACTGAAATACTCGGCGTGGTTTAAAATGAAACTGTGTAGAGAATATACTGGGAATGTAATGCGTTACATTTCAGTTTCATGCATAGAAAATTGTATGAATTATATGGGCGGGTGCAGAAGGGTATGTGAATGTATTACGTAAAACAAACGAGTAGAGAAAACCATGTGAATAATAAAATTGCTATCATGCAAAGCTTCTCTATGAATATATAAATTGAAGTATTGGTTTTTTTCTGATGGCACAGTAATTAAAGTTATTTCTATATGAATTTTAATTCCAATATAAATATGGGAAGAATTTGTAGGGTTAAATAGTTTTATATTGTTCAATATATTACTCTATGTAAAACTTTATACGTTTTTAGTGGCTTTAAAATGTACAACATTCCCCTTGTACCTGTATCAACATGAAGTAGACATAGGAATACACGTTTGTAAGAATAGTGAGAGGAGAAAGTCGTGTGAGTGTAAGAGCCCCTTCTCCATTCTCATGATTAGGTTATGTTTATCCTGTAGACGTTCCATAAGTAGAATTGCTGCCAAGTTGGTCACAATGCAGTGCTATGAACACTAGTTTGATACAGAAAGGGAGGTAGCTGGTGAATTTGCATGTAAAGTCGGAGACTGGTAAATAAACCAGGGCAGAAGATGCCGCCGCCGAGCGACACGCATTGCAGGCTCCTCCACGTGCGTACGTGTGTGTGTGTGTGTGTGTGAGAGAGAGACCGGGGGGGGGGGGGGGGGGGGGGGCGCACAGCCGCAATGCAGGAGCACAGTCTTCCTCCAATCTTTATCAAAGGCTCGTCCCGAACAATGCGAGGTATCCTGTCGATTTGTGCTGGCTGCAGCTTCGACACTGTCTACTCACAAATACAGCCCCCCCACCCCCCCATCGTGCCAGTGTGACCTTCCCAGTGACACATACTGTGCCCAGCACTAACATTACATTACACATATTCTTACTATCAGACTATCATCGCTTAGTTATAAACATATAAGATAATGAATAACGATGTTCCATTTGAGGAAAGTTGAAGTTTTCAAAAACTCGGACAAATAACAAGGAATATCTCTGAAATGGTTTACTTTACAAAAAAACGTATTCGGACATAAATTGTGTGTCTTAGTAAGATCTACATTTTTTACAGTAAGATTTTGTCTATCTCTAACAGTTTACCAGTTATACAAAAGTTACCCAGAGCACATAGGACTTCAGGGGCTATAGTCAGAAAATTCAAGATATACATTTCATTTGTCATAAAAATATCTCAAATATATGACGTTTTAATCAAAATCGTGCGAGCAAATTTAAAAAAAAAAATCAAAATGTTTGAAAAATTTTCCATGTAAAGGGCAGTTTAGGGTGGGGCTATTTTCTTCAAAATCTTTGTATCGCATCCTTGAAAAACATTAAACTTAAATACTAACTTTGGTTTTTAACAGACTTTTCGTTTTTGAGTTACGTTATTCACAGACACACAGACGTTTTACTAAGAACGCTTTCTTATTCAGGGGGCCTCAAAACATGTATTTCCGGTGAAATCTCAACGTTGACTTTTTGGGCAATACAATACTTCCTCTACGTGGTGCAGAAAGTAAAAATGAATTGCCAGATAATCAGTTATTTGCCACAATAAATCACGTGACTGTAAGAAATTGGCGAGTAATTTGTTCCGGAAGTTTGGTTGGCTGCCGTTCAAGGTGTCGGGAGCAGTTGGCAACCCTGTGTAATTTATTTACTTTAAAACTGTTTTCTCTAGAGGATACAGTCCAGAATGACAAATATCGTTCAGAGGTGCCAACAAAGTTTCAGGCTAGAAAAAACAGCAACCTGAAGGCGCGTTTAGTGCCCTTTGAGTTCACAGACTATGATAAATGATTATCATAAAGTTGGACCAAGTTCATCACGAATTGATATAAGCAAGGAAATAGCCTTGTGTTTCTTTGTCATTAGGTGAAGTACCCGAAGTTGTCGAACTTAAAGAGGTAGCTAAAACTCTCAGCACAGTATAAAGACAAAGATAAATAAATAAATAAATACAAATATATAGGAAGAACGGGTTATGTGAATATATTACGTAAAGGAAAAGCGAGTAGAGAAAACCATGTGAATGTTATACATTGTATACTAAAATAGATAACAAATCTCAATGAAAAAAGTACATATACGTTCTGAATTTTCAAAGTGACCAGACAAGTGGGTTCCACCCAAGAATTCAATGTCGAGGTATCACCGGAAATATGTTTTGAGGCCCCCTGAATACAAAAAAGGCATTTTTAGAGAAACGGCCGTGTGTCTCTCTCTCTGTGTGTGTGTGTGTGTGTGTGTGTGTGTGTGTGTGTGTGTGTGTGTGTGTGTGTGTGTGTGTGTGTGTGTGTGTGTGTGTGTGTGTGTGTGTGTGTGTGTGTGTGTGTGTGTGTGTGTGTGTGTGTGTGTGTGTGTGTGTGTGTGTGTGTGTGTGTGTGTGTGTGTGTGTGTGTGTGTGTGTGTGTGTGTGTGTGTGTGTGTGTGTGTGTGTGTGTGTGTGTGTGTGTGTGTGTGTGTGTGTGTGTGTGTGTGTGTGTGTGTGTGTGTGTGTGTGTGTGTGTGTGTGTGTGTGTGTGTGTGTGTGTGTGTGTGTGTGTGTGTGTGTGTGTGTGTGTGTGTGTGTGTGTGTGTGTGTGTGTGTGTGTGTGTGTGTGTGTGTGTGTGTGTGTGTGTGTGTGTGTGTGTGTGTGTGTGTGTGTGTGTGGACAGCATAACTTAAAATCGAAAAGTCGATTAAAAACTAAAGTTGGTATTTAAGTTTAGTATTTTTCAAGGATGCGACACGAAGATTTTGAACAAAATTCCTCCACTCTAAACTGCCCTTTACATGGAAAAATTTTCAAAGTTTTTGATTTTTCTGAAAATGGCTCAAACGATTTAGATTAAAATGAGATATGTTGAACATATTTTTATGACAAGTCAAATGTATATTTTGAATTTTCTGACCATTGCCCATGTAGTCCTGTTTACTCTGGGTGACTTTTGTATAACTGGTAAACCGTAAGAGATAGACTAAATCTTACTATAGAAAAATATATATCTTGTTAAAACACACAATTTATGTTCGAATAATTTTTGTTGTAGAGTGAACCATTTCCGAGATATTCTGCACGAGATACTAGAAGTGTGTTTAGCTTTACATGGCCCCCTGTGTGTTTGTAGGTAGGTAGCTTTTGTTTCAACTGTAAGCCACATCCAATTTATTGCAGCTCTTTTCGTAACAGTTTTCCAATTTACGTTACTACCCTCTGGCAACTTCTCTTCCTGTCGTTAAATATTCACTGCCTCATCATCGTTTTCCTTTATCCGACGCTCTAATGTCTTCACTTGTTTCAACTACACGGCCTAGAGGTAACACGCATGGCAGGCTTGCCAATATCCTAACTCGAGTCACCAAACATTTGTACAAATTATCTTATAGGTACAAGGGGGATGTAGTGATAGTTAAATAGTCTAAAGCTCGTCGCTATATGATGACTGATATTTCATTCTCGTTGCATTGCTAAGAGATAAAAAATGTATAACGACCTCTGGATAAGTATTGCAAAACTCAAAGAAATAACAAGGAATATCTCCGAAATGGTTCGCTCCACACAAAAATTCATCTGGACATAATTTATTGTGTATCTTAGTAATATGCACAGTTTTAGTATAGTAAGATTTGGTCTATCTCTTACGGTTTACCAGTTATGCAAAAGTTATCCAGAGTAAACAGGACTACAGCGCTATAGTCAGAACATTCAAAATATACATTTCATTTGTCATAAAAATATCTCAAATATATGGCATTTTAATCAACATTGTTGCAGCCATTAAAAAAAAAAAGCAAATTTTTTATACTTTTTCTATGTAAAGGATGGTCTGGCGTTTGGAATTTCGTTGAAATTGTTGGTTTTGTATCTTTGAAAAACGCTCAAGTTAAATGTGAGGTATGATATTTATCCAAGCTATATGCACTAGCGGACCCGACAAACGTTGTAAAGATAGCAATGGTTATTAACGTTGGGTAGGTTGGTTCAAGCCTGTAGCTACAATGCACAACATCACAACACTTGACTGGACAACGTGCTGTAGCTTGTATTGTAAACAGTGAATCACAAGAACGCATGTCCAGAGTCGGTTGTACTTTACTTGGACGGCAAATGCTGCATTATGTATACAAAGTGCTTATTGTTCATCTATCTCTTGTGTTTCTAATGGCTGCTGTATACAAAGAAGGTTAGATTTTACAAATCAATGAAATCAATGTGTTTTCTGCTGTAACATTTCATCTTATACAAATATTGTCTACAGAATTAAGATAAGCCGCAGTGTTATAAATGTTTTTTATAAACCAAAGTAAAACTTTAACTGAATGCTCTCATTAGTTTGAACATCATTAAAATGGTGTTCGAACACTCAGAAAAGAGCACGAAGGTTAATGTTTTACCAACATAGGAAATACAGTGGCAGCCCGAAATAGCGCGGATTCCCATTTAAAGTAGGGTAAATTATGTCCCCCGAAAATATATTGTACTTTTTATTTATTTATTTTTGATTTTGAGAGATGAGTTTAAAATTTAGTTCAATTAGTGGCACTGCAATATACTTTTGGCTGTCTCTAGCGTTGACCTTGGCCACTGCAATGCTAAGTAAGGAGACGGAAGGTAGATCGAACCGGAGACGCTATCACCTGAGTCATCCCCTTAGGTGCTAATACCTTACCTTACCGCGAATTTTCAACATCCCCTATAACACCGACCCTTAGGGAGTTTAATTTTGAAGTTTAGAAGAATCTTAAACAAAACGAAGCAAGAACAATGGAACTGTAATCACTTCGCCTGTCACTGTTACACAAAGAACGGCGAATTGATAACAGCTACGTCACTGATCGATGAAGAAAACGCCCGTCCACATTCACAACTTGACTAAAGTAGTGCAACGTAACTCCGGCCATTTCGGGGTTTTTATTTTGTATCCAAATGGTGCACACACACTGGAAATACAAGTTTTGAGGTGCCTTAAATTGAAATATTAACCAGTAATATAAGACGTCTGAAAACTCTGGACTGCAGAGAGAGTCAGAACATCGAATTATATTTTTATATTTATTTAAAAAATCTGAAGTGCTACACTCACATGACTTTCTCTACTCTTGTACTAACCATTCTTACAAACTCTTATTCCTATATCTTCTTCGTGTTAGTTGAGATAAACATTTGTACAAATTATCTTATTGCTTATTTCCTTGTAGGTACAAGGGGAATATTAGAATACAGTAGACTTTGTGCGATAGTCAAAATCTTTTAAAGCTTTCAAATTCCGTTCTCTTTGCACGGCTAACATATAAAAATGAATAACAATGTTCCATTTGGCAGTAGTTCTCCAAAACTTATCTTAACCAAAACTTATCTTATCTTATCTTATCCAAAACTTATCGTCTATCTCTTACAGTTTACCAGTTATGCAAAAGTCATCCACAGTAAATACGACTACAGGGGCTATAGCCACAAAATTCAAGATATACATTTCATTTTTCATAAAAATATCTCAAACATATGACATTTTAATCAAAATCTTTAGAGCCATTTTTAAGAAAAACAAAATTTTCGAAAAATGTTCCATGTTAAGGGTAGTTTAGGGTGGAGGAATTTTCTTCAAAATGTTCATGTCGCATCCTTGAAACGCATTAAATTTAAATACCAACTTTGGTAAGCGAGTTTTCGTTTCTGAGTTAAACTTCCCACAGACTGAGAGAGACAAACACGGATATTTTTTCTAAAAATGTTTTTTTTTTTTTTTTTTTTTTTTTTTTTTTTTAAATTCAGAGGGCCTCAAAACGTATTTCAGGTGAAATCTCGAAATCCAATTTTTGGGTACTTTCTGTACTAAACATAGAGGAGAAAGTAAAAACAAATTATGAATCAAAGACAATAATTGCGATCTAGTTCGGGAAAATAAATTTCCGAGAACACTGTTGCCAACTACACGTGCCAACAAAATGTCGCTAAAGCCGTCATTTCAATCAATGGGCAGTGAAAGATTTTCTTTTGTCGATATGAAACGTTTGTCCGCCTGTTTCCATTTCCCCCTCCGGTTTAATGACGTCACGTTGTCTGGTGACGTCAGAGCGTCTGTTGATTTAGTAACGGTATCTTCATTATGTTGCAGAGAGTCTGGCTAATTTTCACAAGCTTCCTCGTGTTTAAAGTATTAACAGACACACACATACATACACACACATACACACTATACGTAGTAGACAAAGCAAAAAACCACTTTCACAAACAAATTCCCCCCCTCCCCCCATGTGCCACTGTTTCCATGAAGAATTGAAATCGTATTGAGTCCAATCGCATCCTCAAAACGATCTGTATTTTTATATTAAATTCAATGCGGAATGAGATAATTTGAGTTCAATCTCATTCTGAATACCATCCGCCTTTCTAAATTAAACTCAATCTGGAATGAGATCGATTTGAGCTCAATCCCATTCTCAATACTATCCGCCTTTCTAAATTAAACTCAATCTGGAATGAGATCGATTTGAGCCCAATTTCATTCTCCACCCGGTTCGTGTTCCATGTTGAATACAATCGGTATTGAGATGGATTTGAGTCCAATTCCAGTTAAAGTGTACTATATTTCCCTTGTACCTACAAGGAAATAAGTAGCAAGATAATCTGTACAAATGTTTATGTTAACTAACAGGAAGAAGATACAGGAATGAGAGTAGAGAAAGTCATGTGAGTGTAGTACATTCTCTAGGCACGTCGTGAGCGTGGTGGGTGCAGCAGATTGTGGTCAGGTTTATTGGAAATACCCTCAGGAAATACACACACGCACACGTATGATTTAGTGTCTCTTGCTCGCTGGCTTGGCTTGGCCAATTGCGCTCTAATAAAGTCCTCCCGGGGTGTGTGTCTGTTCCACCCCTCCCCTCCCCTCCCCTTCCCCTCGCTCCCTCTCTACGTGCTCACTTACCCCTATACTTGGTCTCTAACCTATCACAAAACACAACAAACTAAAGTTACTTTTTCTGTCTCTTTAGTTTTCCTTGTAAAACTGAATTACAAAACACAATTCGCTTTTAAGAAACTCTACAGTTCATCAACATCTTACAACTCATATCTGACCGAAACTGTCTCTGTAGACATGACGACTCTACACAGACGAGCACGACGTAGGACGGATGTTTCTGTAAATTCACCTCTTCTAGAACCTGTCACAAACAAGGCGGCACCTGGAAGTCTCGCAAACGTTCGAAACTCTCTGTTAGGTTATACTAGCCGCCAGGTGGTGTGAGGTAACTTTGACACTATGGTAAGGGTTAGGTTAGAGAACTTACCAAACTTTACCGAATGCACTCTGACTTGTTACCTATACCAGGGCTGGGCAACTGGTGCTGAGGGGACGCTTATTGGGACCAAACGAGGCTGAGTGCACCCCGGATCAGGTCTTCCAGTAGGAGAAGAGCAGCACACCGGTACCAGGAATCGAACCCGGACCCTACACGCCACAGACAGGCCTGCCAACTCTGCCCTAAGGAGGCTCTCTTTTTAAATATTATTTAAAATATTGCGTTTACCCAAAAACGAATTTGACTATAGAAAATTTCCGGGCTATGTTACATGGGCTATAGTTAGACACTTCAAAATATACATTTCATTTGTCATAAAAATGCACTAAACATAAGGCATTTTAATTAAAATTCTTGGAGCCATTTTTAGAGAAAATCAAAATGTTCTAAAAATGTTCCATATAAAGGGTAGCTTAGGGTGGAGGAATTTTGTTCAAAATGTCCGTGTCGCATCCTTGAGCAAGTTTGGTTGTTTTAAGGCAAGTAGAATAGGAAGAAATCTCTGTATATACTTGCAGGTACGTACGTAGTGGGGCGGTGCACGAGCGACATTTGCCTGGCGAACAAAGGCAGCCCTGAGACAATGGCGCTCTACAGTACGTATATCGAGCGGCGACAAGACAGTAATTGTTCCTAATATTCTCACCAGGCAGCGCGCAAGGCGAGCCAATTATCTTCTACACTAACTTACTTTATAATCTCCCTGCAGACCTCATGCACCTTCAGTAAACTTGCATACATACACGCGAGGTGAGAGTTTCATGTGACGAACGCCCCACAAATGTGGAAACCTCCACTGGTATTTGTGTACAAATAATTAATAATTTATGTAATATCTACTATTTAATATTAATAGTGACTTTATAATTTAAATAACATGCATACACTTTAATTAAGGTTTATTTTGACTGATGCAGTTAGAACAACAATGGTACTCATAACCTCATTCATCCCAAAACTCTGATACCCATCTGCCCTTTTCTATCGATACTTGGTCATTCTTTTGTTATCTCAGTGTCGCCAATTAATTACACATTGTTAATAACCAATTCAATGTTAATTTGACTGCTGCTGCGTTTTTAACAAATGTTCGTTTAATAATTAGCTAATGTATCTTTCCAGAAGAAAGTTTATTTGATAATGGTAACAGAGATTTACTGGATATGACCTGAAATAGCTGGCGGGCGTTGTCCGTGGCTTTAGATTTCAAGGATGCGACACGAACATTTTTAAGAAAATAGTCTCACCCTGAACTATTTTCTTGAAAATGGCTCTAGCGATTTTGATTAAAATGTCATATATTTGAGATAGTTCTATGACAAATGAACTGTATATCTTGAATTTTCTGGCTATAGCCCATGTAGACGTATTTACTCTGGATGGCTTTTGTATAACTGGTAAACCGTAAGAGATAGACCAAATCTTACTACACAAAAATGCAGATCTTGCGATAGTCGTGAATTTAAAATATTCAGTTGCATAAACTTTTAATTGTAGTATAAATAAACGGTACCTTGGTGTACTTGTTGGTGACGTGTTTGGACTGTTTTCTTTTGCATCGATCTAGTACATCGCTGAGTTATTTTAAGGCAAGGTTCGTGATTACCTTGTTCTGTTTTGAGAAGTTTGTTCCTCTCCATGCACCACAACAAAGTGCATTTGAACATAAGTTGTGTGTTTTAGCCAGATCTACATTTTCTGTACAGTAAGATTTGATCTATCTCTTACGGTTTACCAGTTATACAAAAGTCAACCAGAGTAACAGGACTACATGGGCTATAGCCAGAAAATTCAAGTTATACATTTCATTTGTCATACAAATATCTTAAATATGTGGCATATTAATCAAAATCGTTAGTCATATTCGAGAAAATAAAAGTTTTTGAGAAAGTTTCGAAGTAAAGGGTAGTTTAGGGTGGGGGAATTTTCTTCAAAACCAGTGTGTCACATCTTTAAGAGATGTTAAACTTAAATACCAAATTTGATATTCAACCAACTTTTCTACTGTTCGCAGACACACAATACAATTTTTGGGTGGAGACAGTCACAATGAGTCCAGGTGAGGAGTAGAACATGAATAGTTCAAGGGAGAACTAGCCCTGCAGTGTTCCCTGTTCCGCCCCATCAACCACACAGCATTTCGCTCAACTACCATTCGAATCGCAATAAAAGGGCTGGATGAAAAATCACGGCGTTGTTTTTGTTTCCCCGCTGCACACCCCTTAACAGTCCTCACTATCGATTTGAAAATGCAGCTGTTTTTGGAAATGTATTATATCAGCAGTCATAACCTTTTACTTTGAGTAGGGGTGCTTTTGACATATGTATGTATACTGTCGCTCAATAAACCACCCCTCTGCACGCCCTCCCTCTCCAGGACACACTAAAACATTACTTTGCAAAGTACACCAGATATGCATTAAGAAAACAAAATATGAATATTCACAGTTTCTCAAAGTGTTCTCACTGGTACTGTACGATAGTTATGTACCTACTGAGACAACTAAATATGAATAGACTCAGAAACGTTTATCTTCATTTCAGACAGTTAATGTATTATAAGATATAATGTTGTGTACAAAACCTGATTTGAGGTTATCGTGTGTATCATGTATACACAGGTCACACATTCGCTCCTAACTACTGACGTCATCAACACACGACTGAATGGCGGGGATGGACGAATAAATCCGAAGTTAATACGGTTTACCTGGTATAAACCAAGTTTCACTGTGGTATCTCCTTTGGCTTTAAATTGAATTTTACAATGCTTTGCGAAAAATACAGTTTACTTGACTTGTTAAGTGTGGCATTGGTTCAGATCTGTTTAGAGAAAGCATCCAAATTAGAATGCTCCTTGGCATGACGTCATCGTTGAAAATGAGCAAAAGTAACTTTTAAGGTTAGAAAGGTTAACTGCGAAAGTTTATGTGAGAAAAAGAGTTAACAGTGTAATATATAAGTTTGTAAAGAATTGGATGACACCCGCATAATTACAATTATGTTTAGAAGGTAAATGTGCTGAAAGAAAATAATTTGAAAGGCCCTCACGTCTTAAAATGAAAAACGTTTTCATTGTAAATTTCTAAGTCACTTTGTATTATATATGTACATTGGTATCTGTAATGCGTCAATTACAACGTATTCTGAAAGGAAGGTCCCTAAACAGTTTTAAAGTGGTGGAATATAATTAATGTAGTAAATTTACATGCTTTTAAAGCGGGCTGAGAAATAAATAATGACAAAATACTCTGCACAATGACTTATGTGTTCTGTTCGTAGACCACAAGCAAGTTTTGGGTCTTACACAAGAGGAATATCAAAATGTAAATATTCCTTTTGTAACATTTAATGTAAAATAAATATGGTATTCTTTGTCACAGTGGCAACCTGTAAATGTACATGAAAACTTTGAAATACACAATGACAGTAAAGTTGGTAATGTTTAAACATTTCAAGCAATGCATTTAACATAAAGTGAGTATTTTATGAAGATGTTAATTTTTTGTACCTATACTAAGATGTCTGTCACATACGGTTTACGAGTTATTCAAAGGTCATCCAGAGTAAACAGGACTACATAGACTATAGACACAAAATTCAAGATATATATTTCATTTTTCATAAAAATACCCCAAACATGACATTTTAATCAAAATCGTTAGAGGCATTTATGAGAAAATCAGAATGTTCGAAAAGTTTCCCATGTAAAGGGTAGTTTAGGGTGGGTTTATTTTCTTCAAAATCTGTGTGTCGCATCCTTGAAAGACATTAAACTTAAATACCAACTTTGGTTTTTAATCGACTTTTCGTTTTTAGGTTATGTTGTTTACAGACTGACACGCACAGACATTGCAATTAAAGGATGGTAGAGAATGGCTCAATAAGTGTGAGACAAGCGGCTAGAGCACTCCAAGAAGTTACTAATAACTGCGTAACAGTCACAGTGACGTAAGGAGCGTTTCCAGATGTACGAACGATACGTTAGCATGGCAAAGTCTGGAGAACAAGCAGACGTTCAACTGTTCTCTGTTGCCATAGCAACACACAGTAAGGTGTAATGAAATTGCTTAATTAAAGCGCTCCCTTTGAGCTGACTACAAATTTACTGCAGGTACTTCTCAAGACGCCCCTTGATGACGTCATCTCAATACACTTGTTAGAAACGGCCGGCGAACAAGTTCATCAATACAAAGGGAAAGCATTTTTAGAAAAAGGTCCGTGTATGTGTGTGTGTGTCTGTGAACAACATAACTCAAAAACAAAAAGTCGCTTAAATTATGAGAAAATCAAAATGTTTGAAAAGTTTCCCTTGTAAAGAGTAGTTTAGAGTGGAGAAACGTTCTTCCAAAGCTTTGTGTCGCATCCTTGAAGGACATTAAACTTAAATAGCAAGCTTCTTGTACACATGGTGGAGAAGGGGAGGGGGCGTGTCACGTTTTCAGGCACGCACGATATGCACGTAGGGATCGATTGTGACTGTGCAATATGTCACCTCTGTGTGCTGGAGAAGCTCCTAATTGCGCTGTTTGATTCATGACCTCTAACAAGATGGTGCTCCCTCTCATGTTGAACAAGGTGCACAATTTATCACCCCTCCCCTCCCTCCCCTCCTGACGTGGACATCACACCCACGTATGTAACGCTCGAGGAGCCACATCCAATAAAAACGTTTTTTACTTCCCAGTAGACGCTCGCACAACTGAGCACATTTTTACCTTCTCTACTACGTATAGCAGGTAGCGGAAGTGTTCTATTCCACACACAAATTTAATGTCGAAATTGTACCGGAAATATATGTTTTGAGGCCCCCTGAATACTAAAGTCAGCTTGTGAACAACCTAACTCAAAAACAAAAGGTACGTTAGAAACCAAAGTTGGTATTTAAGTTTAGTATCTTTCAAGAATGCGACACCAACATTTTGAAGAAAATTCCCCCACGTTAAACTAACCTTCACATGGAAGATTTTTCGAACATTTTGATTTTCTCAAAAATGGCTTTAACAATTTTGATTAGAATGTCATATGGTTAAGCTATTTTGATGAGAAATAAAATGTATATTTTGAATTTTCTGGCTATAGCCCCTGTAGTCCTGTTTAATCTGGATGACTTTTGCATAACTGGTAAACCGTAAGAGATAGACAAAATCTTACTATACAAAAATGTAGATCTCGTTAAAACACACAACTTATGTTCCAATAAATTTGTTTGTAGAGTGAGCCATTTCAGAGATATTCCTTGTTATTTCTGTCAATTTCGGAAAACATAACTTTCCTGAAATGGAACAACGTTGTTCATCTTTTTATATGTTAAACGTGCAAACAGAACGGAATCTCAAAGCTTTAAAAGATTTGACTATCGCCTAATATTCCCCTTGTAGCTACAAGGAAATAAGCAATAAGATAATTTGTACAAATGTTTATCTCAACTAACATGAAGAAGATATAGGAATAAGAGTTTGTAACAATGGTTAGTACAAGAGTAGAGAAAGTCATGTGAGGTTACGTTAGTGAACTCTAGCAGATGCCTGGTATAAACACTATACATAAAGGGTATTTTGGGATATTGGTGTTCAGTTTTCGTATCGCACAAAGCAGATCGAGAGTTGGAATAGGATTTCCCGTTTGACGTTTGCTGTTGTCGCTAATTTGGCCGGAACAGTAATTACTGGACGGCACAATTCCCCCTCCCCCGGCCCCTTCCCCGTCGCTAGCCCGACCCGTTTTAATACTGTTTACGTATGCATGGATATCAGGACCGCCAACCTCGTAACGAGCACTCATTTGATGCAAGTTGCAACCCTGCAAATGTCTCAAAATTACTATTTACTAGCTCGAATATCCGCGTTGTCCGTTATTTCACGGTCTATCGCTACAAAATGTGAACCTAGACTGCACTTGTCCAGCAGCAACAACCATAAACAGCACGGGAAGAAAAGTGAGTGGAGAAAACCGTGTGAATGTAACACGTTACCTTTATATTTCAGTTATATAGCAATTTGTAGAAAAGTGAGTAGAGAAAAACATGTGAATGTAACACGTTACCTTTATATTCCAGTTATATAGCAATTTGTAGAAAAGTGAGTGGAGAAAACCGTGTGAATGTAACACGTTACCTTTATATTCCAGTTATATAGCAATTTGTAGAAAAGTGAGTGGAGAAAACCGTGTGAATGTAACAAGTTACCTTTATATTCCAGTTATATAGCAATTTGTAGAAGAGTGAGTGGAGAAAACCGTGTGAATGTAACACGTTACCTTTATATTCCAGTTATATAGCAATTTGTAGAAGAGTGAGTGGAGAAAACCGTGTGAATGTAACACGTTACCTTTATATTCCAGTTATATAGCAATTTGTAGAAGAGTGAGTAGAGAAAAACATGTGAATGTAACACGTTACCTTTATATTCCAGTTATATAGCAATTTGTAGAAAAGTGAGTGGAGAAAACCGTGTGAATGTAACACGTTACCTTTATATTCCAGTTATATAGGAATTTGTAGAAAAGTGAGTGGAGAAAACCGTGTGAATGTAACACGTTACCTTTATATTCCAGTTATATAGCAATTTGTAGAAGAGTGAGTAGAGAAAGACGTGTGAATGGTTTAGGTAAAAGAAAAGTGAGTGGAGGAAACCATGTGAATGTAATATGTATTTAAATTTCAGTTAATTAGAAATTTGTATTAATTCTTTGTAGAGGAATGAGTAGAGAAGGGCATGTAAATGTGTTATGCCAAATAAAATGAGTACAGAAAACTATGTGAGTGTTTTATACAAAAGAAAAGTGAGTGGAGGAAACTATGTGACTGTAATACGTTGTATAGTAAAATAGATAGGATGAAAAAACACTTAGATGTGTCATTCAACAGGTGTTTGAGATTACCAACATCGTTAGAGCATAGAGAATCAAGTTTTTAAAAATAAGTAGGTATCCTAAAAACCATTTTGGAAACTAGCAATATTTTTGAAAATTTGATATCGCCAGGTATTTTTGAGAAAATCAATCTCTCATCACTGAGAATTTTCTCTCGTCAGGGCTATTTGGAAAAACTAAACATTTTTGAATATTTGATATCGTATTATTATTGAGAAAATCAAACATTTTGAAAACTTTTCTGTATTTGTAACTATTTTTGGAAAATAAATGTTTTGAAAATTTTATATCGTCAGCCCACTTCCTGAAAAAATAAACATTTTCGAAAATTACTGATTCGGAGAAGAATTTTTGGGAACATCAGAATTTTTGAAAATGTTCTGTGGTCAGGTCATTTTTGAAAGGAACAAGACTTCCGAAAATGTTCTTTCTTAAGAACCATTTTTAGGAAAATCAAAAATTTTTGAAAATTTTATTTCATCAGAGCCATTTTTCATAATATCCATGTTTTTAAAAATTTTCTGTTGTCAAGCCACTTTTGGAGGAAGTGAAAAGCCTTCTCCCTTGGAGGACCTAGGCCCCACTTCACTGCTTCAATCAGAGGGACAGACAGACAGACAGACAGACAGACGGACACAAACAGGCGATTCCATGGCAGTTTACAAGTCGTAACTTGACACAGTTTAAAAGTAGGTACATCGGTCGGGAAGGCATAATCCGTTATATAGATGAAATGAAGGAGTTATTTGAAAACCTTACACGTGTGCGCACGTCACAATCGCCGTGCAAGTGCGCAATACGCATTATGCATGGTTTTCAAGTACCTATTCCATATCGACAACTGCGCGTACTAAGTGAGTTATGCTGTCCACAGACGTAGGTGCGCTGGTGTCGGTTTGCACGCCACTGTACATACGCCTAGCAGGGATTTGTGTCACGTGACATAACTGTGTGCCTCGCGTGCAAGTGTCTTTTCGCTGAAGCAGCTTCCTTTATTGATTTACAACACAAAAGTTGTTAACAAACGTGAAGAAGGTCTTATCGACATCAAATAATGCCAAGGTTAAACAAACATTCATACATACAAGCAACAGAATCGAACATGCAACACGAACTGTTACACTCACATGACTTTGTCTACTCACTCTTGTATTAACCATTCTTATTCCTATATCTTCTTCGTGTTAGTTGAGATAAACATTTGTACAAATTATCTTATTGCTTATTTCCTTGTAGATACAAGGGGAATATGCAAATACAGTAGGCATTGAGCGATAGTCAAATGTTCAAATTCCGTTCTCTTTGCACGGTTAACATATAGAGAATTCAATAACGATGTTCCATTTCACAGAAGTGTAAGTTCTCCAAAACACACAGATAACAAGGAATATCTCCGAAATGGTTCACTCTACAAACAAATTTAATTGGACATAAATTGTGAATTATAGCAAGATCTATATTTTAGTATAGTAAGATTTGGTCTATCTCTTACGGTTTATCAGTTATTTATAACTAGAAAATTCAAGATATACATTTCATTTGTCATAAAAATATCTCAAACATGCGCCATTTTAATCGGAATCGTTAGGGCCATTTTCAAGAAAGTCAAAATTTTCCATGTAAAAGGCACTTTAGGGTGAAACAGTTTCCTTCAAAATCTTAGTGTTGCATCCTTGGAAGACATTAAACTTAAACACCAAATTTGGTTTTTACCGGACTGTTTCGTTTTTGAGCTATGCTGTGCACAGACTGACTTGTCACGTGACATTCCCTCAAGTCTGTATCTATGAATCTCCACATTTCAAACATAAACTGAGCAACAATGAATGACGTAACAATGGCCTGTCTGCCACCACTGTATTACCAATGAGTCAGATATTTTGACAAAGCAACAGGGGTGTCCAATTCTCCATGTCTCAGTTCAACTTGATAACATAGTTTTCTTGTGTGGGGTTTTTGTGGAAGTCGTCCCTTTTCTTCAGTCTGCATGAGGATGGAAGTTTCGACCGAGGGAACATGCACAAAGGCGCCAGCTAGGTAGCTACATACATACATACATGGCTAGTTCTCTCCTACTGGGTCGTTCGCTCGAGGAACTAGACTGAAATACAACTCGTTAAGGACATCTCTAATCTTGCTCCCTCCCTCTGCACCTCCTGCACAACCAACGGATGTCTGTCTCTCTTGTCCTTGTTGCTTCAACAATTACCCTTTCAAATTTGAGTTCTCATTCCGGATTGAATACTACATGCAATATAGCATCCTTGTATCCGACCCTCTTAGAGATGAGATCGGATCTAAGTTATGTTGCATAGAAACAGCTACCGGATTCAGATCGATTTGAGTTCTCATTCCAGACTAAATACTGCATGGAAACGTGGATTAATATCGAACTGGCCTTGAAGTACGATTGGATCGAAATTTTATTGCATAGAAACACCTACCGACTAGAGTTCTCATTCCGGTTTGAATACTGCATGGAAACACGGATTCAGATCGAACTGAATCCTTGGATCCGGGCGAGTTATTACAATGCACACACACATATAATTAGTACATTCCAGCACGTCGAGCACAATATGAGACGAGACTCTATCAGAGATGAAGTGAATGTGAAGATGCAGAGGGAGTGGATGTCAAATGCAGTGATAAATCACAGCTACAAAGGAAGAAATATTGGAAAACGATTTAAGAAGTGGAAAGTGAATTTGAAAGAATCAGGCGTTAAATCTCTGAATGAAGAAAAACGACATTTTCATGTTGATTCTTGAGTCTCGAGATTTTACCGGAAATATACGTTTTGACGGTCCTTGAACATTGGTATTCAACTTTAATGTCCTTCAAGAATGCGACGCGAAGATTCTGAAGTAAATTGCTTCACCTTAAACTACTCTTTACGTGGAAAATTGCGATTTTCTTGAAAATAGCTGCAACGATTTTGATTAAAATGTCATATGTTTGAGATGTTTATATGACAAATGAAATGTATATTTTGAATTTTCTATCCATAGCCCCTGTAGCCGTGTTTACTCTGGACGACTTCTGTGTAACTGGTAAACCAAATCTTACTGAACAAAACTGTAGATCTCGCTAAAACACACAATTTATGTCTAAATAAATTTTTCTGTAGAGTGAACCATTTCGGAGATATTCCTTGTTATTTGTGTGAATTTTGGAGAACTTATAGTTCTGTCAAATGGAACATCGCTATTTAATATTTCATATAGGTGTTAACCGGGGAAAGAGAACGGAATTTGAAAACTAAAAGATTTGACCAAACCTTTCAATTTATTGAGACCGATACGTGAAGTAGCTCGGGTCAGCTCGTCCTCTCCTTGGCATCATAATGAACACTAAAACGACACGCAATTGTTTTCACTGATATTTATTGAACTTAGCTTGACATCTTTACAATATAGAAATTCTCAAACCAATTCCTTGATTTTCGCTAAAAAACATTTTGAGGTTATGTCTAAGCCTGCCCTAATTCCTCGAGTCTCGCTGTGCATTTTTCTTCACTTCTAAGCTTTTAAAGTCAATAAATAAACGTTAGCAAAATGCAATCAACCAAATCTAATCTCAAAATTCACTACATTTTTCGTGAAAAAGCTATTTTAAATGTAATAGTTGTCCAATATTACCAGTTTTGATTTTGTCAGCTGTTTCTTTGGATGTTTTCCTAAACCATCCCAGTATTGAAGGGAAGAATAATTCAAATGGATCGAGTCATTCTCGAGTTTTTGCGTGACTAACGCACTCATATTTTATTCAGGTTTATATCTGGCCTTATCCATTATTTAGTTTATAAGGGTTGTGTTGATGAAGTAGTTGACACTATGATGGTCATCATAAGGCCGAGTGCTTAGACCTCCCACCAAAGTGGCCCGGGTTCGATCCCGTGTAGGATGTGGTGGACAAAGCGGCAGACGAGCGGGTTCGGCAAGGCTCTCCGTTTTCCCCCGCCAGGAAACTGCCGCATCTTCGGTCTATGTATCATCAGGGTCACCGCCTGCTGTGCCATATGTGAAAGTGGGCGTTAAACAGGGGAGACTGGGGTTAGTAACTCTGTCCTTGTGCTGAAGAGCTTGCTGTGTCCCCGGAAATTCCTTCACAACGTGCCACACATGCACAGCACCAGAAGTACGGCTTCTACACGACCTTCTTGCACTTGCCCAGCTACCAACCAAACATTCCACCGGCGGCCCCTTCAGTAAAACCACAATTACAAACATGACCATGTTTGTGAGCAACATAACCTAAAAACGAAAACTTGTTACAAACAAAACATTCTATTGAAGTTTAATACCCTATAAGGATGCGACACCAAGATTTTGAAGAAAATTTCTCCATTCTAAACTACCCTTTACATGGAACATTTTTCAAAATTCTTTGTTTTCTCAAAAATTGTTAGAGCAATTTTTGAGATATTTCTATGACAAATGAAATATATATTTTGAATTTTCTATTTACTCTGGATGACTTTTGCATAATTGATAAACCGTAAGAGATACTCTTGTACTAACCATTCTTACAAACTCTTATTCCTATATCTTCTTCGTGTTAGTTGAGATAAACATTTGTACAAATAATCTTATTGCTTATTTCCTTGTAGGTACAAGGGGAATATGGCTATACAGTAGGCTTTGTGCGATAGTCAGATCTTTTGAAGCTTTAAAATTCCGTTCTCTTTGCACATTTAACATATAAAAAATTAATAACGATGTTCCACTTCAGGAAGTGAAAGTTCTCCAAGACTTACAGAAATAACAAAGAATATCTCCGAAATGGTTCACTTCACAAAAAAATTTATTCAGACATAAATTCTGTGTTTTAGCAAGATCTACATTTTTTGTATAGTAAGATTTGGTCTGTCTCTGACGGTTTACCAGTTATAAAAAAGTCATCCAGAATAAATACGACTTCGCTGGCTATAGCCAAAAAATTCAAGATATGCATTTCATTTCTCATAAAAATATCTCAAAAATATGACATTTTAATCAAAATCTTTGAAGCTATTTTCAAGAAGATCAAAATTTTCGAAAAATGCTCCATGTAAAGGGTAGTTTAAGGTGAAGCAATTTACTTCAAAATGTTCGAGTCGCATGCTTGAAAGACATTAAAGTTAAATAGGAACTTTTTGTTTTTGAGTTGTGTTGTCCAAACCGTGTAGTGGAAGGAGGTAAGCCCAAGCTCACACGCTGCACCTACACAAGCCACGAGAGCACGGTTCCGGGTGGCTGCAGGTGGAGAGTGCTTTTTGTACCTCATATATACGTAGCCACGACCATGTACATCAGTAATACAATTACACACCCTTTGATCTTGTTAATGAAATAATAACTGACATTCTGACAAATCATTTTACTTTGTAAACCCTTGTCCACTTTGCATATCCAGGAACAAACACTGTCTGTTTGAGAGAAGTATAAACTTCAAACTAATAACAAGAAATGTATCGGAAACGGCTAATTCGGAAGAAAAAAATAATATAATTCACATAAATTGTGTTTTAACAAAACCTAAATTTTTGTGTGGTTACGAGATTATTTATAGAAAATTCAAAATATGTCATAAACATGTTTAATCAAAACTTTTCGAGGTATTGAATTTATAGATCAAGTATTTAAATGTCGCTTGTGGTATTTGTGGTGGACAAAGAGGCGTCTAGGCGGGTTTTCTCCGGTTTCCCCCGCCACTCATTCCACCAATTGCTCCATCATCACCTTTCTGCTCATCTACGTTTTATATCAGTCTCTTCGTCACTCTCATGATGACTACCCGCTTCCAGGTCTTCACTCTATAGGTTTTTCGAAAATGTTGATTTTCTTGAAAATGGCGCAAACGATTTTTATTTAAATGACGTATGTTTTGAGATATTTTTATGACAAATGAAATATATATTTTGAATGTTCTGGCCAATGTAATCCTGCTTATTCTTTGTGACTTTTGTAAAACTGGTAAACCATAGGAGATAGACCAAATCTTACTACACAAAAATGTACATCTCGGTAAAATACACAATTTATATCAAGTATGTTTTTTGTAGAGTGAACCATTTCCGAGCTATTCCTTGCTATTTGTGGCAGCTTATTAGTGTTCAGTATGACCCAGTATATGGGATATCAAACGTTAGGTGTTACCCCGAGGGGATAGATCCTGTTTCATATTCATAAGGTGGTAGTTGTGCACTTCACGCGCTCATGTGACCTAGTTTGCATAATCTACCCTTCTCACCACTTCCTTGTCTATATAGCTGTCCCTATTTTATATTCGTATAACAGTTTTATTTATCTATCACATACATACAAGGACGAAAATCTGATGTGTTGCATTCACATGACTTTCTCTACTCTTGTACTAACCATCCTTACAAACTCTTATTCCTATATCTTCTTCATGTTAGTTGAGATAAACATTTGTACAAATTATCTTATTGCTTATTTCCTTGTAGGTACAAGGGGAATATGGGACTACCTCCGAAATGGTTCACTGTAGAAAAAAATTACTCGGACATAAATTGTGTCTTTGTAGAGTAAGATTTTGTCTATGTCTTATGATTTAGGAGTTATTCAAAAGTCATCCAGAGTAAACAGGACTATATGGGCTATAGCCAGAAAATTCAAAATATGCATTTCATTTGTCATAAAAATATTTCAAACATATGGTATTTTAAACAAAATCGTTACGGCCATTTTCAAGAAAATCAAAATGTTAAAAAAAATTTCCATGTAATGGGTAGTTTAGGGTGGAGCAATTTTTTTTCAAAATCTTCATGTCACATTCTTGGAAGATATTAAAGTTAAATACTAATTAGAAATGTTAAGTTCTTCCGGAATTTTCGTTTTGAGTTATGCTGTCTACACACGGACCTTTTTCTAAAAATGCTCTTTTTTGGGTTCAGCGGGTCTCAAAACATATATGTCGACATCTAGTTTTTGGGTGAAATACAATACTTTCGCTACTTACCAGTAGAGGAAGTAAAAATGGGGTATTCAAGCACGTGGACATAGAAGGGGCGAGAGAGGCACTAGATATACAAGTTGGTACTATTTCTGGGGTAGAAATGGGAAGAACTGCCTTAGATCTAAAGGTTAGATAGACTTTTACCTCCAGAGAAATCTGGAAATTGAGGTTGCGCAGATTTCTTGTAAGTAATGTTTGATTCAAATATAACGAATAAAATAATTCAATAAAAATTGATGTATTGTGATAGATAAAGCGAATGACAGAGTAAAACTGAATGTTAATACGAACACTGTCTATATCAGATACAGGGGAGCGTGGTGTTAACATTCCTGAACTTCCACTCTACACAGGCAAGTGCATGAATTTTCTGGCTATAGCCCATGTAGCCGTGTTTACTCTTGATGAGGTTTGTATAACTGGTAAACCGTAAGAGATGGACAAAATATTTCTATATAAAAATGTGGACTTTGCTAAAATACACAACGTATGTACAAATGCATTACTTGCAATGTTTACAAACATTGTCAACTTGACTGTCACTTGAACTCTGCGATATTCCTCTTGTGCACAATAACACCCAGAACGTTCTTGTGGTCTACGAACAGAACCTGTGCTTTGTGACGTCGTGTCATCGCTGAGGACCTTGATGATCATTGATTGTAATCCATTTTGAGGCTTTCAACGTCGCATCCTAACCACACCCATTCGCTTCCTCAGGCTGAGGAAATGAGCATCTTAATGGAATTGATTTCCTCCAGAGGTGTGAAGCAAGATTTATCCTCAACTGTCACCATTCCTATATCTTCTACGTGTTACTTGAGATTAACATTTATATAATTTATCGTATTACTTATTTCCTTCTAGGTACAAGGAGAATATGGGAAAGCAGTGATGGTCAAATATTTCAAAGCTCTCTGTGCACGGCTAACATAAAAGTATGAATTATTGACGAAAGTTTGTTTTCTAACCTCAAACACCGCCTTAAGCGTTTAACCAAGTATTGGTGTTGTTCATTTTTCTGTTGACACACACACGCACAGCTAAGGTAGAAAGTTTTGGGTTTATTTTCTACCTGTGTATGGAAGACAATACTTCCCCTAGTTACCGAGAATAAACGGTTGAAAATGTCCCGTGGGTTAGTAATGGTAAAGGGATGAACGTGCAGGTAGGGCCAACCTCACAAACAAAACAGTTGTAACCGCCGCGGATTTGTAAATACTGTACAGACAGACGGTCAGACAGACAGACAGACGGTCAGACAGACAGACAGGCGGTCAGACAGACAGACGGTCAGACTGTATCGACTGACACAGTCAATGTTCTGCCCAGTTCAGTCCAGCCCTGCAATTAGTTGCCACTCAGTACCAAGGAGAACACTCTCATGTTTAGGTTAGGGTACAGTGCCGTGTTGCCACAGTCTCCCCTGAGTGTGTCAAGATGCTCCTGAAGTTGATGTTTTCATGTGAAATAAGTCGTATAAACGGATCGATATGACGCGGCTGTTATCGGAAGGCAGCCAAGTTATCGGAAAGGAGAATTGATTTGTGCATTGTTGTAGCATCATCAGCATGATCCCTTCCTGCTGCTGCCGCCGCTGAAGTAGGTCAAAGGGTCAAGTATCTATCGCCCGCTTGTTTACTTTCTCAAGATGACAGCCAAACTTCACACGGCACTTCTTTCTGACACAAGAGGTCCGCTCTTTGGGGCACCACGACCTCTAGCGGTGCATTTCAAACGTTATGTACTCATTGTATTCCATCCACAAATTCAGTGTCAAGACTTCACCACAAATGTTTTGAGATCCCCTGAATCCAAAAAATCGCGTGTCTCTAAACAGCGTAATCCAAGAACGAAAAGTCAGCTAAAAGCCAAGGTTGGTATTTAAGTTTAACACCTTTTAAGGATATGACACAGATATTTTGAAGAAAATTGCCCTACCCTAAACTACCCTTTACATGGAACATTTTTTGAAAATTTTGATTTTCTCCAAAATTACTGTAACGATTTTAATTAAAATGGCATATGTTCGAGATACTTTTATGACAAATGAAATGTATATTTTGAATTTTCTGGCTATAGCCCATGTAGTCCTGTTTACTCTGGATGACTTTTGTATAACTGGTAAACCGTAAGAGATAGACAAAAACTTACTATACAAAAAATGTAGATCTTGCTAAAATATACAATTTATATCGAGATACATTTTTTGTAGAGTGAACCATTTCAGAGATATTCCTTTTTATTTCTCTTGCATCTACGAATGTTTATCTGTGTAAGAATAGATAGTATAATGATGACTAGGGAAACTCATATGAGTTTATTATTAACCTTTCGCATACTCGTAGTTATGTTTATTATAAAGGAAACAAGCAGAGAATCACAAATATTTAATACTGACGGAAGATTATAAAGCCATAATATTAAAGGTTTTTTTTTTTCCGTGTTCGATTTAAATTAGATTCTGCGATTGAGGTTAAATTTATAACATCCGAATAGATAACTTCTACATAAGAATAAAGGACAAGCGATAAGCCTAAATTACTTTCAAACTCAATTTTACGGTTCGCAGGATCTAGAGCCTTTTAAGGACGTGAAAAAAAAAGAACGAAAATAAATTATCAAATAAGAATGAAAGAAGGAACTGTACATACTATCGGGGGAAAATGTCAATAATTGGGCAGTAAAAAGAGATAGTCTACCATCGCTACGGCTTTAGGCAACATAGGTCACTGTTGATCCCATTTGAAAAAAGTATAGGTTGTCAACTCACACAAATAACAAGGAATATCTCCGAAATGGTTCACCCTAAAAAAAATGTATTCAGATATACATTGTATATTTTAGCAAGATCTACATTTTCTGTATAGTAAGATTTTGTCTATCTCTTACGGTTTACCAGTTATGCAAAAGTCATCCAGAGTAAACAGGACTGCATGGGCTATAGGCAGAAAATTCAAGATATACATTTCATTTGTCATAAAAATATCCCAAACATATCTCATTTTAATCAAAATCGTTTCAACCATTTCCAATAAAATCAAAATTTTCGAAAAATTTTTCATGTAAAGGGTAGTTCAGGGTGTAAAATTTTCTTCAAAATCTTCGTGTCACATCCTTGAAAGACATTAAACTTAAATACCAACTTTGGTTTTTTAACGGACTTTTCGTTTTTGAGTTATGTTGTTCACGGCCTGACACACAGAGACTTTTTTCTAAAAATGCTTTATAATACAATACTTCCTGTACCTAATGTATCTCACATAACATTCACTACTCACTTTTATTTTACGTAACAATCACATTTCCTTCTCTCCTCGGCCTTCAATATACAATTCATACAATTTTCCATGTGTTTGAAATTGAAATGCAACATATTACATTCATACGATTATCTCTACTCACTTTTCTGTCATAAAACGAAATGACATTTATTCTCTACTCACTCTTTCACGAAGATTTCAAACAATTTTCTAAATGATTGACATAAATATACATCTTACATTCACACAGCTTTCTCTACTCACTTTTCTTCCGTGATTTTTTGGGCTTTTTTTTGTTTATTTATTTTGTTTATCTTGTGTTCTTTACAGAATCCAATTTAATTTAAAATATTGTAGGGATAAAATCGTTAAACCTCGGACAACGCCCGGTGTTTCAGACACTCGAAGTTTTCATATTTGGAGTAGTGTTTCTAGACCTTGTGGTTCACAAACAAACCCGGGTCAAAAAACAGTTAATTTTAAACTGAGATTAACTCAAGCATGCAATACACTTTATATTTCTATTTGTCAAAAGCAGTAAAAAGTAAACAATTTGCACACTTCTGTGCAATAAACTGTTAAATACACTAAATTAGAGTTCTTAAAATTTCTTAAAAATTTTCGTGTCGTATCCTTCAAAGATATTACATTTAAATATGAACTTTGAGGTTCAAGGGACTTTTCGTATTTGAGGTATAGTGTTCCACAGAGACACACAGATATCTTTTTCAAATATCGCTTTCTGGTTTAAATTGTGAAAGATAATAGAGATGGCGAAAACCAGGAAGAATCAGTAGTAAAAGTGTTGAAATATTTTCAGTGAACGAACAGGATTGGTTCATAATCTCTAAGATGAAGTGATAACTGTGAACGCCGTGATCCTGCGGCAACTTCTTCTACTGCACTGCAAAGCACGAAACATACCTGTAAGGGGCTCATGTCAGCAAACATAAGCAAGTACGAAATGATATGTGTGTTGTGTTGGTTAACACGAAAGTTTCCTAATCCAGAGGGACAGGTTTCGACTCCCGGCTATAATTTAGCCATTTATGACAATCATATGACTTTCTCTACCACGTATAACAAGTAGGGGAACTATTGTATTCCACCCAAAATGTTGATGTGTGTTTATGAACAGCGCAAGTCAAAAACGAAAAGTGGGTTAAAGGGCAAAGTTGGTATGTCTTTCAACGATGCGACACGAACGTTTTGAAGAAAATTCCTCTACTCTAAACTATCCTTTACACGGAAAATTTGTCAAAATTTTTTATTTTCTCAAAAATTGCTCTGTTTTGATTAAAATACCATATATTTAAGATATATTTATGACTATAAAAATGTAGATATCCTTAAAATACACCATTTATGTCTAAATCCATGTTTGTGAAGTGTTTTTAGAAGAGTGAGTAGAGAGTGTAGACTATGGAGGCGCAGGTGCGCTATGATAACAATTGACTCACTGTGTGTTGCTGCTGCTGCAGGAAACAAAACACTGACGCTGTCCGTCCGCACTAGTTGGACTTACTTTCACTGCGTGGCGTCCTAAAATGGGGAGCGGCCCAGATGAACCCCTTCGCTTTATACACGGCTCGTGGGGGTGGGGTGGGGGTGGGGGTCACGTGCTCAGTGGCGTCACAAGGTGCGGCGGCGGCGACGGCCTCGAGGCATTCCTACAGATTCCTCACATAACAAACATACATACACACGTCTGTTATTACAGGTCTACAGGACGTTGCATCGATTTGCACCACATTCCACTTCTTTAACATGTGCAAATCTCATGATTGTCGCCGGGAGTCGAAACCTGCCCCTCTGGATCGCACCAACACAACACACAAGCAGACAAAATGCCCATGCTTGCTGACATGTTCAGTGTCTTATGTCGGCCCCTTACAGGTATGTTTCACGCTTCGCAGCGCAGTAGGAGAAGTTGCCGCAGCTTCACGGCGCACTGAGCTTCAACGTGTCTATCGAGAGCAGTTCACGGAGTCACGAGAAACTGTGCACTCACATCACTTTCTCTACTCTTGTATTTCTGGAATGGCGGATTTTCCAATGAAATCTTTATATACAGCTTTTTCTTGTAGTTTATATTAATTTATTATGAAAAAGCATTATGTTTTAACATTTATTTATGCCAATAACCTTAGTGTTGGTGTTTACAACCACAGAAGTCGTGAGTGGGAGCTTTTTAGGGTCCGCTTCTACCTCTTAAACTTTGCCCACACACGACTTGTGTGTTTAGAAACACCAACACTAACTTTATTGGCATTACCATCTGAAGGTTATTCTTTGTGGTTTACCGGGAGAAATACGACTCGGTTGCAGAATTCAATGTCATTTTGGCAGGTGTTCGCAGTAAGCGGAGGGTCTGTGGTTCAAATCCCAGCTGTGCCATTGAATTTTTCAGTTCCGATTCTGGTTCTCATTACGTTTTAAACTTTTGCAAGTTTCATATAGATAAGAATGGGTCTACTGCAACCGGAAATTGAACCCAGGATGTTAGGGTCGTTTAGACAGAGTGCAAAATATAAACACATTCTAAGCTATTTGATCCATTAGAAAGGTTGAAAGGGGAACACCATTTTGCATTTCAGAACGCACCCTTTATCGTCGGGAGCAAGTTTGTGTTACAGAAGGGTGACGTATGTGTGCCCGGGGAGACACACAGAGAGACACATCAAAGAACATCTCACACTGCACTTTCTCTTCACTCCAATATTCGTGCGAGTGACTGCTTCAAGTTTATAGCTCATCGTTTGATGACGTATATAGTTCACACATGCGCAGTACTTCAAGGGAACACCGAGGTGATACGCTAAAATGTTTGGTCAAATGGAACAAGGAATATCCCTGAAATGGTTCAGCGAGACATAAATTCTGTATTTTATTAAGATCTACATTTTTTGAACAGTAAGATTTGGTCTATGTCTGATGGTTTACCAGTTATGCAAAAGTCGTCCAGAGTAAGTACGACTACCAGGGCTATAGCCACAAAATCCAAGATATACATTTCATTTGTCATAAAATGCCTTAACATATGTCATTTTAATAAAAATCTTTAAAGCCATTTTCAAGAAAATCAAAATTTTCTAAACATTTTCCATGTAAATGGTAGTTTAGGGTGAAGCTATTTTCATCAAAATTTTCGTGTCGTATCCCTGAAAGACATTAAACTTAAATGCCAACTTTGGTTTTCAACCGACTTCGTTTATGAGTTAACTTAATTCATTTAGGTTTGAGTGCGCCTAGATCTTGTCAGAAGTTCATATAAATATTTTAATTTCTAGACCATCTTGTGAAAGAGACATAAAGTTGAGATAGACGCAAGTTTACGGAGCACTAAAACTTGATTACTCGCATGAAACTCTTATTAAAGCAGAATTTCCAGACGTTTCTGCATTGCGAGAGTTGGCAATTTAAAAACTTTGAACATCCCTAGATAAATGGATTGGATTGCGTTCACTGGTACCCATAAAGGGTTCTGAACATTGAATATGTCATGCAAATGTATGGTTTACTTGCATTTATAATTAAAATAAGTCAGTCATTATGAATAACTTTGGGATAACTTTAAGACATATCCAAAATATTACTACAAAAATTACAAATCTACTTAAAAGATATATAATTTTTTGTGGAAGTAACCATTTCCGAGATATTTCTTGTTATTCCTTCGAATTCTCCAATGGGAGGTTATTATTAGCTTTCTCATCTCCTGTCCATGGGAAGGGAATAGAATTTCAAAGTCATCATATGGTGACAAGCCCTTAAAACATTTAGCTATCACTTAGACTCTGTTACATTCTCCTTGTACCCACAAGAAAATTAGCAATAACGTAATTGGTACTAATGTTTATCTCTATTAACTTGAAGAAGACAGAGGAGAGAAAGTCATGTGATATTTACTTCATTCTTCAGCCCTAAGGTAGACCCTAGTCTACATTCACATTGTATTTCCTGCCTATTTATGTAACACAGTAGCCTTGGTACCTTATACCTGATTTTATAATGTCTGGTAAATAGTTTTAAAGCAGTTACTGATCACCTCCTCTGGTACCGGCGTGAGGAATTTGCTCCCTAGGTCGGGGTGCACTCAGCCTAAACAAGTAGCGGCTCCAGACCACATAACCAGTACTGCAGCCCACTCATGGGGCAGAGGTGGAGAACGCAGCGGCCGGGCGGCAAGCCTAGGCCCTTCATGGGTTTTCGCGCTGGGTGAATTATTGATAATGCCCTTCGTAGCCCATTTTGAATTCACAACATAGAGCCGTTAAATTTCCATACACCAACTACCACCTGGTCATTCTTTTGTTTAGTCAGTGTTGCCAACTGTATTCCCATAAGTCGCTGAAAAACAATTTATTACATATTACAATCAAAACGACACTCCATATTTGCCATAAGAAAGGTTATTTGTTAGTGTTAACAATTAAGTGAGGTTATAAACTGCTTATTTGTAACTGATTTTTCTTTAAGGCACAAAGACTATTTGGTAAAGGAAGGGGAGGGCCCAAGTAAAACAACTGGTGTCACGGCACGCTCACGGGGTTACCTTTGACTGCAGTTGTATGGATTCTGCGTCTCATTCTTAAAAAAAAGAAATCCTACTACAGTTTTATTGAAAATATTTAATACTTTTACAATATGAAACAGCTGTAAATATTTCAATTGTATTTATTTCGGTTGGCATATCAAGAAATTAGAAAGAAGAAGCCAGCAAAGTATCTCAATGAAGATTTTTCTCCATTCAATTTCAAATCCTTTAATAAGGAAACCATTCAATTGACAACCATTTCTCAAAGACAGGAAGTTCGGGAGTATAAACTTCATATTCTTGAAATTGAAATGGACGTTGATTTAATTAAATGATTGTTAAAAATTAAGTATTAATATTAATGGTTATTTTTACGTTAAAATAAAAAGTTTAGTCATTGATTTATAGGTTAAAATTAACGCACCACGAAGTGGTTGACCCGTTTCTTAATTATTTCTGGACTTAGGTAACGGTTTATACTCTGAAAGCAACACGATCGTAATTCCCGTGCTTGTCCACTATTTGGTAGCCATGCAAATCTAGCCTACTGTTCATGGGAAAATAGACTTTAACAGTGCATGCTTTGGGAATGGACTGCTGCTAAAGTCTATTTTCCCATGAACAGTAGGCTAACTAATAATGGAAATCTAGCCTAGTCTTCATGGGAAAATAGACCTTATCAGCGCATGCTTTTGGAATGGACTGTTGTTAAGGTCTATTTTCGCATGAACAATAGGCTCGATGCAAATGTAAATCTAGCCTACTGTTCATGGGAAAATAGACCTTATCAGCGCATGCTTTTGGAATGGACTGTTGTTAAGGTCTATTTTCCCATGAACAGCAGGACAGTTTTGCAAGGCTACCGAATGGTCAACAAGCACGGTAATTTCGACCTTATTGATTTCAGCGTATAACGTGATGTCTAGGGACAGGTAAACCACCCTGTATTATGAAGTTGTCCATATCGATATAACTCGACAGTGCGACTCGAGATTTTACCAGACGTTTTATCACATTATAAGTAGGTTTTATGTGTTCCTTGATGAAATATCAGAGAGGAACGTAAGGACGACGTTTTAGTCGAGTTTTTCCTGCATATGCATGGGAATTATTGTCTGAATGTCAAGTGTGCGCTCCAGGCTTAAGTGCTTCTGTACACGGAGTGCATTAAATGGAACCAAGAGTCTGTCTATAAACTTCACAACACTGGATTATGTCTCTCAAGTTATGATAAAACTTTTACAACCACACAAAGATTTCGTGCTCTTTGCACGATTAACATTTTAAAAAATGAATAAGCGCGTCATATTTGACAGAAGTATAAGATCTCCAAAACTCACACAAATAACAAGGAATATCTTCCAAATGGTTCACTCGAGAAAAAATATTATTCATACATAAATTGTGTATTTTAGCAAGATTACATTTTTGTATAGGAAGATTTTGTCTATCTCTAACGGTTTACCAGTTATGCAAAAGTCGTCCAGAGTAAATGCGACTACAGGGGCTATGGACAGAAAATTCAAGATATACATTTAATTTGTCATAAAAATATTTCAAACCTATGGCATTTTAATCAAAATCTTTGAAGTCGTTTTCAAGAACATCAATATTTTTGAAAAATTTTATTATCTAAAAGGTAATTTAGCGTGGGGCAATTTTCGAGTTGCATCCCTGGAAAACATTAAACTTAAATACCAACTTTGGTTTTTAACCGCTTTGTCGTTTTTGAGTTATGCTGTCCAGAATGAGATACACACAATGGACCTTTTTCTAAAAATGCTTTTTCTGGATTCAGGGCACCTCAAAACATATATTTACGGTGAAATCTCGACATCGAATTTTTGGATGGAATACAATACTTCCTCTACTAAACGTAGTAAGGGAAAAACAACATTGTTAGCATTTCCGTGTGTCTCGTATATTTACTGTTGATGACTTTGCATAAATGGTAAACCGTAAGAGATAGACCAAATCTTACTACACAAAAAATGTAGATCTTGCTAAAATACACAATTCATGTCTACATTTGTAATGCCCTTACACCTACAAGAAAATTAGTAATAAGATAATTGGTATAGTTGTTAATTTCTATTAACAGGAAGATAAAGGAATAGGAGTGTACACAAGAGTGAGTGGAGAAACTCATGTGAGTGAACCAGTCAGAAGGAACCGCAAATGAAGCTATTGTATTGACTCCGACGGAGATGGAACAATTGAATATTATTTTTTGGCGAGTGTTCTCTGGCGGCAGGCGGAATATCAACATCTCTCACTTGTTAGAGACGGAGTTTCAACAACTTCTCCTTGATTTGAAAGGGAGAAAGAGGGCTGCAGTGTTGACAACATTAGAGAGCGAATTAACGTCTCTCTCAGACGCGGGACATAAAATTCCCTGCAAGTGGAACGCTCTCTAAAGCACTCCACAAAAACAGAATCTGAAAACAAACACTGCCTTTATGACAACAGGCAGACATTTTCAGTTTGAGAGAATTCCATTCGGTCAGTGGTCTCTTTTATTGCGTGGCCTTTTCGCGTGTTTCCGCGGGTTGCTAAGCGACTAACGGGAACGATTGTTACATCCTACGCATTTCCTGTCCTTCCACTTCACCTTACATCCTGGTTGGTTGTTTTTCCTTTCTAAGTAAAGTAACTGACTTGTAAGACACACATAAATTTATTCAACTTTGCGACACCTCATTGCCTCTTTCTTTGTAATTTCTGGTTAAACTTGTCTAAATAAACGAATTTGAGTGTTTGTAGCTGTCTTGTATAATAAAAATATTAAATGTTTTCAATAAAACTGTAGTAGGGCTTTTCAAGAATAAGATGAAAAATCTAAACATTAAAAAAATTTTACACAAAACTGTAAGCAACATGTTGAAAGAATACCAGAGACCAGACCTGTACAAATAATGTGATATCATCCTAAAGGTAGAAGCTGGGTGAGCAGACCCAGGAAAGAATGGCTCGATGACTTTGAAGGCGGAACAAGGTAACCCCGTGAGCGTGCCAGAACACCTATTATTTTACTTGGGCCCTCCCCTTCCTTTACCAGAGAAACATTTGACAGCAGCTACTAGGATTCCAACTCGCGACGTTCGGCTTTGAATGGATGGCCAGTCCGTTTTGTATTGCTCTAACGATCACCTCTATTCGAATCGGTTTAGGAATTAGGGAAAGAAGGTCTGCCAAATCTTAGCCACCTCTCACCTCACTCTTCCCTCTCTGGGAACAGACTTATAGCCAAGTAATTTTTCCAAATCTCGCCATTATTTCATAAACAGTGGACATTCAATTCAAAGTATTAATCTTTTAGACTTAAGGTAACCTCGTAAACTTAAGTTTCATGTACCCCCTGAATCAAAAAAAAAGTCTTTTTTAGAAAAAGGTTCGTGTGTGTCTGTGGACAGTATAATTCAAAATCGAAAAGTCGCTTGAAGACCAAAGTTGGTACTTAAGTTTAATGTATTTCAAGGATGCGACACAGAGATTTTGAAGAATATTGCCCCACCTATTGCCTATTTCCTTTACATGGAAAATTTCTTTTAAAATTTTGATTTCCTTGAAAATGTCTGTAACAAGCTTTATTAAAATGCTGTGTGTTTGAGACATTTTTATGACAAATGAAACATATATCTTGAGTTTTCTAGTTATAGCCTATGAAGTCCCATTTATTCTTGATGATCTTTGAATAGCTCACAAACCTTAAGAGATTGAAGAAATCTTACTGTACAAAAAATGTAGATCTCACTAAAACACATAATTTATGTTCGAGTAAAGTTTTTTGTAGAGTGAACCATTTCAGAGATATTCCTTGTTATTTGTGCCAGTTTCGGAAAACTTAAAACTTTCGTGAAATGGAACATCGTTGATCATGTTTTTATAGGTTAACCGTGCCAAGAGAACGAAATTTGAAAACTTTAAAACATTTGAGTATCGCTCAAAGCCTACTGTATTCCCATATTCCCCTTGTACCTACAAGGAAATAAGCAATAAGATAATTTGCACAAATGTTTATCTCAACTGACGCGAAGAAGATATAGGAATAAGAGTTTGTAAGAATGGTTAGTACAAGAGTAGAGAAAGTCATGTGAGTGCAACACATCAGAGTTTTCAGTGACATGTATTTTATATTTTATTCATTGGTCTACAAAACTAATTTAAGTAAAACAGAAGTATATTTTTCTGGAATAGCAACAACTTCAATCAAATTACTTTAATGTATTTTCAGTTTATTTAAGTATCTGATAACGCCATTATAAGAGCTACAAAACAGGAATGAACATGGGCCTAGCCAATACAGTGATGTGGCTCTCTCGGCGTTGCCAGTTTTACGGGCAAGGTGTGACAAGGACAGTAAAATCCTTCATCTTTGTCACTCGCCCGCTGGCTGGGCAACTGGCACTGTATTGACTAGGCCCATGTTCATTTTGGTTTTACAGTCACTCTAGTACACTTTGACAAACGTGAATGTAGTTTTAAAAAATGAATCTTTTTTTCCTAATTAAAAGTGTTTAATTATATTATTTTGAAAAACTCTCACTCGAAGAAATAACTAATACAACGCTAGCACAGAACTTGCTCACCTTTCCCGCTGCCCGTTTTTTTTTTTTTTTTTTTTTCTTTTGTTGCTCGAGTTGAGGTCCCAGGTTTCAGTGTTATGTGTTAGGCGGTAACCGCTATGGCCCACATTCAAGTGGGCGCCGGTTCAATCTCCGTGGCGGACCTTCCTCACACATGTTTCCCCGGGTCGCCAGGCAAACATTGGGAAGTATTTGAATATAGTCCGAATTTCCTGTTCCTACATTTCGTTAAATTAATTATTTCATTTCACCCTTGATCTCATTAGATTTCTTTCAGGGTTGGAATCACAGCAGGGGGAACAGATAATCCAACGCACCTCTCACGGGGAGGGACCTGAAAACAGGGGGTGTATGCTCAGAGGCGAAAGGCCGAAGCCCGGGCCAAAGTCTTAAAAACACACACAGTTACCTTGTCAAGGGCAGACGTAGCGTGATCGACGTGCCAGGCCATGGGGTGTAGACTGCCCGCATTAATAAAGCTTCTGCCTGCTTTGTCAGCATTCTAATGTTATTGATACTTGGTCTGGATTAGCTTTCGACACTTTACGATGTCTGATGTAACCCTACCGTGGTGATCGCAACTGGTATGGTTTGGAATTGTCCCCCGAGTTGGAAGGTCTGCTTTTCGGGTCACCCATGGGATGGTACAAGCTCGAGGGAAAGGGGAGCCAAGACAGACTCCAACGGGGAGCTTCTGACTGGGAAACTGCTCTCTACTGTGTCGTGAAATCTTTCCAGCTCCCTTAGGAACCATTCACCTTATACTTCTGACAGGGTTTAGACACGAAAGATCACCTTTTGGCTAACCCGCCCCCCCCCCCCGGTACTTTGTCGCAGTCATACAGTGTTGGGTTGCACTTACGTGCCGGGCTATCTGTTGCAGAAAGCACTTAGGAGAATGTGCTCTAAAATTAATTAAAAATAATAGCTAGTGCTGCACGAAATCGCCTCTCCCCTTAAAAAACGGTACGAGCGGAATGAAATGGAAGTTTTGCACACGGTTTGGACGTGTCTATAAATTGCGCAATGGTCCGCAGCACCAGGCGGCGATCTCCTGCTGAGTTTCCTCTACTCCGCCATTATTCATTTCTCTTCACGAGCCAAGTGCCACCGACAGGCTCAGTGTGTATGTGTGTCTGTGCTACAACGTAAATCATCATGTTCTTAAGAACACCCAGCAGCGACAAATAGCTCACCTACAAGATATTCCACTCCACACAAAAATTCAATACCAAAATCTCACCCCAACGCATATTTTGACTTCATCTAAATTCAAAAAAAATGCATTGAAATTGGTATGTAATACTTCAGCTGAACTTTTTACTTTCTCTACTAAGTATAGTAAAATTTGGTGCCGATTTTTTACCGGAAATATATGTTTCGAGGCCCCCTTTTTACACAAAAGCATTTTTACAAAAAGGCTGGTCTGCGTGTCAGCCTCTGAACAGCACAACTTAAAAACGAAAACTCAGTTAAAATCCAAATTTGGTATTTAAGTTGAATATCTTTCAAGCATGCGACACGCAGATTTTGAAGAAAATTCCTCCACACAAGAAAATTAGTAATAAGATAATTTGTACAAATATTTATCTCGACTAACATGAAGAAGATATAGGAGTAAGAGTTTGTAAGAGTGGTTAGTATATGTGGAGAGTTCGCAGGCGCTTTTACGTAATGTGAATCGTGACGTCACAGAGAAGCACACCAATTACAGCAATCTTCAGAGTATTCCTTTGTGTCTTAATGCTCACGACGAATATAAAAGATATTCTTTTACTTTAATTGCACTTGTCAAGAATTTCAAAGACGCTCTTGCATTTTCTTTGTCACTGAAGTGAAGCTCCATTAGTTTAAGATTCGTCGCTTTACTAGTGACGTTTTAGCGCTGCATTTCAAAACTAGAGAGAGACAGTAAGTCTACCTCGACAAGCCATTATTAGAATAAATATCAATAATTAAAAACTATTTAAATATGTGAAATAAAAAGTCGAATAACAAATTCATGAAACATAAGGATGACAGATTCGACCTGAATATTAACACAGTTAAGAAACTGTCTGTATCAGATAGTACAAGTAACGAGGGGAGGGCTCGTATTGTTAACATTCCTGAACTTCCACTCTACACACGCTCGCAATGTTTTGTGTGTGAACAATCCATTTTATCAAGGAATATAGAATACACAAATAACTTATATTTTAAAGCTGTGTTTATCTACTTCAAATACAGAAGTAAATGACAAGGGAGTGCCTAGAATTTTATTTCTAACCTCAAAAAGTCGCCGTAGAAGTGACAGCTAACATCTTGTAGTTGATGTTTAGTTCATAAACGCATTATCAACACTGACGATACATACAAGAATCTATTTTATATAAATGTAATTCAAGACAATGTTCAGAACTAGACAATCATCCTGAAATAATAATTTTCAAACTGGAAACTTAGTTTTCCAACGTTTCTGACTCACAAATTTAGACCAATCCCACTCTCAATACAATCTGCGTTTCCATATTGGATTCAATCTGGAATGAGATGGATTTGAGTCTAATCCTATTATCAATACAATGTTTCCATATCCAACTCAATCCGGAACGAGATCGATTTGAGTCCAATCCTATTATCAATACAATGTGTTTCCATTTTGAATTCAATCCGGAATGAGATCGATTTGAGTCCAATCCTCTTATGAATAAAATCTGTGTTTGCATGTTAAATTCATTCCAGAATGAGATTGATTTGAGTCCAATCCCATTCTAATACGATCTCCGTTTCCAAGTTGAATTCAATCTGGAATGAGATCTATTTGAGTCCATCTCATTCTCAATACAACGTGCATTTTAATATTGAATTCAATCCTCAATGAGATCTAGTTGAGTCCCATCACACTCTCAATATGATCTGTTTTCATATTGAGTTCAATCCGGAATGAGATCGATTTGAGTCCAATGTCACGCTCAGTACAATTTCTATTTCAATATTGAATTCAATCGCATTGCCAATACAATCTGTATTCCTATATTCAACTCAGTTCGGAATTACATCCATTTGAGTCCTATCCCACTCTCAATACAATGCGTATTTCTATATTGAACTGAATAAGCAATGAGATTGATTTAAGTCCAATCTTATTTTCAGTACAATCCGTCATTCCATATTGAATTCAATCCGGAATGAGATCAATTTGAGTGCAATGCTCTTCTGAATTTGATCGGCGTTTCCATGTTTAATTAAACCCGGAATGGGAACTCAAATCAATGTGAAACCTTGCAGTACAAAATATCTGACAGAATAGCTTGCTTGCTTGGTCGCTTGCTTCTTCAGACAATAAGGTAGTGGATGACAAGCTGTAGGGGTGTAAGCCCTGATGAACTAACAACCCTTCCTTACGTGCCTAGAATTTCATCAACAAGAGGGTTACTTCCACAAAACCACCCTCATGAAACCTACGTACGTCTGCAATTTAACCTCTTAACTTAACCACTATATTCACAATTAATATGATAAGACCTAGTGGGAGAAGTCTATGTAAAAATCTGATGTGTTACACTCACATGACTTTCTCTACTCTTGTACTAACCATTCTTACAAACTCTTATTCCTATATCTTCTACGTGTTAATACAGATAAACAAATAACAGGGAATATCTCCAAAATAGTCCACTGTACAAAAAAATTTATTTGGACATAAATTGTATATTTTAGTAAGATCTACATTTTTTGTATAGTAAGATTTGGTCTATCTCTTACGGTTTACCAGTTATACAAAAGTCATCCAGAGTAAACAGGACTACATGGGCTATAGACAGGAAATTCAAGATATACATTTCATTTGTCATACAAATATCTCAAACATATGACATTTTAATCAAAATCGTTGCAGCCATTTTCAAGAAAATGAAAATGTTCGAAAGATGTTCCATGTAAAGGGTAGTTTAGAGTGGAGCAATTTTCTTCGAAATCTTCGTGTCGCATCCTTGAAAGACATTAAACTTAAATACCAACTTTAGTTTTTAACCGACTTTTCGTTTTTGAGTTATGCTGTCCACAGACAGACGCACACACGAACCTTTTCTAAAAATATTCTTTGTAGATTCAGGGGGCCTCAAAACATACATTTCTGGTGAAATCTCGACACCAACTTTTAGGGTAGAATACAATACTTCCTCTACTTGCTATACGTAGTAGAGAAAGTAATAAGAATGTTTCTATGTTTGTCCTACTGGCCAGATTGAAATTCAACGTTGTTTTTTTTTTTTTTTTTTTCATGGAGATTTGCATGCTAACCATTTTAGTGTACAAGGTAACATTCACATGGTTTTCCATACTCACTTTTCTTTTACGTAATAACTTCATATATCTTTCCCTACTTGCCCTTCAACATACAATTCGTGCAATTTTCTATAGCTGAAATAGAAATGTAACACTATATTCACGCTATTCTCTCTACACACTTTTCTGTTATGAATCACGCTTCTTTCTCTACTCCTTCTACAAACAATTCACAACAATGTTATAACGTGTTACATTCACACACCTTTCTCTACTCACTTTTTTACTTTCTGTGTCAGTTTAATGTCTTTCAAGGATGCGACACGATTTCGAAGAAAATTGCTTCACTCTAAACTACCCTTTACATGGAACATCTTTCGAACATTTTGATTTTCTTGAAAATGGCTCTAAAGATTTTGATTAAAATGACATATGTTTGAGATATTTGTAAGACAAATGAAATGTATATTTTGAATTTTCTGCCTATAGCCCCTGTAGTCCTGTTTACTCTGGATGACTTTAGTATAACTGGTAAACCGTAAGAGATAGACCGAATCTTACTATACAAAAAATGTAGATCTTACTAAAATATACAATTTATGTCCAAATAAATTTTTTTGTAGAGCGAACCATTTCGGAGATATTCCCGTTATTTGTTTGTTTGTATTAACATGAAGAAGATATAGGAATAAGAGTTTGTAAGAATGGTTAGTACTAGAGCAGAGAAAGTCATGTGACTGAGAAACATCAGATGTTTTTATTTTGGATTGTTTACTGTATGTAACGGAAGTATAACGCTGTAGTGATAAAACTATCAAACCACACCGGGTATTTTAGATAGTTACTTATAAATAATAACTGTTTTGAACATAAAAACACGTGAACATTTCCACTGCTAGGTTAAGCACCATAAAGGTCCGCGTGTGACGGCCCACTACTGCGCCGCGACACACCGGTTGCGGAACACTTACTTACCTTTGTCGTCTGCCCTGAACTCCTCTTCTAGGTTTTGGACTGCTTCCTCGACGGCGTCGCCCGCCCGCATAGTAAGGCGCGTCTTATGGCCTCTGAACACGGCCTGGATCTTTGTGGCCGCTTTCTCTGCTTCCGGGTCGTTCAAGTCGATGTCTGCAACCAACAAAAACACCGCGTTTAGCTTTCCTCTTAAAAACAATCTGATGTATTTGTGTTTGCATAACCGTCCATCTAAGAGTATTGCAAAACTCACACAAATAACAAGGAATATCTCCGAAATGGTTCATTCCACAAAAATTTTTATTGGGATATAAATTGTGTATTTTAGCAAAATCTACGTTTTTTTGTACAGTAAGATTTTGTCTATCTCGTACGGTTTACCAGTTATACACAAGTCATCCAGAGAAAACAGGACTTCAGGGGCTGGGTAGAAAATTCAATATATAAATTTCATTTGTCATAAAAATATATTAAACATGTGGTATTTTAATCAAAATCGTTGAGGCCATTTTCAGGAAAATAAAAATTTGCGTAAAAGCTTCCACGTAAAGGGTAGTTTAGGATGGAGCAATTTTCTTCAAAATGTTTATGTCGCATCCTTGAAAGATATTAAACTTAAATATCAACTTTGGTTTCTATCCGAGTTTTAGTTTTTGAGTTACGCTGTTCACAGGCACACACGCGCGCCTGTTTGTCACTGTTTGAAGGAACTGTTACGTAACTTTGGAAGAGCAGTGACTGTTACCAGGAAACACAGAAGTAACTCTTGAGGAACTTGAAGATTGCCACTAACATAAATTAGAAACAGCCTGAGTTGTGTTTGTATAGGACAACGGACTTAGAAACCCCTTGGGCAGGATCTCACTGTGTGCATTCCCATATATCAGTTAAATTGTATACCCAGCTCTGGTATTTGCCCAAACATTTCATGAGTTACACTCACATGAATTTCTCTACTCCTATACCAAACATTCTTATTACTTTCTCTACTACGTAAAAGTATAGGAAGTATTGTATTCGACCCAAAATTCGATGTCGAGATTTCACCAGAAATATATGTTTTGAGGCCCCCTGAATGTAAGAAAAGCATTTTTAGAAAAAGGTGTGTGTGTCTGTCAGTCTGTGGACATCATAACTAAAAAACAAAAAGTGGGTAAAAAACCAAAGTTGGTATTTCAGTTGAATGTTTTTTCAAGGAGGCAACACAAAGATTTTGAAGAAAATTGCTTCCACCCTAAACTACCCTTTATATGGAAACTTTTTCGAACATTTTTATTTTCTTGAAAATGGCCTCAACGATTTTGATTAAAATATATGTTTGAGATATTTGTCTGACAAATGAAATGTATATCTTGAATTTTCTGGCTATAGCCCACGTAGCACTATTTACTCTGGATGTCTTTCGTATAACTGGTAAATCGTAAGAGATAGACAAAATCTTACTACACAAAACTGTAGATTTTGCTAAAATACACAATTTTTATCCACAGACATTTTTTTGTAGAGTAAACCATTTCGGAGATATTCCTTGTTATTTGTGAGTTTTGGAAAACTTATACTGTTCCCAAATGCAAGGTCATTATTCACTTTGTTTATATTATTACTATTATTATTCTTGTTTTCTCGTCTTTATTTCATCAGCTGAGATGCACATTGGTGTTCACATGCCATTGCGCATGCTCTGTAGGTGGAAGATGCCCATATTTGTTGTAGTTACGTGATTATATTACGGTAAGTAAATGAACAATAGGATAATTTGTACAAATGTTTAACGTGAAGTAGATACAGGAATATCTAATACAATAGTTCCAGTAATTACGACACACGCGGTAAAAAAAATGTTGAAAATAGAAACAAAGAAGTCATTAATGGACTCTTTTACACGCCCAGGAGCGCTTGTAAACGTGTCCGTGATTGATGTGTTGGTTCGGTCGGTATTACAGCTTCCTTCACTTCCACGATTAACAGAACACGCACCTAGTGGCGTGAGCTACCTCAGTGACGGGATTACTATACTGCGTTTAGTCATCTTAGATCTTATACATAACCAGGATCAACATAGCGGTGCCAAAGTAAGCAAGGTACCTACTTCAAATAGTCAGACCGAAGCACTCCGAAAATAGATCCACCACTTTTTAATGTTATTTCTGTTTAAAGTATGTTCACAGATATTATTAATATTTCCCTTGTAACATACTACACGTATAAGTTTTATTTCAGAACAGAAAGATCCCACTGAGTAAGAATTGAGTCGTTTTTAAATCAACCAATCACAGTTAATATGGTCTGGACATGTTTTGTGAATCGACAAAGACAAAATACCAACAATTTATGTATTGTTATATAAGCAATGTCTAATTTTATATGAAACATTTGGCTTCGAGAACGTGTACCATACATTAAAAACTGACCTAGTAATAAAAATAATAATAATAAAAATTCAGAAATTAACCTACGAATTGCCTTAGGTAACAGGATTTGGTGCCAGCATCGAAACGCGCATGCGCACCGAATACCTTGCGCATAAAGGTACGCTATTTGCATTGGCAGTATAGCACTGTGCTGTTCACAGTGTCGGTTCAAACTGTTTAGAATAACGTTTCAGCGGCGGTCAGTGTCCAAACTGAACCACGATCATAAATGATCTCAGGTCAATGCCGCGAAGATTGATAATTTCAATTCATCATACTTGTAAGAGGTCGACATACAACTTTATGATAAATGATTAAACAAATACGAGAGCAAGATAAGAGTAAGGAATTAAATAAAAGAACCCTTTGATAACTACCAAACTACTACTTTGGAAACTACCTTTCCATAGCAAATTCAAATCGATTTGAGTCCAACCCCACTCTTAATACTATCCGCATGTCAACGTTCAATTCAAACCGGACTGAGATCGACTTGATTCCAATCTCATTCTCAATTCTATCCACGTTTCCATGTTAAATTGAATCCGGAATGAGATCAATTTAAATTCAATCCGATTCTCAATGTTATACGAATTTCCGTGTTGAAGTCAATCCGGAATCACATCGATTTGATTCCAATCCCATTTTCAATACGATTCGTGTTTCCATGTTGAATGTAATCCACAATAAGATCGATTTTAGTTCAATCCCATTCTCAATACGATCCGCGTTTCCATGTTAAACTCAATCCGGAATGAGATCGATTTGATTCCAATCCCATTCTCAGTACGATTGGCGTTTCAGTTGTAAGTTCGATTCGGACACGCAAGCCTCAATCATAAATAATTTAAGCTTTTACTTTGGTTAATTGGTTTATGTTAGTGAACCTGTAAAAAATGTTTTCTGTATATTTTAAGTATGTTTCTATGTGAATATATAGTGAGATTACGTCACTGTCACTAAGAAAACAAAATGACCGGAACAAGTAGGAATCTTCGGTGGATTCAAATCGATTTGAGTACGGTAAATTGTTGCATGCAGCAAACTTTCGATCCGATCCCACTTTTATGTAGATCGAATACAAGGATCCGCGTTTGCATGCTGTATTTAATCCGCAATGAGAACTCAAATCGATCTGAATTTTCCATGAAAATATCGGACCTTACTTTATGAGTTGCCCTTGCATCCAGTAGCCGAGTTATTCTGACAGAAGCGCACTGTGTTATGTATCCGATTTAGCAGATGAAAACAATTTATTACCATTATTTATTTCCCTGTAACGTTTTAATAAAATGATTAAATTTTGACATCAATAATTCCGATTGAAATAAAATGTGCACATTGTGGCGCTAGTTTTGTACCACAATAGTTGACATAAAGTCATAAATATTTCACTTGTAGCAATTAAAATGAGCAATTGCAGCAAAATAATAAAAAGGACATGATTACAAATGTTCCACTTTAAGGCTTTGATCTGGGATCAAACAGCCTCGCTTTGTACAGATTATACTACATTATAAATAACAGACTTTTGGCATAGCACGGACCCCTTTGCAACCAGTCTCAATGATAGGCTTTGGGCATAGCACGGACCCCTTTGCAACCAGTTCTCAATGATAGGCTTTGGACATAGCAAGGACCCCTTTGCAACCAGTCTCAATGATACGCTTTGGACATAGCACGGACCCCTTTGCAACCAGTCTCAATGATAGGCTTTGGTCATAGCACGGACCCCTTTGCAACCAGTCTCAATGATAGGCTTTGGGCATAGCACGGACCCCTTTGCAACCAGTTCTCAATGATAGGCTTTGGACATAGCAAGGACCCCTTTGCAACCAGTCTCAATGATACGCTTTGGACATAGCACGGACCCCTTTGCAACCAGTCTCAATGATAGGCTTTGGTCATAGCACGGACCCCTTTGCAACCAGTCTCAATGATACGCTTTGGTCATAGCACGGACCCCTTTGCAACCAGTCTCAATGATAGGCTTTGGGCACAGCACCGACCCCTTTGCAACCAGTTCTCAATGATAGGCTTTGGTCATAGCACGGACCCCTTTGCAACCAGTCTCAATGATAGGCTTTGGTCATAGCAAGGACCCCTTTGCAACCAGTCTCAATGATAGGCTTTGGGCACAGCACCGACCCCTTTGCAACCAGTTCTCAATGATAGGCTTTGGACATAGCAAGGACCCCTTTGCAACCAGTCTCAATGATACGCTTTGGACATAGCACGGACCCCTTTGCAACCAGTCTCAATGATAGGCTTTGGTCATAGCACGGACCCCTTTGCAACCAGTCTCAATGATAGGCTTAGGGCATAGCACGGACCCCTTTGCAACCAGTCTCAATGATAGGCTTTGGTCATAGCACGGACCCCTTTGCAACCAGTCTCAATGATACGCTTTGGTCATAGCACGGACCCCTTTGCAACCAGTCTCAATTATAGGCTTTGGGCATAGCAAGGACCCCTTTGCAACCAGTCTCAATGATACGCTTTGGTCATAGCACGGACCCCTTTGCAACCAGTCTCAATGATAGGCTTTGGGCATAGCACGGACCCCTTTGCAACCAGTTCTCAATGATAGGCTTTGGACATAGCAAGGAACCCTTTGCAACCAGTCTCAATGATACGCTTTGGACATAGCACGGACCCCTTTGCAACCAGTCTCAATGATACGCTTTGGTCATAGCACGGACCCCTTTGCAACCAGTCTCAATGATAGGCTTTGGTCATAGCACGGACCCCTTTGCAACCAGTCTCAATGATAGGCTTTGGACATAGCACGGACCCCTTTACACGCTTTAAACATCTCAACATGAAGATGATTTCGGATCATTCAAATATAACGAATAAAAATCTGATGTGTTACACTCACGACTTTCTCTACTCTTGTACTAACCATTCTTACAAAGTCTTATTCCTATATCTTCTTCGTATTAGTTGAAGTAAACCTTTGTACAAATACTCTCATTGCTTATTTCCTTGTAGGTACAAGCTGAATATGTCAATACAGTTGTCTGAGTGATAGCCAACTCTTTTAAAGCTTTGAAATTCCGTTCTCTTTCCAAGATTAACACAAAAAATGAATAGCTATCTTCCATTTGACGGAAGTAATAGTTATCCAAAACTTACACAAATAACGAGGAATATCTCCAAAAAAGTTCACTCTACAAAAAAGTTTATTCAGACATAAATTGTGTACTTTAACGAGATCTACATTTTTTGCGGAGTAAAATTTGCTCTATCTCTTACCGTTTACAATTTATGGAAAAGTCATCCACAGTAAACACGACTAAAGGGACTATAACCAGATATACATTTCATTTGTTATAAAAGCATCTTAAACATATGACATTTTTGTCAAAATCCTTAAAGCCCCTTTTGGGAAAACCAAAATTCTTGAAAAACGTTCTATATAAAGGGTCGTTTAGGGTGGAAGAATTTTCTTTAAAATCTGTATGTCGCATCCTTAAAGGATATTTATCTTAAATACTAACTTCGGTTTTGAAGTCATGTTTCGGTTTTAAGTTACGAGACACAGTTTATGTCAAATACAGTTTTTGTGCAGTGTATCACTTCCGAGATATTCTTGTTTACTTGAATTGGGAAGTTGCTGCTCGGTTTTCTATATCCTGGACATACAAATGGAACGGAATGCCAAAGCGATTATAATGCGAGCAGTTCTTAAAAGATTAAACTATCATTTAAATCTACTGTTTTGTTTATGATAACAAATGCGACTGAGTTGTTTTGGTAGCACTGATGTGTTGGGTAATTTTATTTTTCAAGTTTTCTCTATTGCCTGTTCAATTCGTGCTCCATGTTGACAACAGTTTTCCTTTGAAGTCTTCCTGAAGCAGGAAAAAGGGCTCTGGGTATAAGAGGGGGTTGAAGAGGGGGAAAAGACACCCCTTTCATCCCCTTCCTGTTTTAATTGACTGCCTTTCTTTCACAGGGAAAGGGGAAAATTATTGTCGACTTCAAGGAGCAGAAAATATTGAAGCCTTATTTTAGCACAGATGAACAAAAATCTGTCTCAATTCATATGGTTTTCTCTACCCATTGCTTTATAAGCTATTACTTCAAATTATTAACGGCATTTGGTTAACATAAAAAATGAATAGAGATGTTCCATTTGGCATAAGTATAAGTGGTCCAAAACTTACACAAATAACGAGGAATATCTCCGAAATGGTTCACACTACAAAAAAATGTATCTAGACATAAATTATATATTTTAGCAAGATCTACATTTTTTGTATAGTAAGTTTTTGTCATTCTCTTGCGGCTTACCAGTTATGCAAAAGTCATCCAGAGTAAATACGACTACACAGGCTATAGTCAGAAAATTCAAGATATACATTTCATTTGTCATACAAATATCTGAAACATATGACATTTTAATCAAAATCGCTACAGCCATTTTATAGAAAATCAAAATTTTCGAAAAAGTTTCCTTGTAAAGGGTAGTATAGGGTAGAGGGATTTTGTTCAAAATCTTCGTGTCGCATCTTTGAAAGACATTAAACTTCAATAGCAACTTTGGCTTTTAACCGAGTTTTCGTTTTTGAGTTATGCTGTCCACAGACAGACACACACATTGAGCTTTTTTCTAAAAATGCCTTTTTTTTTTTTTTTTTTTTTTTTTTTTTTTTTAATTCATAGGGCATCGAAACATGTTTCCAGTGAAAATGTAGACATTGAACTTTTGGGTGGAATACTGTACTTCCCCTAAAAGAAAGTAAAAAACGTCCATGATGTAAAGTTTTCTTTACTCACTTTTCTTTTACGTTAGACATTCATATATCCTTCTCTACTCGCCCTTGAGTCTAAAACTCGTACAATTTTCTATAATTGAAATACAAATGCAACGTGATGTTTTTACTATATGGCACATTTACTCCACAGAGATCTTAACCAATGTAACATTAAAATAGGTATACAACTATAACATTCACATAGTTTTTCTCCTCACTCTTTGGAAAGATTTTCTGGAGTCCTTCCCTTCAACATACGGCTTTCTCTTCCCGCTTTTCTTCCTGTGCTATTCCTTGTTCTTCAACAATGTCTTCTCGTTGTTTTATTTATTGTTCTTTTTGTCATCCTAAGAGTACTGAGTTTGTTAAATGCTGTGCAAGGAACGCAAGATAACTTCTACAAATATTTATCTGCATTAACATGAAGACATATGAATAAGAACAGTTAGTACAAGAGTAGAGAAAGTCATGTGAGTGTATTCAGGATAGGTATGTACTAGAGAAGGTAATAAAAGCAGCGAACGCTCCTAAAGGGAAGTTGCTAGTGTTTTGTTAATTTAGCGGATAGAACTGTCGATATTTGAAAATGGCAGCATGCTGGTGACGTCACATAATCCATCTTGTTCCATTGTTTTCTTGGAGTCTATAGAAATACTGTCTGCCTGACCTTTATCGATATCTCAGACAATTCCCTGACAGAACTTAATCTTCCAGCTTTTATTCTTTTTCTTCTTCTTCTTCTTCTTCTTCTTCTTCTTCTTCGACATTTTAGCTTCATTTCACGCCGATACAGGCCCCAAGCAGTTTCATCATTGGACGAGACCCGTGACGTAATACGAGGGTCACTGAATAGTCACAGAAACGTTTTGTTTATCACAGTTTCTCAAAGTATTCTTTCTAGAATATGGAAGAAACCCTTCAAATGTGAAGCGTACCTGTCATTCTATTGTGTTGTGGACAGTGGCAGTGCTCAGAGAACCATACCTCCCGAATAGTAATACAAAAGAAAATGAGCTAGCTGGAAAAACAACCGAATTGCTACAGTGCAAGCTTTTCTTATACTACTAAGAAACAGTAAAAGGGAAACTTTTTAGCAAGCAGAAGAAGCTGGGCAGTAAAACTTGCGCACTACCTTGGGCACAATCGCACAGATTACCAACTTGCTGCGCTGCTTGCCAACTTAAACTTAAATCCTTCGTGAGACAAGAAAATTAATAATGTAGACGGCGGGCAGGTTTAGTTTCAGCGTTTGTAATTCAATTAAAACTTAAATACTTTTAGTGTAAGTATATGAGACAAGATTAGGTGTGTACGCTGGACAAGGGCCGCAAAGTAAATAACAGAGAATACCTCTGAAATGGTTCACTGCACAACAAAGACATTCAGATATAAATAATTTATGTAAACCTTGCTAAAACATACAAATTATTACTGTGTTTTAGCAAGGTTTACTTTCGTTTTGGATACAAGGGGTCTTAAAACATGCATTACCAGTGAAATCTCGACATCGAATTTTTAGATTGAGTGTACCTAATACTGTCCCTACTTATTACATTTAGTGGAGAAAGTCTAAATCTAAATATCGTATGTCCAACGAGGTCTCTAGAATGCAGAAAAGTGATTTAATTTCACTACGAGCCACTTGTATGTTATATAGCACGGCCCCTATTTGTAACATATATACCTACACTATTATACCACCCTTTCCATGGGTTTCAATATGATTCGGGTTTTCATGTGCACTTCAATCCGGAATGAAATCGATTTCATTCCAATCCCATTCTCAACACAATCCGCGTTTCTATATTCAATCTGGAGTGAGATGGATTTGAGTCCATTCCCATTCTCAATACGACGCGCGTTCCCATGTTAAGTTCAATCCGCAATGAGATCGACTTCATTCCTATCCCAATCACAATACTATCCGCGTTTCCATATTCACTTCAATCCGGAATGAGATCGATGAGCCCAATTCCATTTCTCATACAATCCACGTTTGCATGTTGTGTTCGACCCGGAATGACATCTATTTGATTCCGAAGCCATTCTCATTAGAATCTGCGGTTCCCTATTATACTCAACCCTAAGTGAGATCGATTTGAATCTCTCAATACGATGCGCCTTTTCGTGTTGTGTTCAATCCGGAATAAGATCGATGTATTCAATCCCAATCCCAATACTATCCGCGTTTCTATGTTCAATTCATTCCGCAATGAGATCGATGAGAGTTCAATCCCACTCTGAATAATATCCGTTTTTCCATATTGAATTCATTTCGGAATGAGATGGATTTGAGTTTGATCCCATTGTCAGTAGAATCGTGTTTGCGTGTTCAGTTGCATCTGCAATGAGATCGATTTGAGTTCAATCCAATTGTCAATACAATCCGCGTTTTCATGTTGAGTTCGATCCGGAACGAGATCGATTTGAGTCCGCTCCCATTCTCAGTACAACCGCGTTTGCGTGTTCAGTTAAATCTACAATGAGATCGCTTTGAGCCCAATCCCGTTCACGTTTCTATGTTGAATTCAATCCGGAGTGAGATCGATTTGAGACCAATGCCATTCTAAATTCGATGCGTATTTCTACTTATAAAGTGGTGTCTCGTATATAAACATAATTGGACGGTCTGACTCTACAGAGTTTGTCACAGTCTTATCAGAGCTACTCAATTCTGCCAACTTTAATGCGAAATAAACGAATTGCGTATTCCAATAAAGGAAACTTAATTGAAATGCCAGCAGTAAAAACTGCCTATCCTGCGGGTATTGATTCTCTTTTGTTTGTTTATTGTTCGTCGGATAAATGATCCGAATTAGGAAAGGAAAACAGCGGCGCAGGCTCATGAATGTATGATTAATGGGCAAGGGGATGGGGTGTTTTCCACCCCTCGCTCAAGATCAGGCGCACAAAGAAGCCCTACTGTTATTGCTGTTTCATTATCAAGCGATAAAAACATAGCAATTCAATGCAAACTCGATTATCTCAACAAACAATGCATCTCCAGCACGGCATTTGATTGCGTGCTCCGACCAATGAATCGCAAAGGATTCAATCCTTTGACCCTCCTCTTACTCACGCTTGAGGATCTTTTATGTACCGTGAATCTACGACACAGGAACACCGGCTTTACTTCCCTTCTAGAGGAACTTATCTATATACAGTCACATGACTTTCTCTACTCACTCTTGTGTCATAAACTCTTATTCCTGTATCTTCTTCGTCTTAGTTGAGATAAACATTTGCACAAATTATCTTATTGTTTATTTCCTTGTAGGTACAAAGGACATATCATAGACTTTAAGTAATAGTTAAATGTTTAAGAGCTGGTAATTATGTGATGACTTTGAAATTCCCTTCTCTTTGCATGGCCACAACATAAAAAAATAACAAAGAATATCTCCCAAATGGTTCACTCTACAAAAAATTTTATTCAGGCATAAATTGTTTGTTTTAACGAGATCTACATTTTTGTATAGTAAGATTTTGTCTATCTCTTACGGTTTACCAGTCATACAAAAGTCATCCAGAGTAACACGACTACATGGGCTATAGTCAGAAAATTCAAGTTCAATTGAACATGTGGAATTTTCACCAAAATTGCACCACTCACTTTTGATAAAATCAAAATTGTCCATGTAAAGGCTAGTTTAGGGTGGAGGTATTTTCTTCAATATCTTCGTGTCGCATCCTTGAAAAATATTAAACTTAAATACCAAGGATATTGGTAGAGGATTCGTCGTACTGTTTCTATATAACAGAATTTCGCTTGCACTTCCAAGAGGATTAGATTCAATCCGGAATGAGAACTCACATCGAGTTGAATCCGAAAAAATTTCGATCCGATCCCATGATCAAGCTTCCTATGTGTAATAGAGAGATTAGATGCCCAAAGTTTGTATTTTTTCCATATTTTGATGCAATTTCGCAGGTCGATGACGTCAGGTCGGGTATTCCCCTGTTACTGTTTGTGAGGCCTGAATAATGCAGGTGAACTTTAAGCCCTTTTATAGCGCCCAGGCGACCTCTTCTGTCCCTCTCTCTCTCTCTCTCTGCGGGAGGAGCAAATTGCAGGTGCTAAGGATAAAATGTGAGCCACTCCTGTTGCAGATAATGATACCAGAAATGGGAATGCATTATTTTTATGTTGGCAGCACTTCAAACGACCCGTTTCAGTAACGTTATGGCTGCAAACATAAACTTGCCCGGTTTATCTGCTTAACCCCTCTAGCTAGAGCTTTTTTTGTTTTCTCTGCTAAGTAGAAATATGTTTTAAGGACACCTTTAATACAAAAAAACAACACTTTTAGAAAAGGTGTGTGTGCGCGCGTATGTGTGTGTGTGTGTGTGTGTGTGTGTGTGTGTGTGTGTGTGTGTGTCTGCCTGTGAGCAACATAACTCAAAAACGAAAAGTCGGTTAAAAACCAAAGTTGATATTTAAGTTTAATAACTTTTAAGGATGCAACATGAAGATTTTGAAGAAAAGTGATTCATCATAAACTACCCTTTACATGGAAAATGTTTCGAAAATTTTCATTGACTACAAAATGGGTCTAATAATTTTGATTTAAATGAGATATGTTTTAGATATGTTTATGAAAAATGAAATGTATATCTTGAATTTTCTGGTTATAGCCCATGTAGTCGTATTTACTTTGGATGACTTTTGAATAACTCGTAAACCGTAAGAGACAGACCAAATCTTACTGTACAAAAATGTAGATCTCACTAAAACACAGTTTATGTCGGAATACATTTTTTTGTAGAGTAAACCATTTCGGAGATATTGCTTGTTATTGGCATAAGTTTTGGAGAACTTATACTTCCGTGAAATGGAACATCGTTATTAATTTTTTTATATGTATGTTAACCGTGCAAAGAGAACGAAATTTTAAAGCTTAACAAGATTTGACTATCGCACAGTCTACTGTATTCCCATATTCCCCTTGTACCTACAAGGAAATAAGCAATAAGATAATTTGTACAAATGTTTATCTCAACTAACATGAAGAAGATATAGGAACAAAGAGTTAGTAAGTATGGTTAGTAAAAGAGTAGAGAAAGTCATGGGAGTGTAACACATCAGATTTTTTTTATGGGCAAAACTTTGTATTCTGAAAGCAACAAGGTCGGAATTACCATACTTGATGACCATTTGATAGCTATACAAATCTAGCCTGCTTTTCATGGGAAAATACACCTTAACAACAGTTCATTCCAAAAGCTTGCGCTATTAAGATCATTTTCCCATGAAGAGCAGGCTAAATTTGCATTGCTACTAAATGATGGGCAAGCACGGTAATTTCGACCTTGTTGTTTCAGTGTATGAAATACGCCTTTCTCCAAAAGTAATGAACACGTGAACCAGCTGTGTATGTGTATTTTCATGGAGAAAGTTTGTGTTATGCATTATAATATACAACGTAACATTCACATGGTTTTCTCTACTCACTTTTCTTTTACCAAATACGATCACATTTCTTTGCACATTTCCCTTCAACATACAATTCATACACTTTTCTACTACTGAAATAGAAGTGCAACACCTTACATTCAAACGATTTTCTCTACACACTTTTCTTTTATGAAGCACTCACACTTCTATCTCTACCCGCTCTTCTACAAATAGTTTATATGATTGACAGAAATACAACGTTTACATTCACACAGCTTTCTCTCCTTACTTGTGGTAAGTGGCATAGTGGTTTCCTTCATTTGTTGTTTCTTTTCCATTTTTATAATATGCCACGTAAGTCTAAACGTTGTAGAGGTAAAGTCGTTACACCACGGACAACGCCGGATATTTCAGAGAGCTTTTTTATATAGTTCAACACTTTCTAGTCAGATATAATATTCAAATACATATTATATAGCACATGAATTAGTGCATATAAATATAGCTCAACAGTCTGACTCTCATTCTACTTGACAATTTCTCGATATTTCGTGTCAGCAGAAGAACAAAGGTGTTTTTCCTGTGCCAGGGAACAGGTGACAAACAACCTGTGATGGAAGACAGTGACATTCTCTGGGGATTACCTTCACGGTGTATGTAAATCCCACCAGATGTTCCGCTAGTAAACAAACCCCTTTTACTCGCATTTCCACCTCAAGTTGTATAGAAAACATCTGTTACCCTCACATGACTTTCTCTACACACTCTTGTACTAACCATTCTTACAAACTCTTATTCCTATATCTTCTTGGTGTTAGTTGAGATAAACATTTGTACAAATTATCTTATTGCTCATTTCCTTGTAGGTACAAGGGGAATATGGGAATACACTAGACGTTTACCGATATTCAAATATTTTAAAGCTTTGAATAACAATGTTATGTTTGGCAGAAGTATAAGATCTCCAAAACTTACACAAATAAGGAATATATCCGAAATGGTTCACTCTACAAAAAATGTATTCGGAGATAAATTGTGTATTTTAGCAAGGTCTACATTTTTCTGCAGTAAAATTTTGACGGTTTACCAGTTATACAAAAGTCATCCAGACTAAACAGGACTACATAGGCTATAGCCAGAAAATTCAAGATATACATTTCATTTGTCATACAAATATCTCAAACATATGACATTTTAATCAAAATCGTTAGAGCCATGTTCAAGAAAATCAAAATGTTCGAAAAATGTTCCATGTAAAGGGTAGTTTAGGGTGGGGCTATTTTCTTCAAAATCTTCGTGTCGCATCCTTGAAACACATTAAACTTAAATACCAACTTTGGTTTTTAACCTACTTTTCGTTTTTGAGCTAGGCTGTCCACGAACACATACACACACACCCACGCGGACCTTTTTCTAAAACTGTCTTTTTATTCATGTGGACTCAAAACATATCTTTGTGGTGAAATCTCGAGATCGAATTTTTGGGTGCAATACATGTAGCAGAGAAAGTACAATCCATTTTCTGCAACACATTACATTTACATAATTTTCTCTTCTCAGTTTTCTTTTGCAAGGAACAACGCCGCGTGCTTCCTCTAGTTAGGGAATATATGAATGTAGGTGCAGGGTCTGTACTGAATAAAGAAGCAATCGCAGATGTATAATTAATACGAGAGAACACAAATAGAAATGGCACTTGAGAATCCGTGAACATCAACAGAACAGAACAGCGAGATAATGAAACAAAGAGAACCAGAGATGAATTATTTCCTAATTGTGAAATTCACCTTGACTTCCTCACATATACAAGCAACTACTTCCACAGTTAGTGAACTTTCTGAGATGACTTTCTCAACACACTCTTCTGAAACCCTTATTCCTATATCTTCTTCATATTAATACACATAAACATTTGTACAAATTACTTATTACTAATTTTCTCGTAGGTACAAGGGGAACACAGCGGACTTCAGTGAGATATTGAAAAGTTCTCAAATAAAAAGGAATATCTCCGAAATGGCTCCCTCTACAAAAAACAATTTTGAGACATAAATGGCGTGTTTTAGCGAGATCTACATTTTTTGTGCAGTTTTTTCTATCTCTTACGGTTTAGTAGTTGCACAAAAGTGATTCAGAGTAAACACGACTACAGGGGCTATAGTCAGAAAATTCAAGATATACCTACATGAGTTATCGCTTTTAAGAGAAGAATATTTAAAGTGTACAGTTTATTTCTGTCGTGTGTGTGTTTGTGTGTGTGCGTGTATGTGTGTGTGTGTGTGTGTGTGTGTGTGTGTGTGTGTGTGTGTGTGTGTGTGTGTGTGTGTGTGTGTGTGTGTGTGTAAATAGCATAACTCCAAAACGAAAAGTCGGTTAAAAACCAAAGTTGGTATTTCAGTTCAACATCTTTCAAGGATGCGACACGAAGATTTTGAAGAAAATTGCTTCACCCTAAAGTACCCCTTACATGGAACATTTTTCGAAATTTTTCATTTTCTCGAAAATGACTGCGACAATTTTTATTAAAATGCCATATGTTTAAGATAATTTTATAGCAAATGAAATGTATATCTTGAATTTTCTGGCTATAGCCCCAGTAGTTGTAATTACTATGGACGACTTTTGTATAACTGATAAATCGTAAGAAACCAAATCTTACTGCAGAAAAAATGTAGATCTTACTAAAACACACAATTTATGTCTCAGTAGATTTTTTTGTAGAGTGGACCACTTCGGAGATATTCCTTGTTATGTGTGTGAGTTTTGGAGAACTACTTCTGTCAAGTGGAACTCTGTTATTCTCCGTGCAAAAGGGAACGGAATTTGAAAGCTTTAAAACATTTGACTATCGCACAAAGCCTACTGTATTGCCATATTCCCCTTGTACCTACAAGGAAATAAACAATAACATAGTTTGTACAAATATTTATCTCAACTAACACGAAGAAGATAATATAGGAAGAAGAGTTTGTTAGTACAAGAGTGAGTAGAGAAAGTCATGTGAGTGTAATGTTAGAGAAAGCTTGGCCAGATGAGTGCAGAAACAACATTATCTATCTTGTTGGAATGTATTTCTGTCCTTTTCGCTCGTGTTTCACAGAGTCAATAACGCTAATGGAATCACCTTCGAGTACCTATCGATTAATCGTTCGATTGTAAACAAATGGAGATTACAAAGCAGTGTATCCATGACTAGGTGCACCAGTTCACGTAACAGCTAACAGATTACCATTTATCACAAGTAATACGTGTAACATAACCTCAAATTCTCCAGTCAGACTGTGGCATTATATTTATAATGACTAAACTATACAAAACTATATTAGTATAGCTCAGCACTGCCAATTGACGGAAACGAAACGCATTTCTATCCTTTATACTTGCTATAACAGTTCATAACCTCACTTTGTTTTTAAATAACCGTTCTTCTGGAAATTAATAATACGCAGCTCTCAAATTGAAATGGTATTTTAATGTGTAACAAATTGTAATCAGGTGTGTTACACTCACATGACTTTCTCTACTCTTGTACTACCAATTCTTACAAACTCTTATTCCTATATCTTCTTCGTGTTAGTTGAGATAAACATTTGTACAAATTATCTTATTTCCTTTTAGGTACAAGGGGAATATGGGAATACAGTAGACTTTGAGCGATAGTCAAATCTTTTAAAGCTTTGGGATTACGTTTTCCTTGCAAATCCTCCATTTGACGAAACTAAGTTTTCTAAAACTCAAACAAATAACAAGGAATATCTCCGAAATGGTTCACCCCACAAAAAAAAATCTATTGAGACATAAATTGTGTGTTTTAGCAAGATCTACATTTTTTGTAGCGTAAGATTTGGTCTACCTCTTACAGTTTACTAATTATGCAAAAGTCATCCAGAGTAAATTCGACTATAGGGGCTATAGACAGAAAATTCAAGATATACATTTCATTTTCCATAAAAATATCTTAAACATATGGGCATTTTAATAAAAATTGTCGCAGTCATTTTCGAGAAAATGAAAACTTTCGAAAAATGTTCCATGTAAAGGGTAGTTTATGGTGGAGCAATTTTCTTCAAAACCCTGGTGTGTTATACTTGCAAATTGGTAAACTTAAATACCAAATCTGGTAGTTAACTGACCCTTCGTTGTTTAGTTATAATGTTAACTTTACTTTTAAAAATAGTCTTTATAGATTTATGGGCCATTTTCGGTAATATTTCGATACTAAAACTCTTGTGAGACTTCCTCTGGTTTAGTAAAGTACCAGATAAATATAAAGAGGAACAAATAAATGTGTTTTACTGGTTTGTTTAAACCGAGTATGGGAGAGGTCTGATATAAATGTAAATAGGTTTGGGAGCGTGCCGTATCATACATCTGAGGGTGGGGAGCTCGGCAAACAGACTTAAAATATATCTCTATTATGATAGTTTCATCTTGTTCATAATGAGCGAGTTAAACTTCACACGCACGAATATACTTTCACTACTCACTCTTCTTCATGTTAATACAGAGATCACCTAAAAGTGTGTAGAGAAAACACTGTGAATGTAATACTAAGCGTTTCTATTTGAAACATACAGAAAAAGAAAATCGCTATAATCAGGGCTCGGAAGCTTATAACCTCAAATTGTAAATATGCGAGCACTTTTGACAGAAACAAATTTTAAAATTTGACTCACAGGCATAACTCGAAAAAGAAAAGTATGTTAAAAACCAAAGTTGCTATTTAAGTTTAATGTCTCAAGGCAACACTAAACTACCCTTTACATGGACCATTTTTCGAAAATTTTAATTTTATCGATAATGACTGTAAAGATTTTGATTAAAATGTCATATGTTTGAGATATTTTTATAACAAATGAAATGTATATCTTGAATTTTCTGGCTATAGCCCCTGTAGTCGTATTTACTCTGGACGACTTTTGTATAACTGGTAAACCGTAAGAGATAGACCAAATCATACTATACAAAAAATGTAGATCTTGCTAAAATACACAATTTATGTCTCCATAAATTTTTGCGTAGAGTGAGCCATTCCAGAGATATTGCTTGCTTTGTGTGACTTTTGGAATACTTGAGGTTTTCCCAAGTGGAAGGTCGTTATTGAGTGTAACAGACTAGGTGTGTTGCTAGATCGATATTCCCAAAGGGAATGTCACTCTGTGATAACATAACAGTGACGTCATGCCAAACATCCAAACAACACTCACATGATACTCTTCTACAAACTCTTATTCCTATATCTTCGTTCAATTCTTATTTTCTTGTAAGTAGAAGGAGAATATGGGAATATCTCCGAAATGGTTCACTCTACAGAAAAAATCATTTGGACATGAATTGTTTATTTTAACGAGTTCCACATTTTTTGTATAGTAAGATTTTGTCTATCTCTTACGATTTACCAGTTATGCAGAAGTCATCCAGAGTAAACAGGACTTCATGGGCTATAGCCAGAAAATTCAAGATACACATTTCATTTGTTATTAAAATATCTCAAACGTGTACCATTTTAATAAAAATCGTTGCGGTCATTTTCAAGATAATCATAATTTTCGAAAAATGTTCCATGTTAAGGATAGTTTAGGTTGGAGCAATTTTCTTTAAAATTTTTGTGTCGCATCCTTGAAGGATGTTAAACTTAAATACCAACTTTGGTTTTTAACTGAGTTTTCCTTTTTAGTTGTGCTAGTGAGACATACACAGGCGCGTGCGCGCGCACCTTTTTCTAACCTCTGTTAGCTGTTTAGCTACTGTTTTGGCAGCGCGTGTAAAATGTTCCAGACAGCGAAGAGTTCAGGATGCACCTGGGCAATGTGCATACCCTGACTTCGTGTCCTGGCGGATTTCTCTCTTACACTGTTAAAATGCCGCTTGTTGCACTCTGATAGGTTACACAAGAATTGCTCGTTTAAAGACATCAGATAACTGGCTGACCCTCTCACTCAGCGATGTCTATTGGAAATTTGGCCAAGTGCCAGACATCTTCAGTCAATTTCTCATTAGCCCCAAGAGTTAGATGGGAGTTTAACGCATGCAAACAAGATGTTAACCCTGATCAGACTCTAGATGATAGAATTAATGTCTGTTTGATTGAGATTCCTTATTCATTTCAGTGCTCTGTGTGTTTGTCAGCGTAAGTCCACAACAAAAGGTCCCTTAAAAACCAAACTTGGTATTTAAGTTTAATGTCCTTCAAGGACGCGACAAAAAGTTTGAAGAAAATTCCTCCATCCTAAACCACTCTTCACATGCAGAATTGTTTTAAGAATTTTGATTTTCTCGAAAATTACTATAATAATTTTGATTAAAAGTTCATATGTTTGAGATATTTTTATGACAAATGAAATGCATATCTTGAAATTTCTGCCTATAGCCCATTTAGCTCTGTTTACTCTGGATGACTTTTCCATAACTGATAAACCGTAAGAGATAGACCAAATTTTACTGTACAAAAATGTAGATCTTGCTAAAATGCATAATTTATGTCCAAAAAAGTTTTTCTTTAGAGTGAACCATTTCGGAGATATTCCCATATTCCCCTTGTTCTTACAAGAAAATAAGATTAATTTGTAACTAACATGAAGATATAGGAATAAGAGTTGTGACTTTCGGTCGTTCAACAATATACGGACGAGAGGGGACCTGGAGCGGTTTCTCGTTAGTCTTAGCTGAGTCATTGCGCACATGCACATAGAAAGATCTTGAAGGTCACGTGACGGCGAGTGGAGTATAAATGGAGCTTGCGAGAGTCAGTTAGACTTAGTTTAGAGAGAGTCAATAGCAGTTTGAGTGGTTTAGTTGTGTAATTCGTCGTCGTGTAGAGTTGGTTTTAGTTACGTGAGTAAGTCGACCAGCCTGTCAGTGAGTGTGTATGTGTCGTCGAGTACAAGAGACACTTAGTATGTTGTGCGGGATAACCCGTCTGTCCGGAAATGCACGGTTTGGACGTTGGAAAGCGTGTAAGTTTGAGAACAAACGTATGCAATCCTTTAGTCATCTGTGTACTGCGCATGAACGACCTGAGCACAATAACATTCCTGCGCATGCGCTAAATTTCTCCACAGAGCCTTTGGTGCGTTACTTGTGTAGATTCCGGTAAAATATCGTTTTTTAACATCAATGTGACACGCAGCTGGCCGACATGAGCTGCAGCACACTTGGATGTAAATGTGCGGAATCACCTCAACGTCAGTGGATTGGTAAAGGTGGACCAGTTCTATGGTCACCAGACCTGATACCTCTCCAATATTTTCTGTAGAGTTGTACGAAGAGTCTGACACTTCTGTTACGTCAGTAGAGGACCTTATCAGCGCACTAACCCATATCACAAGACTCGTAAAAGAGACGATTAATTACAGCCAAATAATGTTAATAGGGACAACGGCGAAACTTAGCCATGATTTGGAAATGTCCTTTCATTACAGTTACCAATAAACAGTTCTGATGATGGCCATGGTCGAAACGTCGAAACACTTTCATAGGTATTACACGACTTAAAGCCCCTAGGAATAAAAATAAGCAGAGGAAAGCAATAACTTTTGCAGATGACCAAGTGGTCCTACAAAAAGACGTGAAAAACATTTGGAAAAATATAATAAATTAAATTACATAATCAGAATATCGTAGAAAAACCGGTTCTGCTTTTTGGACACTTAGAGAAAAATATTTAAGGAGGTTTTTTAACTAAGAGATAGGATGCACTGGAATTGTGGAGAAATGGCGGAGTATATACAAAATTATCAAATTAAATGGTTACAAAATATCCACAAAATACCAAATGTACATTTCCCAAACATCACTTTAAACCTTAAGGTAAAAGAGATTTGTTTTAACTAATAGAAAGGCGAGTTTTCGTAATTGCAGAAAGCGTCTGTCAGTCTGTGGACAGCATAATTAAAAAACGAGAAGTCGGTTAAAATCCAAAGTTGGTATTTCAATTTAATATCTTTTACGGATGCAAAACCAAGACTTGGAAGAAAATTTCTTTACCCCAAACTACCCTTTACAAGGAAACTTTTTCGAAAATTTTTATTTTCTTGAAAACGGCTCAAATGATTTTGATTAAAATGCCAGTTTGAGATATTTTTATGACAAATGAAATGTATATGTTGAATTTCCTGGCTATAGCCCCTGTAGTTGTATTTTGTATAACTGGTAAACCGTAAGAGATAGAGCAAATCTTACCGTACAAAAAATGTAGATGTAGCTAAAATATATAATTTATGTGTGTGTGTGTGTGTATATATATATATATATATTTTTTTTTTTTTTTTTTTTTAAGTGAACCATTTCGGAGATTTCTTATTTGTGTAAGATTTGGAGAACTACCTACTTCTGTCAAATGGAACATCGCTATTCATTGTTTATATGTTAACCACACAAAGAGAACGGAATTTGAAAGCTTTAAAATATTTGACTATCGCTCAAAGTCTACTGTATTCTAATATTCCCCTTGTACCTACAAGGAAATAAGCAATAAGTGCAAATGTTTATCTCAACTAACACGTAGAAGATATAGGAATAAGTGTTTCTAGGAATGGTGAGCAGAGAAAGTCATGTGAAGGTGAAGGTGACGGTGCAAGGAGATGATGTGAGCCTACAAGGGTTGAAGGGGGAGTGAACCATGACCACACCCCCTAGCGGTCGATTTGGACAGTCCGGGACACAGCTACCCTTAAGTTGGGCAGGGGGGTAGGGGGTGCAGTGCATGCGACACTGATAATATCATAACCTTACTTACTCTCTTACTCTCACTAATGCGCTGGGCAGATTGTTGTTTCAAAAACAGTAGACGAGCGAGCGAGCGAGCGTAACGCGATGCGATGCAGACACAGTGCGCCTTATCTACAAACTGATAGCGTTCTGGGAGACTACAGTCGCTCGGCCAGCCCGGGCCACACTTCGGCCTCTGTCGGCCACCTTCGGCCCAACACGTGACTTCAGGTGATGCTGCGAGCTTTTTCACCCCTTTGCGTTCTGCCCTTTACTTTATTTATTACGTTTTTTTACGAGCGGTGCTGTTTGTTTAGAGGCGGTATCTATCTCCAAATAATCTTCATGCTCTAGTTCCCTTCATCGCCTCCTGCACTCTAATAAATGCATCAAGCTCTTATGTGTTACACTCACATGAGTTTCTTTACTCACTCTTTTTAAACTATTACACAGACACACTTTTATTATATTTTTATTCAGGGGCCCCAAAACATGTATTTATGAGGATCTTCTGTGCAAAGTCTGCTAAAACTAACAAAGATATTGTTTGAAATGTTAGTACGTGAATAGCAGGGACATTTACAGGCTATAAGCACTAAATCTGTAGACAACATAACCTCACTTAATGTCCCAACTGGTGTTTAAACCACAGACCATGCTACAAGCAGCATCGACTTTCCTTCAACCAGTGGAAAAATTAACTGTTTTACTAAATCTTCCCTCTGATATAGTATTTCTACTTTCCATGTCGAGATTACACCGGAAATATAAGTTTTGAGGCTCCCTGAATTAAAAAAAATAGAAAAAGGTACGTGTTGGTTAAAAACCAAAGTTGGTATTTAAGTTAATATCTTCCAAGGATGCGACACAAAGATTTTTAAGAAAATAGCTCCACCCTAAACTACCCTTTACATGGAAATATTTCCGAAAATTTTTATTTTCTAGAAAATCGCTTAGACGATTTTGGTTAAAATTCTATATGTTTGAGATATTTGTATGACAAATGAAATGTATATCTTGAATTTTCTGGTTATAGCCCGTGTAGTTCTGTTTGCTCTGGATGACTTTTGCATAACTGGTAAACCGTAAGAGATACACAAAATCTTACTGTACAAAAATGTGGATCTTGCTAAAATACACAACTAATGTGTGAAGAAGTTATTTTGTAGAGTGAGCCATTTCGGAGATATTCCTTGTTGTTGCTGTGAGCTCTGGAGAACTTACACTTCTGTCAAGTGATATAGGAATAAGAGTTTGTAAGAATGAGAGTAGAGAAAGTCATGTGAGTGTCATTTTATAGTGTGTACGCTAGATAATTGTTTAGAGCGATTTCACCGTTTGTTAGTTTCTGATTGGTGATAAATCAAATAAACGGAAATTACACAATATATATTATGTATTGCAATCCGGTGTGGGCGGAAATTGCGGTTGGTTTATTAGCTGCGAGTGTGATATTCACTCTAGTCCTATAAGACATAAATATCATCACAAGCTGCTCATACGTCGAGTAGAATCACAACTGTGTACTGAAAAACGTCTGTACAAAGAATACCTCCGAAATGGTTCACTACACAGAAAGATAACACGCACGGACTGTCTCTAAACAGGACTGTTTTGGATTCAGAGGACCTTAAAGCATATATTTCCGGTGTAATCTCGACATGGAAAGTAAAAATACTATATCAGAGGGAAGATTTAGTAAAACAGTTCATTGTTCCACTGGTTGAAGGAAAGTCGATGCTCCTTGTAGCATGGTGTGTGGTTTAAACACCAGTTGGGACATAGAGTGAGGTTATGTTGTCTACAGATTTAGTGCTTATAGCCTGTAAATGTCCCTGCTGTTCACGTACCAACATTTCAAACGGACATCTTTGTTAGTTTTATCGCAATGATACACCAAGATAGAGGGCACGCCACACAGAGAAGCTGAACAAGTTGCCGCACTTCCAGGCGTTTCACTTCTTCTACTCCAACAAATGAACCAAGTTCCGGTAAACAATATTTGTTATTGTTAAAAATAAAGTGAGGTTATAAACGTTATAACAGCAAGAACAAATACAGCCTTATATGTAATTGTTGTGTTTGGTTTTCCTCAGTTGATAGTACTGAACTACACTTATCCTAATGAATATATTTTCTTATTTATTATTTTCTAGTTACATTTGTATTTAAATTCGTATTATATTTATGAAATAGTCCAAATAATTAACATAAACGACGGTTTCAGCCTCACTCTACTCGAGAATTTATCAGAAATATTATAATATTGTGGAAAAAAAAAAAAAAAAAAAAAAAAAAAAAACCTTGTAGGCACGTTTCCATGGGGAATTCAAATAGATTTGAGTTCTCATTCCTGACATGGAAACAAAGATTTTAGATCGAAATGAACCCTTGGATCTGATCCTCTTAGAAGCGCGATCGCATGGAAACACCTACGGTATTCAAATCGAATACGCCCAACACATTTGTCACAGGTTCGCCAAGATAAACCAAGTGACCAATGTAAAATATTCAATTGTTTATATTCCAGTCCTACGTATCCAAATCGATCTCATTCCGTATTGAATTTAACATGGAGGCGAGGATCTTATTGAGAATGGGATTCGACGCAAATAGAACTCAATACGGATTGAAGTGAACATGGAAACGCGGATTGAGAATGGGATTGAGTCAAATGTGTCTCAATACGGGTTGAATTCGGCATAGAAGCTCGAATTGTATTAGGAATGGGATTGGATTCAAATCGATCTCAATCCGGAGTGAATTCAATATGAAAACGCGAATTGTATCGAGAATGGGATTGAACTCAAATCGATCTCAATCCGGATTGAATTCGAATCTATCTCAATCCGGAATGAATTCTGCAGGGAAACATATCGTATTGAAAATGCTGTTGAACTGAACTCGATCTCAATATGGAAACGGATCGTATTGACAATGGGATTATAGAAGAAGTGGAAGTGTTTGATGAGTGTGTGTGGGGGGGGGGGGGGGATGTTCAGGCACAACACCAGCATGAGCAGGCAGGTAAAGGGATGCCGCTCCGCCAGTCGGCCAGTCAGGCACAAAGAGCCCAGCCTCGGCAACATGGTCGCCAGATCGATACAGCTTGGCAACATCGCCCGCTGCGCACCTGCCGGCAACACTGGCACAAGTACATACGTCATCATCTAACTAATGAACCACTTCCAAACGCAACTTTACTTCACCATTTCACACAAAACACATCAATCGAGGACGTACCTATCAGTGTGTGTGTGTGTGTGTGTCTGTGTGTGTATGTGTGTGTGTCTGTCTGTGTGTCTGTGTGTATGTGTGTATGTCTGTGTGTGTCTGTGTGTGTGTCTGTGTCTGTGTGTGTCTGTGTGTGTGTCTGTCTGTGTCTGTGTGTGTGTCTGTGTCTGTGTGTGTCTGTGTGTGCCTGTGTGTGTCTGTGTGTGTGTCTGTGTGTGTCTGTGTGTGTGTCTGTGTGTGTCTGTCTGTGTGTCTGTGTGTGTCTGTGTCTGTGTGTGTCTGTGTGTGTGTCTGTGTGTGTGTCTGTGTGTGTCTGTGTGTGTGTCTGTGTGTGTCTGTGTGTGTGTCTGTCTGTGTGTCTGTGTGTGTGTCTGTCTGTGTGTGTGTCTGTGTGTGTGTCTGTCTGTGTGTCTGTGTGTGTGTCTGTGTGTGTCTGTGTGTGTGTCTGTGTCTGTGTGTGTCTGTGTGTGTGTCTGTCTGTGTCTGTGTGTGTGTCTGTGTCTGTGTGTGTCTGTGTGTGCCTGTGTGTGTCTGTGTGTGTGTCTGTGTGTGTCTGTGTGTGTGTCTGTGTGTGTCTGTGTGTGTGTCTGTCTGTGTGTGTCTGTGTGTGCCTGTGTGTGTCTGTGTGTGTGTGTGTGTGTGTGTCTGTGTGTCTGTCTGTGTGTGTGACTGTGTGTGTCTGTGTGTGTGTGTTTGTCTGTGTGTGTCTGTGTGTCTGTCTGTGTGTGTCTGTGTGTGTGTGTGTCTGTCTGTGTGTGTCTGTGTGTGCCTGTGTGTGTCTGTGTGTGTGTTTGTGTGTGTCTGTGTGTCTGTCTGTGTGTGTGACTGTGTGTGTCTGTGTGTGTGTTTGTCTGTGTGTGTCTGTGTGTCTGTCTGTGTGTGTGTCTGTGTGTGTCTGTGTGTGTGTGTTTGTCTGTGTGTGTCTGTGTGTCTGTGTGTGTGACTGTGTGTGTCTGTGTGTGTGTCTGTCTGTGTGTGTCTGTGTGTGTCTGTGTGTCTGTCTGTGTGTGTCTGTGTGTATGTGTGTGTCTGTGTGTGTCTGTGTGTGTGTCTGTGTGTCTGTGTGTGTGTCTGTGTGTGTCTGTGTGCGTGTGTTTGTATGTGTGTGTCTGTGTGTATGTGTGTGTCTGTGTGTGTCTGTGTGTATGTGTGTGTCTGTGTGTGTGTTTGTATGTGTGTGTCTGTGTGTATGTGTGTGTCTGTGTGTGTCTGTGTGTATGTGTGTGTCTGTATGTATGTGTGTGTCTGTGTGTGTCTGTGTGTGTCTGTGTGCGTGTGTTTGTATGTGTGTGTCTGTGTGTCTGTGTGTGTCTGTGTGTGTCTGTGTGTGTCTGTGTGTATGTGTGTGTTTGTATGTGTGTGTCTGTGTATGTGTGTCTGTGTGTGTGTTTGTAACGTACTCCATGAGCTACATTCAAGTTTCTGGTTCCCAAGGTCGCAGGTTCAAACCCGGCGAAAGTGCGTAAACATGGTGAGTATCACTTCCTTGGGGAGGGAAGTAAAGGCGGCGGTACCGTGTCATAGATCTATGTATCATGTATATGACGAAAAGCTCGGCATTTGTAAATGTAATACAACTTGTAAAACCTTCAATGTTATATATATGCCGTTCTTCCTCTAGTTTTCAGAGTCACATTAGCCGAATAGCTGAGATCGTTACAACTATGGACCGGCCATCCATTTAAGAGCAAACGTCGCGAGCAACTGTTCATATGGTAAAGGAAGGGGAGGACCCAAGTAAAACAATCGGTGTCACGACACGCTCACGGGGTTACTTTTGACTGCAGTTGTAATGATTTTGCTTCTTATTCTTAAAAAAGAGAAACCACTACAGCTTTGTTGAAAATATTTAAACGTTTTACAACATGAGACGGCGCTAAATACTTAAATTCTAATTATTTAGGTTAGCATATCAAGAAATTAGAAAGAAGCAGCCAATAAACTGTCTCAATGAAGATTTTTCTAAGTTCAATTTCATCAAATGCTTCAATAAGGAAACCATTCAATTGACAAGCATGTTTACAGCCAGGAAATTGTAGAGTATGAACCTTATATCCTTGAAATTGTATTGTTAAAAATTAAATATTAATATCAATTGTTATGGTCCAAATTACCGTTATTGTCGACCATTTGATAGTCATGCAAATCTGGCGTACTATTCATGGGAAAATAGACCTTACCAGCGCATAGATTTGGAATGGACTGCTGCTAAAGTCTATTTTCCCATGAACAGCACGGTAGACGCACATGCAAATCTGGCGTACTCTTCATGGGAAAATAGACCTTACCAGCGCATGCTTTAGGAATGGACTGCTGCTAAAGTCTATTTTCCCATGAACAACACGGTAGACGCACATGCAAATCTGGCCTACTCTTCATGGGAAAATAGACCTTACCAGCGCATGCTTTAGGAATGGACTGCTGCTAAAGTCTATTTTCCCATGAACAACACGGTAGACGCACATGCAAATCTGGCGTACTCTTCATGGGAAAATAGACCTTACCAGCGCATGCTTTAGGAATGGACTGCTGCTAAAGTCTATTTTCCCATGAACAACACGGTAGACGCACATGCAAATCTGGCGTACTATTCATGGGAAAATAGACCTTACCAGCGCATAGATTTGGAATGGACTGCTGCTAAAGTCTATTTTCCCATGAACACCACGGTAGACGCACATGCAAATCTGGCCTACTCTTCATGGGAAAATAGACCTTACCAGCGCATAGATTTGGAATGGACTGCTGCTAAAGTCTATTTTCCCATGAACACCACGGTAGACGCACATGCAAATCTAGCCTACTATTCATGGGAAAATAGACCTTACCAGCGCATAGATTTGGAATGGACTGCTGCTAAAGTCTATTTTCCCATGAACAACACGGTAGACGCACATGCAAATCTGGCGCACTATTCATGGGAAAATAGACCTTACCAGCGCATAGATTTGGAATGGACTGCTGCTAAAGTCTATTTTCCCATGAACACCACGGTAGACGCACATGCAAATCTGGCGTACTATTCATGGGAAAATAGACCTTACCAGCGCATAGATTTGGAATGGACTGCTGCTAAAGTCTATTTTCCCATGAACAACACGGTAGACGCAAATGCAAATCTGGCGTACTATTCATGGGAAAATAGACCTTACCAGCGCATAGATTTGGAATGGACTGCTGCTAAAGTCTATTTTCCCATGAACAACACGGTAGACGCACATGCAAATCTGGCGTACTATTCATGGGAAAATAGACCTTACCAGCGCATAGATTTGGAATGGACTGCTGCTAAAGTCTATTTTCCCATGAACACCACGGTAGACGCACATGCAAATCTGGCGTACTATTCATGGGAAAATAGACCTTACCAGCGCATAGATTTGGAATGGACTGCTGCTAAAGTCTATTTTCCCATGAACAACACGGTAGACGCATATGCAAATCTAGCCCACTCTTCATGGGAAAATAGACCTTACCAGCGCATAGATTTGGAATGGAATGCTGCTAAACCCTAGAGAGATATTAAACTTAAATGCCAACTTTGGTTTTTAACCAACTTTTCATTTTTGACTTGTTCGGTCCACAGACCGAGTAAACGAGATTCGAACTCAGTAACTTTTGTGTGTCTCATAGACACGCTGTCTGCACACCACAAAGGCAGGCTCCAGTATTTTATTTCGGTTGAACTTATCAGATCCTAAAAGCACAAATGGAACGTTCCATGTTTTTCTTTCCTTGAAGTGAAGGGAAAAGTAAATCGAAGACGCGAGTGAAGGAATAAATGTAATTATCGATCAGAAGAAAGGAAATGAAAGATGTTCCGCTTCCACAGAGTCGCTATACAGAAGATAATTTAATAAAAGTGAAATAGCACTTTGCTGGCGCGCAAACACGGTGGGTCGGTTTATGAAACAGAAAATACGAGTATATAGGAGCGCTTGCCTGTGATACGATCCCCGGTACCAGCCTGGGGTGCACCCAGCCTCCTTAGTTCCAGGGAGAAGTAGCGGCCCCAGGTCAAGAAGGCTGCGTAACTCGGCGGAAGGCACCGGGCCGCTCACCACGTCCCACCCTGCACTACTGCACCCCACCAATGACGCCTGTACTAGACAGATGGGGGACGCAGCGGCTGCGAGGCAAGCCTTCACTCTGGGATTTACAACATATATGTTTTGAGGCCCCCTAAATACAAAAGAGAGCATTTTTACAAAAAGATACATGAGTGTGTCCGTAGATAGCATAACTCAAAAACGAAAATTGGTAGGTATTTGACGTCCTTTAAGGATGCGACACGAAGATTTTCTACACCCTAAACTACTCTTTACATGGAAATTTGTTCGAAAATTTTGATTTTCTCAAAACTGTTTCAAACGATTTTTTTTAAATTGCCTATGTTTAAGATTTTTTTATAAGAAATAAAATGTATATTTTGAATTTCGTATTTATAGTCCATCTAGTTCTATTTGCTCTTGATGGATTTTGTATAACTGGTAATTATAAGAAGTTGACCTAGTGTTACTGCTTAAAACACACAATTTATATTAGTGTGTTTTGTTAGTTATTTGTCAGAATTGTTGTGATACCGAAATTTAGATTCAAATCGAATGGGCTTGATAAAGACACGTTTTAATTTAATTGCCGGATGTGAGATTTGCGATAAGTGTTGAGTAATAACATAGGTAGATAATAGAGTAGGAAGTGTTGTAAGGTGAGCAAAATATGAGTAAATAATAGTCGTTAAATTTGTAGTATAAACGCATTATTGGTTTGAAATTAACGAGTCATGACGTCATACCACATAATTTGAAATTGCCATCAAAATTTAAGGTTATCCAATGTTTGAAAAACTAAGCTAGTTTGAAATTCACGGTCAAAATTCAGGTCTGCCAAACTTAAAAGTCGCGTGATATGTTTAATAAAATATAAAGAAAACATTGTTTAATCATAGAAAGGTAACTATATATTCGGAATTCAAAAAAGGACATGTTTTAATAGAAAGGGACATTTCTAAATTGTGAAAAGGAATGAAATAGTATTTTGGATGCGAGGCTTTCTTTTGATGACGTCATGAAATTTGAAATCGGGAGGAACGTTTTTTCCTAGCGTGGGGAGACGCCAGTAAGCGTTACCAGATCGGTGGAGAACTTAGCTACATGAACATGTGAGTTGCGGTTGCTCTGCGAGGATATATATATAGGCATAACTCCCGAAATGTGTTAAAGAGTTGAGAATAAATAGTCTCCAAAGTTATTCTGGGTAATCTATATTAAATATACCCGCGCATACCCTGGATTAAAGTCCCATGTTCGAGCATAGCCGGAGCAGAACTACAGGAATCAACAACGGTCGATACGTTACCACGAAGCTTCACTTTTCGCTACAAATTGGATCCCATACTTGGGGCAACCAATAAATATTTATCGCTTCAGTTGAGTCATCTCTTAAGAACCAGCTCTTCAAATGTTTTACTCACTTAAACCCTAGTACATTGTCTATATTTACACGAAGAAGATATAGGAATAAGAGTTAGTACAAGTGTGAGTAGAGAAAGTCATGTGAGTGCAACATTACAACTCACATTTTCCTTGATCAGGTAGAAATGTCAGTATAGATTGATCGTGTCTAAGTCCTAGACAACAAAAGCGGGTGCTTGCCTTTTGACATTTAGTCATGCAAGATAATGTAATCGCTTATTCTCTGTGATCAAGGCGTCTTGTGTCCCGTCGCGTCCCGTCACTCAAAGGTCAAAGGCTTGTCGCGCGGTTATGCTCAAAGCTCACATTCTTCCCTTCCTTTGTCACAAACAAAATTCCTTCATTAGCAATTGAGTAGCGTTAAGGGATGTTTTCAACATTGCTTACTGTTGTCACGCAGAAAACAACCCTTAAAGATGGTAGATCAACCAACCCTTCAACCCTCCCACCCTTTCAGTACGTTCCCTTATACAATAATATAATAAATCAGTAATTACAACAAACATGGACATGTTCCGCTACAGAGCATGCGCAATGGCGACTTCTAACTCAAAAGAGAAGCCAACTTCGCCGTATTAGTGATGTTTTCAGTACTTTTCTTCTCTTACAATGAAATGTTCATACAGCATTAAGCACAGAAACTAGCTTATGACGGATCGTGTATACAGAATCGGCCCTTTTAGATTAGAGTAAATACGAACGATACCAGAATAGGTTATGTTTGGGGATGATGAACCTAAGTGACATGATGGAGGTAAATAAGGGGAGAGGAGCAGATTGTAGGATAATTGACACTATTTTAATAGTACAGATAAACGAACAGAGAATCTAGTAGTGAAAAAATGGAATGATATTACATTAGAGTTAAAACTTAGGAAGACTTTTAATTTAAAATCAGACGAATAGATCGAGAAAGCTGGAAAGTATCAACTTCCCCATTACAGATAAAACAAAATATTAAATATAAGGAGAAGTTTTATATGTAAGCAAGTCAAGAGGTACGAATATATTTCTTCATTGTTTCGTTCTCTGTTTATTTTGTTTTATTAGGTTCAATTATTTTGTTTATAAGCATAAATAAATTATTCATTTACAGAAATGTGAAATTTCTCTACGCAGTTTTTTTCCTGTGGAATACTCGATTGTTCAACAATGCTTTTATTTATTTATTTATTTTGTGTTTTTATAGGTTAGAAGTAAGTTTAACAACTTTACCTTATATAGGATGTGTAGTTATTTGGCGCTGTAGACGTATGTTGAGTATGATATCCGTTTAAGTACTCCAGCTTCGTCTACAAGACGAACATGTAACACATAATGCTTGCAAGCTGTTTCACATCGATCACAGAAATTCGATATTAGTAAAGATGCAGTCATTTAAGTAATTACATGAGAACAATTCTTAACTTTATATAATTATATGGTAATTATTTTTGTAACTTATCAACTGTAGACGAATTAGTTTTATCAACATTTTCAAAAGTTCATTTCATTTATTGGCATAAGTTTTGGAGAACTTATACTTCCGTCAAATGGAACATCGTTATTAATTTTTTTATATGTTAACCGTGCAAAGAGAACGAAATTTTAAAGCTTAACAAGATTTGACTATCGCTCAAAGTCTACTGTATTCTAATATTTCCCTTGTACTTACAAGGAAATAAGCAATAAGATAATTTGTACAAATGTTTATCTCAACTAACACGAAGAAGATATAGGAATAAGAGTTTGTAAGAATGGTTAGTACAAGAGTAGAGAAAGTCATGTGAGTGCAACACATTAGACTTTAATAATCAAAGTAAGCAGTCCATCTGTTTTTCTTTCGATAATAATATTGTCTCCATTAAGAATTATTATGTCTGAGTTTCCAATGTACAACTTTATTCCATAACCTCTAATTTCCAAAACTGCTTTACCTGTTTTTTCACTAAATACCTTCTGGGTTGTTCTTTTTTTTTTTTTTTTTAAACTGTTCTATTGATTGTAGTCTTAATTTTAGACATGATTCCGGATTGTTTGGTAATTAATTCAATTATAACACAAATATGTCACCTTAATGTTTTTAGGTTATGTTTTGCGTTTGCGTTTACTTTTCTGTTACTTTTCTAACAGTAAACGTTAAAATTAAAAATTAGAATTACCTATACAATTACTAATAAAAGAGAAGAAGATTTAAATTTCACAGATTTTTAAAATTGTTAGAGTTTTGAAAGAATTGTAAAATTTAAACGTAACGTAGCTGTTAAGTATCATATTATTTATAAACCAGCCAAACCTTACGAATTACCAATTGATCACCTTGACTCAGTCAGGGATTATATTGAAGTTAGGATTATCTACTAATACAAATGGAAATGTACTTAATTTTAGAAGTTCTAAAATTGAAATAGTTCTAAAAGTCCGTTAAACTTTTTTACTATTAAATGGATATCAAAAACATTAAACAATATTAAATTAGATAATTTAAGTTAAATGACTCTAGCAGACATAATTTAAGTGAAAATAAATTACTCACTGCTTTATACATAGATGTAAATATTGCTGATGTGACTTATTATCCATTGTTTATATGCAGTTTGAACCTCGTGGAAAAGGTAGATGATCTTAGTTTAATAAGCGATGTACTGATTCGTTCCAAAAACAGAATCACACTTAGATAAAGGGACTGGTTAATTATAAACAAAATCGTATTTATAAAATATCCTATCCACTAGAATTCATATTTAGTTTCTTTAGATATAACTCACATAAATACATAAATTGTGTGTTTTGGTAAGATCTATGTACTAACTATCCTGTTGGCATAAAGGGAAATGTTGACTGTGATCGCTTCATGTCAAGTTGGATCTTATGGAGGTCAGAGCTGCAAACATTTCAAACAGAAGTTTCGCTAACTGAGTGAGCAAATAAATAAGAAATAAGAAAAATATTCAAAGATCCCACTTGTGATACCAAACTAACAAATATCGAATTCCTTAATTGGTCTTCTTTTAAAGCAATTGTGAAAGGCTTTCTGGGTAACAGAAAAGACAAAAACTGTGTTTCCAATCACCTCGATTGGGAGCCAGCACTGATGAACAACGTCACTGCAGATGGACGACGACTGTTAGGAAGACTGGTGAAACGGCCGATATGGCAATTAGTCAGTTGTCACTACTGTTTTTAATTCAGGAAATGTCACGTGATGGTTTTACCAGTGTCGTCACAAAATACACCCATTTACAAACGAGACGCAATGAAAGCTTCACTTCCCTTACGAAGGAAGGCGTAATTACGCATTATCGTCCTTGGCCGGGTTTGAACCCGTGAGTGTGCCTTAGGATGATAGAAGCTCTTTGTGTTACCAGTTCAGTCTCTAGCTTTGCGGTAGCTTCTTGACACACAAACAAAGCAGTCGCTTTGTAAGGAACTGGAAAGCCGACTTTGGGCCGAACGATACACAAGTGTTTACTGTGATCGAAGAAACAAGACAAATGTTGACCGCTTCTGTTTGATGGACCAATGTGAAGAATTAACACACACGCGCGCGCATGCGCACAGTGACTCGACAACGTTCTACGCCTCTTGACAGGTCCTTCACAGCACCAATGAGACTCTGTCTGGAGTTATTCCCAACCAATACACGGACTCTGTAGAATTAATTTACCAATCAAGATTATTCGCAGATGTGTTGCACTCACATGACTTTCTCTACTCATATACTAACCCTCTTACAAACTCTTATTCCTATATCTTCATGTTAGTTTAGATAAACATTTGTACAAATTATATAATTGCTTATTGCCTTGTAGGTACAAGGAAGACATGGCAATACAGTAAATAGAGGAACTATTGTATTCGACCCAAAAATTCGAAATTTCACCGGAAATATATCTTTTGACGCCCTCTGAATCCAAAGCATTCCTCTACCGACTGGGTGTGATGTCCTTATGACTAGGAAGTTATTGGAATATGCCTTTGTAGACACCGATATCTCAGTCTACTTGCACGTCCCTCGACCTCGGAAAATGGTAAATACCGATGGGAAAGGAAGACCCTATTCTGAATCAGCCCCGATAGCCTCACGGCCAGACATAGGAGCGATTATTATAAATCCTGGAAACCGAACATACGCTGAACTTCAGAAGGACGTTAAAAATAATGTCAAATTGGAGGATGTTGGCGTAGAGGTGCAACGAATTCGCAAGACCCGTGGTGGAGAATTACTTCTCACTGTTACTGGGGGAGCTGACAAGGCTGAACCACTGAGGAAGGCCATGGCACACTCCCTTAAAGATACGACAGTGCGCTGCTCCCGACGAACGGACCAAATACTTCACATCCATGACATTGATGCTATTACCACTACAGAAGAGGTTCAGACATATATTTCTCAGGCTTTGGGAATAAATGCCGCAGACGTGAAGGTAACATCTCTTAGACCAACCATGACCGAAGGACAGATAGCTACGGTTGTCTTACCTTTGGAAATGGGACGCCGCCTCACTCAGGATCTGTGCGCATTGGCTGGTGTCATTGCAAGGTCCAGGAACGGGTTTTTATTCCACGATGTTTTCACTGTCAAGGATTTGGACATCGTGCACATACCTGCAACGGCCCTGATAGAAGAAATGCTTGTCTCAACTGTGGAAAAGATGGTCACTTAGCCGTGAACTGTACCTCCGACCCCTATTGCCTAATGTGTGATATTCCGGGACACAGAGTGGGCACACAAGTTGTCCCAAGTATCGCAAGTTGGTGAATGTTTCTCGGGCCCAACAACTCCGTATGTCACCATGACATCTTCCCAACTGATACCTGACCCACAGAATGTGGCCCCCAAAACGGTAAAGTTTCATACTGCCGCTAAACCACCAAATATTATCCGGGTATTACAAACTAACATCGACCGTGGCCGCGAGGCCATAGACTTACTTTGTCACGTGGCATCAGAAACTAATAGTGACATCCTTATCATGGCAGAGCCTAACCGACTCAAAACCGAGCCCACTCTGTGGCTTACTGACAGTGATGTTGATATTGTTATACGCCTATGCAATAGTTCTTTACCTATAGTGAGCAGGGGTGCAGGACCAGGATTTGCCTGGCTGAAACTACCCTCATTCCTCATTTATGGTTGTTATATATCTCCCAACATCGATCTAGCTCACTTCAATCGTTTTCTTTATAAATTACGCGCAGACATGCGTCACCATTCTAAAGGAATTATTGTGGGTGGCGATTTAAATGCCAAATCACCCATATGGGGCTCACCAGTTGAAGACGCCAGAGGCCGTGTATTGACTGAATGGCTTGCCGAAGAGGATTTAGCTGTGCACAATCGAGGAACAACTCCCACCTTTATCCGACGTGACAGTGCGTCCTTTATAGACCTTACTTTCAGCACCCACACCCTTTCGCAGAAGATTCTACACTGGGAAGTTCTGGAAATGTGGACTCTAAGCTACCATCAATACATCTTGTTCGATGTTGCCGTAGCTAGTCCTCTTTCGAACAACTCCACGCATATCGGCTGGCGGTTTTCGCCCCATAAGATTATCACACTGGTTGAGGAAGTCGGCCGCCTACTGATTCCTTATGAAACAGGAACTCTTACAGCTCAGCAGTTCTCCCGGATTATGCAACAAGCCTGTGACATCATGTCTCCCCGAAAGTCGACCAGGCCATTTCGCAAGCCTGCATATTGGTGGTCAAACGATATTGCTGATAAACGTCGACAAACTCTACAGATGAGAAGAGCGATGGTTAGAGCGAATAGGAGAGGTGATGAAGGCCGCAAACGTCTATGCTTGGAGCAGTACCGTGCCAGATGGACATTTCTCAAGGAGGCCATAAAGGAAGCCAAACACAATGCTTGGCAGGCCATAATTAATGAAATCGACAATGACCTATGGGGTTTCGGCTATAAGTTTGCTACCAAGAGACTCCGAGCATCGTCACCGACACAGTTGACCGATGACCGTCAACTAGAGATAGCCAGAACTCTCTTCCCTACACATGCTTTTATCTCCTGGGCTAAGTACCCTGTGACCTCAGATGAGATACCCCCGTTTACCATCACGGAATTGACAGAAGCTTTGGCCAAAATTAGTGATAATAGAGCGCCAGGACAGGACGGTCTGATCCCTTCAGTAATGAAGGCGATCATCCGGAAATATCCTAATCGATGTTTGGAAGTGTTTAACTACCTCCTGAAGACTGGCACTTTCCCGTCTGAAGATGGAAGATGGCGCGCCTTTTATTGATGGAGAAACCCCATCGTGAGCATGAACCTCCTAAATATCGGCCGACCTGTTTGCTCAACGTTATAGGTAAAGTATTTGAACGACTTATACTGGGACGACTCGTCCCTGAAATTGAGCGAACAGGTGGATTTGCTGATGCACAACACGGCTTTCGAGCAGGACGTTCCACTTTCTCCGCCCTGGACACAGTGAATAAACTCGCGGAGCAAGTCCATTCTCAGCCCCGCTGCCAAAGGTCAAAATGTGCTCTAGTCACTCTGGACGTCCGAAATGCCTTCAACTCTGCACCGTGGGGAAGCATTTTATCGGAGCTTAGTTCTAAGCAAATAGCTCCATACTTATACAACCTATTGGCAAACTACCTAGATGATCGGCTTCTACTAGTGGGCAATTATAGTACGATATATATGACATGTGGTGTCCCTCAGGGCTCGGTCTTAAGCCCTACCTTGTGGAACGTTTACTTCGATGTAATCCTGCGATTATCCATGCCCTCAGAGATCACTCTTACAGCATATGCTGACGACCTCGCATTGACTGTTATAGCTAAGGATGGGGCCTCATTGGAACTAGCTGCTAATGGCACTCTAGCTACCCTAGATCGTTCCCTGACCTCCAAGAAATTGGAATTGGCGCCAAATAAGACTGAAGCGGTAATTCTGGTAGGTGGTTGCAAGCTTCAAACAATCCACCTTCAGCTTGGCACTTTGGAGATCCAGAGTCAAAATTCCCTGAAATATTTAGGAATTCATCTAGACCGCAACATGTATATGGGTATTCACGTGCGCTCCACCGTCACAAAGGCAAACAAGGCTGTAGCTCATTTGAGCAGAATTATGCCAAATATTGGAGGCCTTAAAGAAAGCAGTCTTAGACTTCTCTTCTCAGTTGTTACATCCATGTTGCTTTATGGAGTGGGGATCTGGCGCAAGGCACTGGAGAGACAGATTTACACCACACGGCTCCTCAGCGTGCAACGAAAGGTTGCAATTAGAATAACCAGCGCATATCGCACCACCTCTACTAAAGCATTATTGGTCCTGGCCAGAACGCCTCCAATAACTTTGTTGGCTACAGAGCGACTCCTAAGAGAGCAGAACGACATCAGAAGAGATGAGGCCAGACAGCAATTATTAGATCAATGGCAGGAAGCATGGGACTCGGATGACGGAACTGCCCACTGGACTAAGCGCTTAATCCCAGACATCAAACCTTGGTATTCACGTCGGAGAGGATGCGTCAATTTTTACTTGACACAGTTCCTTACAGGTCATGGATGCTTCCAAGCCTATCTATATCGCTTAGGGATAAGTGCCACCGAAGAATGTATTTACTGTGGCAAAGTTGACACAGTGGAACACACATTCTTTGATTGTGTCAGATGGCAACATTTACGTATACCTGCAGAGTTCAAGCTGGGAACGTTTACGCCTTCTCAAGTAGTTTCTCACATGTTAGCATCTAATGAGAACTGGAAGGTGGTTAGCAAATTGGCCCGAGAGATTTTATCCCGCAAGCGCCGGGAAATGAGTGATATTTAAGACCTACTTAGACCACTGAGACTATGGCTACCATCTTGAATCTCCTCTTCTTGAAGTAAAGCCGCCTGTGCAGTTCCAAGAAGTACTCAATTTGATTCACACAGGGGTTTTTTAGTTGGTAAGAGTCCAACTCGTTAGAATAACGTCCATGAGGGATTTTTCCCCTAGGAAAAAAAAATAGAGAAATGTCATCTATATCTGTGAACAACATAGCTCAAAAACGAAAAGTCCATTAAAAACCAAACTTGGTATTTAATTTTAATTCCCATTTCATGCAAAATAACTGAAAGCATTTTGATTAGAATGGCATGTGTTCAATATATTTTTATGACAAATGAAATGTATATCTTGAATTTTCTGGCTATAGCCTATGTAGTCCTGTTTACTCTGGATGACTTTTGTATAACGGTAAACCGTAAGAAATAGATAAAATCTTACTGTACAAAAAATGTAGGTCTTACTAAAATACACAACTTATGTCTCAATAAATTGTTCTATAGAGTGAACCATTTCGCACAAATTCCTCTTTATTAGGTACTTTAAAGTTTACAATGGACTTTTCTGAAATGGGAAATAATCAATTGTTGAATCTCTTGGTGACTGAAGTTTTCATAGTTGGGTTGAGAGATCGCGAAGTGTGTTCATAAAGGAGCAAGTAGTTGAGTAACCGTCTGTAAGATTGCACTACTAACTAGCGCTCTGTACCCGGCTAATCGATAAGAAAGAGCTTACAAAACAATTGCATAGATGGCACCACCGTACACAAAACAAACGCACCCTCTTTAAAATGGTACCAGAGCACGCAAGTTTGAACTACAACTTCGCAAATTATGTATTCTTCCTCTAGTGGAAAACCATTCTTTTAGTATTGCACAACTCACACAAATAACAAGGAGTATCTCCTAAATGGTTCACTCCACAAATAAATTCACTCAGACATAAGTTGTGTATTTTAGCAAGATCTACATTTATTGTACAGTAAGATTTTATCTATCTCTTACGGTTTATCAGTTATACAAAAGTCATCCAGAGTAAACAGGACTACAGGGGCTATTGCTACGAAATTCAAGATATACATTTCATTTGTCATACAAATATCTTTAACATATGGCATTTTAATCGAAATCGCTTGAGCCATTTTTTAAAAAATCAAAATTTTCGAAAAATTTTCAATGGAAAGGGTAGTTTAGGGTAGAGCAATTTTCTTCAAAATCTTTGTGTAGCATCCTTGAATAACATTAAACTTAAATACCAACTGTGGTTTTTAATCGACTTTTGGTTTTTCAGTCATCTTCACAGACCTTTTCTAAAAATCCTTCTTTTAGGTTCAGGGGGCCTCAAAACATGTTTCCGGTGAAATCTGGATATTTTTGTGTGGAATACAGAACTTCCTCATTTTATAAGTTATACAAAAGTTATTCAGAACTTGGGAGATCATTCACAGACAATTCAACAGGGTTTATAGGCCGGAGCACATCCAAACCCGGCCAAGTTACACCACTGCTTCTAGGTATGTGATTGGTAACAATTAGAGCGGCAGAACAAATGAGTTTCCAGGATGTTCGTGAGAATTTTGGCTGCCAGCGTTTTACGAGAAGTTCGAGAAAATTTCTTTTACCTTCTCTACTACGTATTGTACCCAAAATTTCTATGTCGAGATGTCACTGCATATGTTTTGGGGCCCTCTGAATACAAAAAAGCCCTTTTAGAAACGCGTCCGTGTGTCTCTCAGTCTGTGGACAACATAACTCAAAACGAAAAGTCAGTTAAAAACCAAAGTTGGTATTTAAGTTTAATGTCTTTCAAGGATGCGACACGAAGATTTTGAAGAAAATAGCCCCACCCTAAACTACACTTTACATGGAACATTTTCCAAAATTTTTCATTTTTGTCTAAATGACTAACGACTATAATAAAAATGCCATGTGTTAAAGACATTTTTTACTAAGGGAGTCTAAAAGGGTGAAATTTCTATACTGAATGTTTGTGTGGAGTGCCTGTGGTTGTTAGACGTCTGATAAACATGCAGGAGAGATACGAAGGCTCTTACACGGTTCTTGCACCGAATGGAGGCCATTATCATTTACAAAAGGTCATAGGTTCTCATCCTCAGCGCTGATCGTTTTCCTTTTGTTACACGGTTCATTTATCTAAATACCACGTGCTGTGTGACGTCACGTGAAGAATCTTCACGAGTATTCCAAAACTGACACAAATAACAAGGAATGTCTCCGAAATGGCTTACTCTACAAAACATTTTATTTGGACATAAATTGTGTGTTTTAGCGAGACCTACAGTTTTTGTATAGTAAGATTTTGTCTATCTCTTACGCTTTTCCTGTTATACAAAAGTCATCCAGAGTAAACAGGACTTCATGGGCTATAGCCAGAAAATTAAAAATATAAATTTCATTTGTCATAAAAGTATGGCATTTTAATTAAAGTATTTATAGTCGTTATCGAGAAAATGAAAAATTTCGGAAAATTTTCCATGTAAAGGGTAGTTTAGAGTAGAGGAATTTTCTTCAAAGTCTTCGTGTCGCATCCTTGGAAGATGTTAAACTTAAATACCAACTTTGGCTTTTAACCGAGTTTTCGTTTTTGAGTTATGTTGTTCACAGTTAGACTCAGAGCTTTTTCTAAAATGGCCTTTTTTCGATTCCGGGGCCTCAAAACATACATTTCCGGTGTAATCTGTATGGGTAATTTTTGGAGGGAGTACAATACTTGCTCTGCTTTACTATACGTGGCAGAGAAAGCAAAAATCAGCAATAGCAGAGGATAGTCTGGACAATGATCATAAAATTCTATTTGTTGAGGTTATAGTGCAGTAGGCGACATAAGACAGACTTACATTAGAAGCGTTCACGAACCACCTAGATGGCCTGGGTTCAATCTCAGGGACCCGTACCTATGTGGTATTCATGGTGGACGAAGCAGCGTCACTCATTCCACCAACTGCTCCATTATCTGCGACCCCGCTTCTAGGTGTTCACTGTCCAGTTCATAGGTTCCTGTACTCTCTGACTCTAGGCACTCTCTTTTACGTGCCAGGAAATCTACTCACATGGAACTGTCGTTTTTAACCTCACTTAAAAACCATCGGGCTGGAGTGGGCTGGGTTTGAACCAGTGACCTTGTGATCGGTAGGCCTGCATCCGAGCCACTTGCGGCTGGTAACCTGAGGACCTCTAATTAATAATTATCGCCATGAAAGCTTCAAGTGTTATTTTCTGCTTCTGTCGACTCAAGGGGGATGTCGATAAGTACAACAATGGTGCCAAGGTTACACGCAGTTGAGGCCAAAAGCAACCCGACCCCCATACAGAGTGACGTCATACATATGAACGTTATCAGTTGTCACCTTGCAGCTTGACTGCGTCTTTCTTACGGTACATAAACCTCAGGTCTTACTTCCAAATGACGTCAGTCTGTGGACAGCAGAACTGAAAAACGACAAGCCGGTTATAAACCAAAGTTGCTATTTAAGTTTAACATCTTTCAAGGATGTGACACGAAGATTTGCCCTACCATAAACTACCCTTTACTTGGAAAATTTTCCGAAAATTTTTATTTTCTTGAAACTAGCTCCACTGATTATTATTAAAATGAAATATGTATAAGATATTTTTATGAAAAATTTCATGTATATCTTGAATTTTCTGGCTATAGCACATGTAGCCCTGCAGAACCGGTGAACCGTAAGAGATAGACAAAATCATACTGTACAAAAAATGTAGATCTTACTAAAATACACAATTTATGTCCAAATAAAATGTTTTGTAGAGTGAGCCATTTCGAAGATATTCCTTGTTATTGTTATTTGTTATATGTTAAGGATACCTATCTTGGATTGATTTGAAAGTTTAACACAACAATTGTACTATTAAGAATAGTTCACACAGCAATTTCTACTTTTGTGCACAATAGTTCCTGTGATATTAACATATTTATACTGTTTTATTGTCATTTAATTAAACCACTGGCCACGATGCAATTTTCATTTGAGAAGTATAATAATTTTCAGTTATACTTATAAATACAGTATTAGTGAATTATCAGACTTTTAGTTTAGGATAAAAAATTATTTAATTGTGATGTTATTAATTTTTAATTTTTAGTTGTGAAATATGAAGTTTATGTAATTACACAAATACTGGTGACATTAGAAAAAAACATCTCTGCAATTTCTTTTGGTACTATTTTTATATATGCACAAAAATTTTCAAGCTTCTATTTTGAAAACTGCATCGTGGAACCAATTTAAAGTTTTTAACTATGCTGAAAAATAAAACCATGAGAAAATAGGTTTTAAAGTTTAACACTCAATGTAATACTGTTTGTGACCTGTATAATGTCTAGAAAGCACCTGTTGCATATGTTGGCCCTTCTTTTTTGTTTTTCTCCTCCTCTGAACTTCGTTTTGATAAGCGAAGTTTCCTGCGACTTTTCTTGAATGTTCGTTTGCATACCTGCTCGCTTTGGCACAAGCGACGTTTATCCCTTTCCGCAGCTGCACTAATTTTTTCTTCTGTTAAATGTTTTTTTAATTCCTGACTAGCTCTGCGACCCATGTTAAATTGTGATATAGCTGATGTCACACAAATTTCTAATTTCTTTCTCGAAACAAAAATTTAATTCCTGACTAGCTCTGCGACCCATGTTAAATTGTGATATAGCTGATGTCACACAAATTTCTAATTTCTTTCTCGAAACAAAAATTTAATTCCTGACTAGCTCTGTGACCCATGTTAAATTGTGATACAGGTGATGTCACACAAATTTCTGATTTCTTTCTCGAAACAAAAATTTAATTCCTGACTAGCTCTGCGACCCATGTTAAATTGTGATACAGGTGATGTCACACAAATTTCTGATTTCTTTCTCGAAACAAAAATTTAATTCCTGACTAGCTCTGCGACCCATGTTAAATTGTGATATAGCTGATGTCACACAAATTTCTAATTTCTTTCTCGAAACAAAAATTTAATTCCTGAGTAGCTCTGCGACCCATGTTAAATTGTGATATAGCTGATGTCACACAAATTTCTAATTTCTTTCTCGAAACAAAAATTTAATTCCTGACTAGCTCTGCGACTCATGTTAAATTGTGATACAGCTGATGTCACACAAATTTCTGATTTCTTTCTTGAAGCAAAAATTTCTTTGGGGCATTTGGACCATGTTATATGATGAAGCGACTCATTTGCATTTTGTGTTTTACCTGATGTGAAGTTCATCATTAGCTAGTGTTTGGTATACTGGTACGATTCTGCTAATGACTAGTGGTGAGAGTGTAGTGTCATTATGGATAGTTACTGGGTCCCCCTTAGCAATCGCTCTATTATAAAAACACCAAGATGTCTTACCCTTTGGACATTTATTATGGTGCGCTTTCTCATCAGTTGATGAACAATGGTATAATGTAGCAAATATGGCAGATTTCATTAGATGCATATCTGGACTTTTGTCTTTTATGGGTTTTCTGTAGTAATTTGTTGATGTATTGTTTGTTCTTTTAAACTTCCCTAGTGTATTGCCCCTGGAACTGCAATCCCCAGTCTCTTAGCCACATGATTAATGCACTCATCTTTGACAATTTAACAACACCATATACTGCCAGGCAGGGTTGCCAACTCATACGATAATTATGGGGGCATACTATAATTTTAATGCATGATAGTTCGATATCGGCGAAATATCATTTTCACTGGCTTGTCACTCCAGCGAAGTGAAACTAATTACAAATAACGACACTTTTGTCCTCATTGTCTGTCTCCACCCCATAGCTACTAAGCCTGCTACCCTTTATCCTCTTATTGCCAGTGCGCCCAGGTCTGATAATCTCGAAGAAGAAGGCACTGTTCAGAAAATTGACGATCAATGTAGAAAACTCGGAATACGTGATATTTCGTGTGAAATAAAGAACATGCCTGAACCTGACAGTTTCTGGAGTGCTGTTAAACATGTCACCTTGGTGGAAATACTGATTTCAAAGAACTAGCGGCCATTGCATTATCAGTGGTTTCCTTGCCCTGCAGAAGCACTTCTTGTGAAAGTTTTTTTTCTAAACTGGGTTTAATAAAAACCAAAGTTAGAAGTAGATTGGCACTAGATACGGTAAATGAATTCATTTTGTCGTCTCAACTTATGAAAGAACGTGGTAGATCTTAAAATCTGCAAGTCACCGAGAAGATGTTAAGGTTTATCTCAGCAACAAATTGGTGCAATGCTGCAACGGTTGAGGAAGCTGAACTTTCAGATGAATAATTTTGAGTCCAAATCTATAATTTTGAGTGGCTGGTACGATAATTTTACATTTAAATGTTGGCAACCCTGCTGCCAGATACTATGGTAGTATACCTCATCTGATTGATCTCTGCCATATAACTGCAGCCGCAGCAGCTGTCATCCATAGCTGAAGATGACCCAGTGAAATTAATTTCACATTCATCTGCTGCTTTATGTGCAATATACCAGGTGTTGTATTCATTGCTCTCGCTATCTAAAGTTTTAAGTTTTTGTTCACAAAACCCACAATATTTAGATAAAATTTCAAAGTGTATAACAAGTCCTGTTACAACACCTATGCCATGCAGTGAAGAGAGACCACGCTTTTACCAAGTGCCATCATAACTTACTGTTATGTCTATAGTGGATTGTGCATTGAGAAATTGCTGCAGCCCTGCATGCCCTTTGCCTAACTCAAGAAATGTGCTCACCATTCTTCGGTTTACTTCAAATGGTGGCCTTCTAGACTCAGCTATATTTACTCTGGGACTCGTATATGTTTCACTGCAGACTGCACCACATGCACCACATTTAGTACCCTGGAAAATATTTTTCCAGAAGCTTGAATGCACCAAAGTAAAGTGAAAAGTCTCTTTCACTGCAGATGAACATTGAAAGTTTATTTTGGCTTACAGATGGAGTGCATTTTTTATCATTTTGTACCTCTGCTGTTCTTGAACTGATGCTGAACGCTGTGTTTCTGGTATAAATGTGTCTGCATCGTGTACCTATTACATTACATGTTCTTTTGCAGTTTCTACGTGTTTTCCTACTCCCCTTATTGCGTTTGTCATTTAGTCTATTCATAACTATGAAGCAAAAACTTCTTGGAGGAGACGACTAAGCTAATCTTAAAAGCTTACCTTGATATTTACGTACGCTACGATCTAATTTAGCATTTATAACTTTAATAGAATTATGATGAACCACTACATACACTACCTTTGATAAAATACTGTACAATAAACACGTATATCACTTCCACACAGCCGGTTTTGCTTAGTTTACAAACACGAGTATTTGAAAACCAAATTATAAACACATGGCAATGATTAGGCGGGCTCCAGTGCAGCCAACACACGTGTACGGAAGGAATATTACTCGCTGCAGAAAGTCCGCGACATTCAAATGCAGCAAACCGAAATAAACGAAGAAAATCATCAAAAGCACCACGCCCACTTGCAGCCAGCCATTTAACTCGTCACGTGACGCGGTTTAAAGGGCCACACGGAAATAAAAACAACAGGAAATTGAAGTACAAGCATTACATTATTTAATTATGCAAAAAAAAAAAAGGATTTTTTTCATTTTTTGCACTTTTTCGCCATTTTTCACATAGACAAAATCATACTGCACAAAAAATGTAGATCTTACTAAAATACACAATTTATGTCCAAATAAAATGTTTTGTAGAGTGAACCATTTCGGAGATATTCCTTGTTATTGTTATTTGTTATATGTTAACCGTGCAAAGAGAAGGGAATTTGAAAGTATTAAGAGATTTAACTATCGCACAAAGCCTACTGTATTTCCATATTCCCCTTGCACCTACAAGGAAATAAACAATAACATAATTTGTACTAATGTTTATCTCCACTAACATGAAGAAGGTACAGGAATAAGAGTTTGTAAGAATGGTTAGTACAAGAGTAAGTAGAGAAAGTCATGTGAGTGCAACACATCAGATTTTTACCATAAATATTAATTTCTTGGTATTCTATACTGTTTAAGTGTCATGGTTCTTCTATATTGGAGGTAACTCTATGATTGAATAACCATCTGTAGAGCGGGAGTTAGCACTTCGACCGAAAGGCGATCTTCTCTGCACCCCACCGCCCTTGGGCAGGGTTCTAAGGGGGACCCACGACAGAGTAGAGGGCGAGATACCTACATTTTCCCAGCTAGAAGCTCCCCGATCGAGGTTGGCTCAGCCGACTTCCTTACCCACCCCTTGGGTTCGTACGAATTCCCAAGGGGAGCGAGGTACTCTGGAACGGGCTCCACTGCGCCTTTGGGCTTAAACCATCCCATGGGGGACCCAGAATACTTCCCCCTGGCGTGCTGTTGACCAGGACGCTCGCCCACATTTTCACCCCTGAAAGAAACCTAAAGGGATGAAGGGTGATTAATGTAACGAAATGGACGGACAGCAAATTCGGAAAACATTGATATACTTCCCAGCATTCGTCTGGCGACCCAGGGAAACCTCCGAAAAACGCATGGGTCAGCAAAGTCGGTCACGGGGTTTGAACCTTTGACCCTCCGAGTACGGGGCATAGACGTTACTGCCTTGGCTATCCCACTCGGTATACTGGATGTAAAAGACCATTTAATTTTACTCAGAGGGCTCTTTTCAGACTTGAGATAGTTTTACGTGCCGTACATCTACGACACGACTTTACTGCCCTTCCGCAGGAAGCAATGCTAAGAATTTCTACAACCGTACATCTACATCGCCCTAAGCTGGATTTGAACCTGCGACTTCACGAACACAGTTTCGGCCACCGGGAGTTTGTTAAAGACCCTGCCCTCTGCTGCCGTCTCTCCTCTCTTAGGGGCATAGAAGTGCTCCTTTATGCACTAGGCTCATACTGCAGTGATTGAAACAGGCGTCACATGACTTTCTCTACTCACTCTACTACTGACTATTCTATCTTCTTCGCCTTAATACAAACATTTGTACAAATTATCTCTTGTAGGTACAAGGGGAATACGGTAGACTTTAAATGTGATAAAAAAAATGTCACTATATGTAAAGTTTCAAGCTTTATTCTGTTTGCAGAATTATTTCCTTAAGATAGATTTATTCGTGCATTTATCACAAGTAATATGTCTCACTCGAGCGGAGTGAGTCAGATTGCCGAATTAAAATAGTATATCCGACTAGAGAATCTTAAATTATATAAAAAATAAAATGGATTCATTTCGATCACAGTAGTTCAGCACTGCCAACTGAAGGATATCTGAGGTGGGTTCATCTTGTTGACCCGTGTGTATTTTCGAAGGCTTCCCGGGTCGCCAGGCGAGTGTTGGGAAGTATCTATATATCCTAGTGTTGGGAAGTATCTATATATCCTACGAATTTCCTATTCCTCCATTTCGTTATATTAATCATCCTTCATCCCTTTAGGTTTCTTTCAGGATTGGAAGTGTCGGTGAGTAAACAAATGAGCTTTTGAAATCACGTGTCCCAGATTGGAAGGCGAGCCACACAAAGGACGCTATAAGCCCCAGGGGAACGGAAAGTAAGCCAGCATCCACCGGGATGCTTCTAACTTGTAAAAGTAGGGACGTTACCCTCAGCTTTGCCGTGATTTACGGGATACATTTGGCGACACTTACTAAACAAAAGAATGACCAGGTATATGATAACTTAACGTCTGTAAGTATGAAGTAGCCTTTGTAAATTAGTCCCGACACGCCACTGGAGGGTGGTTTCTAAAGGGTTACGGGGACCGTAGCGTGCAAACATGCAATTTAGAAGTCTGGAGTCTTAACTGCCGCCCGCGGCCATAATAGAAGACGAGGGCGAGAAGGAGCGGCAATTTGCATCCCTGGTGTCCGTATTCGCGACAGTTTTCGTGTCAAAATTACCCCAGCCTATTGCTGACGTCACACACAAATGGAACACACCCTGCCATGTAAACAGACTGTATTTAAACTGTTGACTCGAATAAGCAATATTACACTTTTAATAACATTATTTGTACAAATGTCTATGTGTATTAACACGAAGAACACATAGGAATAAGTGTTTCTAAGAATGGGTAGTACCAGAGTGAGTAGAGAGAGTAATGTGAGAGCAGGTCTCGTTTCTAAAGAGATGGAGATAGAACGATAGAATATTATCTTTTTTAGTGTTCTCTAGCGGCAGGCGGAATATCAACATCTCTCACTTGTTAGAGACGGAGTTTGAACAACTTCTCCTTGAGCTGAAACAGGGCTGCAGTGTTGACAACATTAGAGAGCGAATTAACTTCCCACTCAGACATAAAATTCCCTCCAACTGTTCTTTCAAGCACTCCACAAAAACAAACACTGCTTTCGTGACAATAAGCGGACATTTTCAGTTTCGGAGGGTTCCATTTGGTAAGTCGTGGGTTTGCTTCCCACGGCCGACTTACAGATTACCTTGCGTTCAGCGTTCACAAGTAGCCATAGAGGCCGTGAACATTGAATATAGAAATGTACAATAAAAACACATTTGATACAGTTTCAAAAAACTAGGCAGGGGTATACAAATCTTCCATAAGAATTACGTAATATAAACCTTAACTGCACTTTTCCTGCAACGTCCCATTATTTGATTATATAATTAGCAATGAATGGCTATAAGTAGCACGAATCAGATGTAATTAGCAGTGATTTGTCGCTAAAACAGCTACAAACTGCCTATAATATTAACACACACTCGGACAATCTTGTACAGAATAACATGATTTAAAAGCATTGCAATTGTGAATATTTTCATTAAGGGCATGGAATATTTTTATAGTTTTATAATACTATACGAGAAAGCAAGAAAGTTTTGCACTGGGATGATGGATGCTGCGTGTTTATCTTATGATGATTATAAATGTCGATCGATTGAAGATATAAACATGTAGGATAAGGTCAACATCTTCAGTCTTCTAAACTGTCTGCTGTGTGTGTTGGACATAGTTCTTATAATATTTTTAGTATGAGGAATATTTGTTTACTCTCTACTGAATTGTCCTTAATTAAAATGTCATATTCTATTATCTGGGTTCCAAAGTAATGCATTGCACTTTTTATCGTTGGCAGTATAAGACCTTCTGAAACCAAAAATCACTTTTAAAGAAGTTCCGACTGTGTATGTCCGTGGTATACAGCCAAAATTTATGCTTAACATTAATATCTTTGAACGATGAGGCACATACATTATGAAGAAAATTGCTCCACTATAAACTACTCTTTGCATGGAACATTTTTCGAAAATGTTCAATTTCTCGAAAATGGTTGCATCGATTTCTATTAAAATGCCATATGTTTAAGATATTTTTATGACAAATGAAACGTATATTTGGCTATAGCCACTGTAGTCGTATTTACTCTGGATGACTGGTAAACCGTAAGAGATAGACAAAAATCTTACTCTACAAAAAATGTAGATCTTGCTAAAAGACACAATTTATGTCTGAATAATTTTTTGTAGCGTTAACTGTTTCGAAGATATTCCTTGTTATTAGTCTTAGTTTTGGAGAACTTATAGTTCTGTCAATTTTTTGTGTTAAGTGTGCAAAGAGAACGGAATTTGAAGGCTTTAAAAGGCTTGACTATCGCTCAAAGTCTAGTGTATCCCCATATTCCCCTTGTACCTACAAGGAAGTAAGCAATAAGATAATTTGTACAAATGTTTATCTCAACTAACACGAAGAAGATAGAGGAATAAGAGATTGTTAATACAAGAGTAGAGAAAGTTATGTGAGTGTAAGGAAACACCCGCACCGCCTCACTGGGGTAGGAAATGTTCAACCCCTCGTGACACACATGCAGCTCAGTGACCTTAAGATGGATAACTAACAACCATTACACCCTCCTCCTGCTAGAGATCACGTGATATGAAACGGCGCCTTGCCTATATCTTTGTTAGACACGCAACAATCAGTTTTCACTACCGGCGAGACATCTGTAGTTAAACATCACACACACACACACACACACACACACACACCACACACACCACATACACACCACACACACGCACACACCACACACACGCACACACACACCACACGCACACACACCACACACACCACACACACACCACACGCACACACCACACACACCACACACACACACCACACATACCACACACACACGCACACACCACACACACACCACACACACACCACACCACACACACCACACACACCACACACCA